>CM060840.1:93652500-94195000 GCA_030762175.1 Metallyticus violacea | reverse complement strand
TAGGTCGAAAGTGCAGGGCGAGGTGTGATAGTGGCTTGCGTTGTATAAAAGGTTTCTGCCACGGAGTGCAATATGGAAGCAGAGCTTTTGAGGGGTTCAAACTCATTTGGGGGAATGTTTCGCCGGAATTGGGGCGTTATATCTGCAAAAATGTTAGGAATCATGTGCCCTTGCGCAGTTACCGTCTGTGGATCCTGATCAACAGGTGTCCCCGCATCTTATCCAGTCCTGCCAGTGATGTCGTCAGCGGGAAAGTAAGCACAAACGGCCAGGCATGAGCAAGGCTGCAGTACCAAAGTATCCTTGTCCGCCCCAAACAATCCAATAAATAATCATATTTAATATAAATTTATTTCAACGGCATAAACAAAGTATTTGAATGATTAAATAGACACAGATTAAGAATTTATTTCTGTGTTAGTAATTAGATTTGGTGAATTTCCGGAATTGTCTTCCATACACTTCTCCTAAGGTTTCTTGTTTTTATTAGCATACTCTGTCATTCAAAAGTGCTACAAAGTAGATTAACTTTGAATTAACATAATACGTTGGTCATTAATTAAGTCTGGTAGTGTGGTTGTTTTAGACACCATTTTAAAATCTTTCACGCAGGAACTGCGTTAACTACGCGAATTCCTTGCTGAGTTGAATAACATTTAACAAAAATGAATATAAAATCCAAATTAAACATTATTTATTTATGAAATTAAATACATTATGGTATTACTGGGAGATATTAGGGGAAACAAAATTAAAATTCTTGCAATTTGAGTATCACAAAAGAGAAACCACATTTTTATTATTATTATTATTATTATTATTGAGATTAAACGACAAAAGTTAATGGTATAATATTATTAAATGAAATGTATAACCATCGATAGACAAAGTATTTTGAAACATTTTTAAATGTAGCCATGTTTATGAACTGAACCCTTGGTATCATCTTCAAATTCACTAAAATAGAGAAAAATAACAGAAAGTTTTCAGTTAAATTGCGTATCTAAGAATATTTTCATATGTTTCAATATAACAAAAACATCATAAACATTCAGAAATGATCATGATGTTCAAAGCATATAAAAGCAATAAAACTTTACATCGATTTTCATTGAATTTGAAATATAATTTAAATGTTATTGTAGTAAAAACATGGTTTTCTGAAGTGTACTGCAGAGGGCTGGTGCTCATATACTGAGCCCTTGGTATCATCTTCAAATTCAACAAAACAGAGAAAAATAAAGAAAGTTTAAAGTTCATTGCGTATCTAAGAAGACGATGTTCATATGTTTCAATGAAAAAAAATATTATTCAGAAACAAATATAATGTATAAACCATTAATAAAAACAATCGAAATTTATATAGATTTTTATTGGCCTTGGGTTATAATTTAAATGTTATCGTAGTAAAAACATGATTTTCTGAGGTTTACTACAGAGGATTCTTAAATACAAAATAATTCTCAAACACATATTAGATTAATATTTAACATTTATTATCTTCACAACGATGCTTTTTGTTAAAATGTAAAATATTAAAAATACAGTTAAATACAGTTTATACTCTGAATTAATTTTTTTCTTTTATTTTAAAACAATATGGAGTAAATTAAATGCAAGAGCTCTTTTTAAATGTCGGTTTTCAAGTGTACTCCTACTCCTAATGGTTTAATTTCCCTAATTTTTGGAAAATATTTTTGTTTTATATAAATGGGATGTACCGACTTTTTTGTGAAGAAACAAATATTGCTGCTGCTAGAGCGATTTTTAAATTTTAGACAGCCCCTCCTATCGGTTAGATAGGACTATAAAGTCCTATTTAATCCGATTTTAAAAATCTATTTCGTATTTTATTTCAATAGCATATACCGAACTTCCCTTTAAAAAACTAAAAAATCGGCAGCAATTTTAAAATATAGCTTTAACCCTCGTTCATTTTTCAGGTATACCCACTACTAATGCACTGACTGCCATGATTTTCGGAAATCATTTTTGACGATTTGTTTTAAAGAAATCTATAGATTTTCGTTAGGAACAAACAGAAATTTCAATCGCTATAGCAAGAACGGACATGTATGTGTATATTATAGATAATTTATTTTAATTGTAGGTACCTAGTAGGTATAATCTGATGCAGATTTCTATAGATTATTAAAAAATATTTCATGGGTACAACCGCAATAACTTACATTCCTTCTGAATTAAACAAAAAAAAAATGCCACTGCAATCAGTGGGACGGTCTCTGCTGAAGTAACGAATTGCGCGGCAGTTGCAAGTAGCTAATTGATTGTTTGAATAGCTGTAAATAGTCCTATGGTCCTTCGGGGCTCACAGTGGCTTTGTTTTGCATGCTGTTGCAAGGAGTTGATGGTTTGAAAGAGGTCTTTAGTGTCAACTAACCCTAAGCTGATTTTCTCAGTCCTGTCATCCCGAATTGTGCAACAACTAATATGAAATCCCAGGTCCCGCAAACAAGAAAACGGCTGACATAAATTTCGAATCTTTTTCCTTCATATTCAAGGGTCTTCACTAATGCCATAACATAATTTTAGAACCGAAGCGATAATTACGCGACTCTCACCAGGGTGTCATTACCTCGCTGTCGTATACAGTAGGAAAGGGTAACTTTAATTTTAGGTGAATTTAGAAGCGTGCCCGAGGGGAAGAGTACGTACACTTTATATGCTTTGTTATAAGCTAAAATATTTATGACTTCATTTCTCTTTAATTCAAAACTTAATAGCTTCACTTTAAATATGAACACCTCATTTAATGCGCAGACGAGCTCCTGTAAATGGAACTCTGCCAAAGAAAACGGAGATGCGCAGAAAAACCGCTTAAAATTTGGAACGAATACAGAGGCAAGTAACCATCCAGAAAGTGCGGAATACGCATTACTGTAAATACCGTGTTGATTCTCGGCATGTTCTTTTATTTCCTTTCCTGCTTTTTTTCCCCCTTACTGTCATTTACGGAAAATAAAAAAGAGCTCATGAAAGAAGGAATGGAGGGGGGAAAAAGCTATGCATCTTTTGACCTCTGAAAGCTAAAGACCTTCATAGAGTTGTGCAAAAGAAATCTCTTTAAGGAGTAGAGCAAAAAAATTTGCATTTCCACGTCTGCTGTACTATTCCTGCTTCATTCTACGTAAAACTTTAACCATAAACCTGCGCTCCATTTTATCTTTTGTAGTTTGAAGGCGGAAGGATAGATATAAAAGTGAATTACTTTCAAAACCCATTTCATTTTTTTTTTTTTTTTCCTTCTTCTTCAAACTCTTATCCTTTTCCACGTTCTTACTTCCCCTTTTTGCTCCTTAATTCACTAACACAAAGAGCAGGACAAAGGACATAACCGAGGCTAACTTGGAGCTTGTGATGAACACAATTAAACTGTCTGCTCTAATGGCACAAGGCGGAAATACTTTTGAATTGCTGAACATGAGTCAGCGTAGTTTTTAAGCGAAAGTGCTGCGGAAGGTAAAAGGCTTCTGGAAATTGATACAACCATCATTTCTGTTTAAAGAGAAAGTAGTTAAAGAATATCTAGCAAAACTGAAATTATGCTTATTAAAGTAATTCTTTTACACACTATAAAGTTAAAACTTTTCAGAGGTGTACAACAGTCCAAGATTTTTAAAACCTGTAAAGAAAAGCAATTTCCTTTTTAATCTAGATGACACATGAGACAATGGGCTGGCAACCTATCCATGGCCACGTGCACCATCCTTGATCAATGTTAGAGGGCGTTCAAATCGGCGTTCAATGCGATTTTTCGGTGCATCGACAATGATCAAAATTAAACGAGGTAGTTGATTAAGGTTAACTTTGACCGCCGGTGCTGGATCGATCAACTCCGTTGATTGCGATCAAGTTGCACAAAGTGACTGTCCATGACACTAAATTTTCATGCAGATACCAATTCCTGCATTACTTAAATCGGGACCAGTGCCAAAACTTGTGGAAAGAGGTGACTCTTTTGAAGAGTAAGGGGGCAGAAATTTGAAGAAAGATTTCAGCTATCAAAGGATACAGTGAGATGGCTAGTAAATGAAATGACTAGGAGGTTAGAGTTTCCTACTCTCACTCTGTTTCACCCATGAATAGAATTTTACATTTCATGACTCACGCTGTTTTAACAAATAACGATTTATTTATTTATTTATTTAATAATTAGAACTCGCTTGGTGTCATTTTTAAATTCACGACTAAATAATTCGATGCCTTCTTTTTTCTTTAAAGATTATGAATCAGTCTTTTTATTTTCCAGTTTATTGCAACATGAGAAAGCTAGTCCCAACAGAATGTCTATCTCATTCTTTGAAAATTTTGGAGATCTTCGTTTGTTTTCCATTTTCGTTTACCTACATATGGTAATGAAACCCAAAACAAAACAAAGCGATATATACAAGGAGATTGTAATCGCACTATAACCACTTTGGCTGTAGAGTTAGTGCTTTCCTTTGAGTAATTATCGTATAATCGTGATCGTTCAGCAACCTAGCGCTCGGTCAGCTGATGGCGGTTCGTTGAACGAGAATTAACTATGATGCAGCGCAACTTACAATTTCATCACGGTTAAAGTTTGATCACTTTTCAGTAACTCTCGATCAGCACGAATTTGATCGAGAATGGTGCATATGGTCGTAAGTGCAACTAAATTCAAATGGTTAATATCGTTCGTCATCACCCGGAACAGACTTTAGACCTAATCTTATAAGTTGACAGTGATGATCAAAGTCAAATCATATCTTTAAAAATGGCAAAGTTTTATGCATTAGTGACATAGCAAAAGTTTTCATGTTAACAAAATTAATCAGAAAAAGGAACAGAGCAACTGATGCAACAAATTTTATAGCTTTCAGATAGCAAAAACTGATTCAATGATACTGCGACTCAATATTTATTCTGAATTAGCAAATTGTCGTATGATATTTCTTCCAGCATATATAAAGGGAAATGTATTACGCTACTAAGTAATTTAACTGAGAAACTAGAAACATTCCTACCAATTAAAAATAATTCAGAATAGATTTATGAGGCCTTTGTTGCCCTTTGTGCCACTTATGTACCATACATTTTACACAACATTGCAGTTGGCTATGATATATCAATGAGAAAAAGGTTGAAATAATATTTTATCTTTATAAACGTTAAAAATGCTCTAACATTTTTAATTACAAACTTATATTTTAGTGGTAAATATATTTCAAGAAAGAAATACAATTTACTGTGCCAAACTTTGTCGTCCTATAAAAAGCAGACAATGCTTTGTAGCAAATATCCTAAAATAGCATTAATTTAGTTTGCATAGTTAATCCTTTTAATACCATTTATTGCAGATTGGTAACCTATGCTGGTTGTTAAATTATGTGCAATTCATCACTCATTTATTTATTAGCATTTACCGTTATATACTCTTTAAAAATTAATCATGTAAAACATTTCTATACAAATAAAGATATTATTATGAAGTATTAATGGAATAAAGGAAACGCAATAATTCTAAATGTTACTTTTAATTTTATTTTTTTAATTACTCAAAACATGCCGTGCTAATTATTTTCCTGCACTAAAGCATAGAATGTAACTTTTTTTTTGATTTATCTATTTATGGACGCTCTTTAACATCTCAGGTCATCAGCGTCCCATTCAGTCGAGGCGTGAAACGGCCGACAAATTTTGTTCAGAGGCCTCTCTTTCAGGCTTCAGGTTCTTTTTCATGCCGTAAATGTACCACACGGGACCCACGGCTTTACTTCCCTTCCGAGGCAAGTATGGTAACCACTACACCACCAGGACCGACATAAACATGGTAACTGAAAAGTTAAATTAATACAGTGATAATATTAACAAGATAAAGTAATTATTAACTACTAAAGCATGAAACGATTTAAAGACAATTTAAAATATTGCCCGTCTGAGACTTTATAAATATATTTACCTTGCAATTTTATTAATAACGCTCATTAATAAATATAGTAATAATATACTTTATTACCAAGTTTCATGAACATAATCATTAGATTCTGCGTCGACATGATGTTTAAAATTAAATCTGGAATACTAATGCGAGTAAAATAACTACATTGTAAAATGATGGCATTGATTTCTGAAAGAAAATTTAGATGGTGTTAACTTAGAGTAAACACAAAAAATTATGGAACAAAATTAATTTCACACGTAAACCATGTTTAATCCATCTATCCCAAATGATATATTATATCTTTTGTTTTTAATGGTGTTTAACGCCCATTTTTACTGCTGAGGCACCACAGGCGGTGGACACTGATGATACATGAAATGAAATGATATATTGAGAAAGTATTTTTAAAGCAAGGAAACCTTTCCAGGCCAACTTATTAAGGTACATTCCCCGGCATTTGTCATTTATGAGGACTAGAGAACCTGGAAAAAAAAAACTCAGTCAGGGAGGACGGTCCTGGCGGGTTTTGACATGTTATATCTAATGAATATATACATAATAGCAATTCTTTGAAAATTGGTTATGTATTTATATTTTTACCATCAATACACCATTATGAAATGTAGGGGCGGTTCGTACATCTTTAGTTTAAGCATTATGTGTCTTTTGGTTTTTGATCAGATTTTAAGTAAGCAATGAACCAAAGTAAGGTTCTTGTACTAAGTAATAATCCCCCCCCCTAACTTTAAATATTTACAGGTATCTGAGAAAAAAATATATAGACACCCATCGCCCCAAGGAAACAGAGAGAGAACCTTGACTGTAAATGGCATTACTATTAAACTTTTGATCAATTGAAATTCCCTGATTCCATTATCGAAAGTCGGGAACATATGGAGAAAAACCCTTAGCGGAGTTAATCAAGCACATATCGCAATCAGGTTCGCGAATGGAGTATTCTATAGCACGAAATCCGACCTGTCTGTAGAAAGTATGAATGTAAATTATTTGCTCCCGAACAAGAACATTTAATTTTTTTTTAATTTACTTTTAATGCAGAGTGATTTAAGGTCACACAATCAGAAGTCTTGGAAGAAAAACACTATAAGTGAAACTTGTGAAGAATGGAAATACCATTGAAATTGAAAAAAATATCTTCAAGTATAGGTAAATAAAATCTCTATTTTTGAATCAACCATAGCATAATGGAAGAAAATCTGTAGCTCATTGGGAACAGAGGTCATTTCTAAATAAATACAGCTACAGTGGTCAGAAGTCGGTGCACGTCTAATTTTTTCCTGGAAGGAAAAGGTTTGCCTCAGTACACAACATGAATGTCGGATGGATTTAAGCGCTAAGTTTATTTCTAACAATCAGGTGATTAGTGCTAAAGATCTATGAGATCAACACAGATGTTAATGTTATCTAAATAAAGAACATCTGCTCTTCTAATGTGTTAGTATATACTTTATCCTGGTTAAATTTGTCCATAGGTTACTCTAGGAAAGAGTTTCCTCAAGACGAACTTACCTCAGAATTAAGATTTTATTCGATAATAGGTCCTAAATCTCCCTTTCTATAAATATTAAATTACACCGTCTTTGCACAACATTACTTTTTACTCAACGTAGAATGTATACATAATACAGGAAGAATACATAAATGACTTAGAATATGTTTATAATCTTCGTGGTAAAAGTTTCGAATACTACACTGTTATGTAAACAGAAGGCAGCAAATAACTAACGCATTACCGGCAGTCATGTGGTTTTTATAAAATCAGTAGCCTACCTTTAATACCGATATGAATTGATGAACTAATGAATCAAACACAATTGTAACAGACACTTAGGCATTCACAAATACGTTATATATGTTTTTGACTGACGTATATCCACTTGAAATTTCAACGGCGAGATAAAAACTTTCAACAAATAATATGTATAGGTACAAGAGCTATTCAATAAATATCATACATAATTTTGACAGCATACACCCATCATCTTCATGATATTTCTCAAATCAGTCCTTGTCCAGTGCAATTCTCTTTATCGACGTTTCTGCCAACCTTAACAAATTCAATGGAAACCAATTTTTTGACCGATCCTTCAGAATTACCTCCAAACCTTCACCACTGCTTTTGATGATGGAAAATGCCTGACACGAAGGTGATTCTTCAATGTAGTGAAAATAAAAGTCACCTGGTGTTAAATTACGGGCTATATGGAGTATAAGATTTTTGTTAGAAATTCAGCAATAGTATTTGGGATGTGCAGCCGTGCATTATCGTGGTACTGCATCCTATTATTGCATAGCAATGTGACATTTGGCCTTGCACAGTTTTCAGGACACATATGTTATATTGCCTAGTTACAGTTCTGTGTATAGGCATGACATGACATCATTCCATGATTAACGAGATGACCATAACTTTCCAAGTAGAAGCAACCACTTTTTCTGTTTTATTTCCTTGGTGACCACAAACAGATTTGCTGTTTGTTCTCAGGATCAAAATGTGTCACTAGCAGACGCTACCTTTAAAAGAAACTCCGCATGCTTTGTGCTAAGTAGTAGAATGTAAAAAGCTCTCTTTAGGAGACATGACACAACTTTAAAAGCACAAAGGCGTGCCACATTTAAAGTGAAGAACACATTAAAACACTAAAAAAAAAACACTGTTAGATGCACTGTAAGACGACGTGGAACACTGTTGAACACTTGCTCGAGAAAGAAATATAGTAACCCCTACAGTGTTCTACACTGACCTCAACAGTGTTCCACGTCGTCTTACAGTGCATCTAACAGTGTTTTTTTAGTGTTTTAATGTGTTCTTCACTTTAAATGTGGCACGCCTTTGTGCATTTTAAGTTGTATATATATATACATCGCTATATTTTATAAAATATTAATACATCTTTGTGTCGAAATATGTAATTTTAATAAAGACTACGCCTTAATAATAAAAATCTTACAGAATTTTAATAAAAAATGATGATTTCGTGTATTTATATATTTTATAATTCTAATTTGTTAAATTAGAGGTAGTAAATATAACTAAATAAATATACATTTGTGATAACTAATATAAACAAGACTGCAAGGGAGTAAAACATGTATTTTCATACAAATGCGTAATAATAACAATAATAATAATAATAACAACAATAATAATAACAACAACAATAATAATAACAACAATAATAACAACAACAATAATAATAATAACAATAATAATAACAACAATAATAATAATAACAACAACAATAAAAACAACAACAATAATAATAATAATAACAACAACAACAACAAACGGGTTGGAAGGAAGCAGAATGCACTGTCACATAATGTATTCTAAAAAGGGAAGAAGTTTGTAAATCTCCCTCTTCCGGTGTATTTCACTATTTGTGTTTACTGGACATAAAACATAAAAACACTTGGTTGCAGCCAGAGTGCTAATGCATTTCTCTACCTGCTATGTACCATATATAATAGCTCGTTTAGTGTGCGCCTGATTTCTATCTATTTTTTACTTGAGAAAGCTCTTCTGTTCACTCACCAAACTCCTTCAGAAAACACCCTCAAAGGTGGAGAAGTTCTGCTGTTTTCTCTAAACCCTCTTCTTCTATTATTCTTCATCTGCACCTCGCCAAGCTCCTTCTAACCCCAACTTCGCTCCGTAAATCGAAGTTTTGCTTTCTTCTTGAAGCATTTTGTTGAAAAGGCTCTCAACACACTTATTGGGGGAAAAAAAGACAGAACAACATACTTCTAGGATGTTAAGTATTGTGAAAACACTGTGGTAAACCAGCAAACTTTTTTTTTTCTGTCAGAATGCTTGCCTAGCATTTCTAGACCAGGTAGAAAGAACAACCCCTCTCCTTATGCGCGAAAAGGGTTGTATGTAAGTTTCTACATGATCAGGTTATGAATCAGTTGAATGTGTAGCTTTCTACACATATCATAGTTGCTCTAAAAGGTGAATTACAGCCAGAGTTAATTAGAACTTTATGCCGTGCCTGTTCATTCACAATGCTGCTCCTTTCCGTTTCTCTTGGTGCAGTCATGCTGTCGGTGTCGCCTCATATTTGAAGTTTATACCGAATGCGTAATGCATGTCCTGGCTTTAAAGGTTCCGTGAGCTAGTGAAGCAATACGTTGAATTCACTCCTGACCATTGCTATCGAGTGGTCGTAGCCAAAAAGTTCCAGAGAATGGGAGATATTTTGGCTACTTAAATAGGACTTTTTGAGCTACTTGGTTGTTTCCCTGTGACCCAGGTTTGCTAATGTAGAGTAATTTAAAGTAGTAAAATCAACGTTCTCTTTAAAAACTTTGCTATATTGATTTAATCATTTGCTGGTATTATTTGTTTATAAAGAAATGTGATTCAAATAGCTGTTGGCATTATTTGAAAGTTAACTTGTATTCATGTCATTTTAATTTCATGTAAATTTGCCATTTGAGATGTGAGTGTTAATTTATGCAGCCTAGTGTTTTTGTGTTCCATTTTATATAACTACTTAGTTGCAGTTCTTACTTTTTTGGAGAAATGCTTGGAGGCGTTATTCTGGAGAATAATAAGTAAATCATAAAATAACCATTTAATGCTTTGATGAAATTTTTTACATGTAACATTTTCAAGAATTTATTTTATAACACATTTCAATCTAAACAACTGCATTAATGTGTTAATAATGCGAATTTTCTTTGGTGAGTAATCATTTGTAATAAAACGTTAGTGAAAAACATTTTTTACTTTTCTTCATTGTTATTAAAGGAACTTATGTTATATTTAAGTACCAAACACACAAACACACACTTCCACAGCCCCTTTCCACAGTTCAGCACACATTTCACACATAGCATACATCATAATCTGATAGCGATTATAAAGCACGTAAGCTACTGCAATCGTTGTTAAATATGACGTATCAGTGATGCTTTCCCCCGCGGCGCGAGTTTTTTCCTATGAGCGAGCTCCCACCTCGCTGGCCGCCCCGTGGGAGAGGTAGCACGGTTGCTTGCTTACTTGTTGACCTTGCCAGTTGTCATAATCGCAGCGCAGCTGTTATCAGGCTTGTGTTGTGTTGTTCTTTTTTTTAATTCGACAGCATCCAATATAGTACATTATACCTCGTGTGCTTATAACGGTACAGCGTGTATTTATGTATCTATGATTCATATGTGTTGACTCAGCCACAGTTTGAAGACTGTTTCTGGTAAATCAATCCATAATTTGTATAATAAATTTTAGGAAACTGAAGGTGACCAGCCTAAGAAACCAAAAACGCTGCGTTGGGTTCTCACCGAGAAAGACTACATGGTATTGGCAACCGTTTAGAAAATTCCTCTAGAAAAGTTCTTCGTTGTCTTTCACAACAAGTGGAATATGTCATGTGGGTCTGTGCAAAAGACTACAATGTTATTGTACTTTAAGTCGTATAAAATCACTGTGGAACATGCTCGTCAGCCAGGTAATATCGTATATAGTTGAACATTTAGTGGGTTGATTCTGTAAAATTTGTACAATGTAGGGATTTCTTAAAATGAATTATCACGAGTGATGAATAATTTCTAAATAGATGACAAAAAAGGGGTAGAGAATGGTTTTACCACCTCCCCTTCCGCTAATCACCAAGATTCTGCCCGCCCATAGGCAAAGCATTCCGGGGGAAAACAAAAATTATAGCACGGAACTAAATAAAAAGTACAACTTTTAAACCTGCACCGAAAATCTCCTTGGCCAACTGGTTCAACCCCTATTGATTAGAGTGGGCAGAGTTAAAGAACAACAAAGACCTAACAGAGTCAGCAGGCATCAAGGTATCATCTAGAAAGGTAACACAAAGGGCACAGCGAATATGCAATCAATGATAACTGAAAATATAAAAAAAGTATTTTAGAGTACATTTTTAAATTATTTAAGCGTCATATATCCAAAAGTAATATTTAAATATAACGCTATGTGCATAAGCCTTTTATGGGGATAATGTTTACACAGAAAGTGAACATTGAAATTTTGTGACTTGAAAAATGTTATTTTAACCGTAAGTAAATGAAGAAAGCACAATCAACAGGCAAATGCATGCATATAAGTATTAGATGCAACATTAAGACATAACCTCATTTTGCTTAGGTCTAGATAGTTTTGAATTCAGTTATTGTCAAAACTGATAGAGATGAGCAATTTTTGTTTCCTAATATTAATTTTAAAAATAAAATCCTAATGCTGTCTTCTGTATCTAACTCAATATACTTAACAGTATACACGGATAAAGCTTTCTATGAGTTATTGATGGACGCCTTAAAAACGTTATCATTAATGAGCTCTGTACCCCATTTTAATTGGTTCACTTTGTTGGATGATGAGGCTAATTAACATGGGCAACCTGCAGTGTTTTTCTTCCTTTGTGAACTTTTTATCACCAAACAATGATTTTTATTAGATTTGCACGCGAACTCGTGACATGCTGTCGGTTTTAATCTAAACTGCTGAACAAATTCTGTGCATATGCTATCTTCGATACCAGTCAAAACGTGCAAATACCCGATAACTGCTAGATAAATACTACTATATGAAAAATATAAGAGGAAAGGAGCATTATATATAAGACCTATGTTAAAAAAGAAATATTCTATACTTATGACATAATGTTAAGACGGAATATACATAAAGTAGTAAAATTACGTGAAAAAAAATGAAGATGGATATTGTGGACAAAATA
This sequence comes from Metallyticus violacea, assembly GCA_030762175.1. Taxonomy (NCBI): domain Eukaryota; kingdom Metazoa; phylum Arthropoda; class Insecta; order Mantodea; family Metallyticidae; genus Metallyticus; species Metallyticus violacea. Next base: position 94,182,349 of record CM060840.1, on the reverse strand, counting down.
AGCAAATTTTATTAAGTACTTTTGAACTCAAAACTTTTTGATTAAAATAAAACAAATCTTAAATAACTCATTCAGGCTTATTATCAACAGGCTCGATTAAATATTATATGTCAACGCAAACGCAAAATACCTGAAAATTAATAGCAGATCACATATTTAAACAGACTGCACAGTTATGGCAAACATATTAAATGAGGCATTTACAAAATCTAGTTATAAGAATATTATACTATAAAACTAAAAAAAAAAGGAAATTATTTTAGAATTTAGGACAGTGTTAGGACAGTTTTCTAAATACAATTGCATTACATGCTTGGATTATTCAAAACAGAGAATAAATACATGCAGTAAATAACTACTCATCGCAAAAACTGTACAAGAATTAAATAAATAATTTTTTAAAAAAATTATTGAGATTGATTAAAATATTAAGGAAAAAACTTAACAAAAATGCAACATAGAGGTCTGTGTGCAGAATATTGTGACAAGATAGAAGGAAGAGTGGGACTTAAAGAAAATAGTTTTATCAGTTGGAATGTATTCTAGTACTTTTAGTATTGTCTTACATGCTTTGATGGGTTAAAGCATACCACAAATAAAACTGTAAATAATAAAAATATTAATTAACATAACAGAGGAAAGCGTACATTTAATTACTTGTATGTAGTAATCAAAACACAAAAATTAAGATATAAATATAAACTTGTTTAAATTTCAACAAAATTCCAAAAATATAAAGCTTAAATTAACAGGAAAATACTTGAGGTCATGAATATTAAAACTTTACAAAAGTGGTGGCCACTCGATGCCCATGTAAGAATGCGAATATTAGCTGACCAGAAGATAAAAGAAATAGCTGAAATGCAAATTTTTAGAGTAATAAATAAAAATAAATAAATCCAAATACGCTTGGCAAGACAATCTAAAATGAAAGATTAAATTACAAACTAAATAATATAATAACAAAAGGACGACTCTTAAAAGAATTGATGGATGCATTTAAAAATTAAACAACCTAACCAGAAGCAGTTAACGAACTTAAACCATACAATACTTGGGGATGATTTTTCTTAAAGATGATATGCAATATTTTGAATAATGAGAGAAGAACTTTAAACCGTTGATCCAGACAGGAACTCTGAATACGAAGGAGGAGTAGATCATATCGGTGAATTATATTGGAAAAATCTTACTAGGGACAAAAGTACCTTAAGAATGGAATTGGTTCCATAAATGAGAAAGAAATATAATTTTCTTGGAAAATGTGATAGAATTTCATACAATAAGATCCCTTTCTGGATTAATAAAACCGAATTCAGAAGAAAAATATTACGACAAAGGTGAATGACATAACATTAAGGCAAGGATGTAATATAAAACTAAAACATTTCCTTTGATACTTATAAATACGCTTTGAGGATAAAATATGACCCTTATTCATTTACATAAAGATTATAATATGCAAAAGAGGGAACAAACATAATCATTGATACACATGGAGAAACGCAATACTAAAAATTAGAGAAATCTACTCAAACAACCGACGCAATGTAAAGAAAACTTATGTATGAATAACATTTTAATGATCCAACATTGTGCAAACAATGGCCACTTTAATCATTTAAGAGAACGTTTATTTTTAATTTGTTTTAATTTTTTGTACAATGAATTTTTAGACCTCTCTATCGTAGTGAAAAGAAAACTCAGTACTTTCCCAATAATATACGGCCTAGATTCTTCAACAATACGCTTCATACATAATGCTCCATTATATATGCAAATAATAATTGAAAATAAAGGAAATGCAAGATAGAGAAGTGCGTAAGGGTATAAGTAAAGTAGTATTTAACTTAAATTATAAAATAAATATCTCTGCTGATAATGTAAATATTTAACTCAAATGGCAATTAAATTTACCCATTTTATATTGTCACATTCATTTGCTAACCCTACCAATGGTACCAATACCCTTGCCAAATGGTAAGTAGCGTATGTACTTCCACTCCAAAGGGATGTTGGTTTTGGAATTAGATACCAGCCTAATGGAAAAAACCACCAGAGGGGTTTACTTAAGGCCTGTGCCTTGCTAGTAACTAAGAAAAATCCCCATTAACAAGCTTTATGTTGAAAAGTCATCTGTGAATTTTGTGTGTGATATTTATCATTTAATTAACTCTTATATTGTAGTGATTTCTGTAGTATGTATTTCAAAACGAGTTAGCTTTTAATAAACGGTTTAACCAGTTGATCATTACTTACGCACGCGGAGTACAAGTCTGCGGTTATGACCTTATAACCTGTAGAGCGGCGGTTGGTTATACGACTGGTGTGTAGATAAATTGAGAATGGGATATGACTCGTGAATTTAGCAAAATCGTTACTTTAGTAAATGAACTGCAGTCAACATAAGGTCCCTACAACTGTTAGATTACATCCCAACCTTTGGAACAGATTTTCAAGATAAAATTGCATTACAATTTTGCAAATATTGTAAAATCCTATTATACAGATTTAAATTAGTATTGATACATTAATTTTATGTTTGCTTCATATTAAAAGAACGTTATGTTATTGTTCAGATTATATTGAGGCATCCAATTTTCTGATGACCGACGTGGCAGCGGGGAAATAGATCGCTCAAGGCCAGCTCGGCTACACCAGCCGTCCCAGGTGGCCGAGATTTACAATACTGCTATGTTGACCTCGATTATCATTTCACGCAGTGTTTTTTTGAAACAGTGAAAAAAGTGCATGTGTCTAAGGCTAGAGCAAATTCCACTAAGAATCCTGTAAATGTAAAGTACTAGGCTAAATTATTCTCTTCCACAGCTAGTAGTTTGTTCCCCTCCCCCCACCCCCCGCAAATTCACTCGTGTTTTCAAGATATTATTTGTTGAAAAATTCTCACCTGGTATGTTACAAGTTGTAATGCGATTCATAAATTAATGGCATTCACACACATTAGACGAACTAAAGGATAACATTCGTCAAGAAAAAATTTAATTTCTCAAAGAGCCTTAATAAAGATAATGTGTTATTTCGTAGGCAGATGCCAGAAAAGTATGGAAAATTAAGTTAGGCAATTCTAGTATCTACGTGCGTGTATAGGTAACTATATAACTTTTTAAGTGCACTAGAAGTTATTAGACCTTTACTCTAATGCTTCTATCACTGACTCTTGTGTTGTCCTGGCCGACTTTCCGGCTGGATTTGAGTGATGAATTATCGGAAGATACAGTCCCCACCGCTTCATTGGTGTTCAAATACCTGCAAAACCCGGTATTTATAATACAGCGGTCTGAAAATTGATGACACTTCAAATCAAGAAAACGAAACTGGCCCGAATTGCTACATAAGAATGTCACTCCGAGGCGGAGTCAACGTAGCCGGCGGGACCAGTGGCGTACTGGTAAGTGTACAGTACATACTTGAGAACGTAAAATAAATTAAATATTTGTTTTCATATATTCTTCACTTGACATTATATACCTTGCTGAATTATCAAACATAAAATATAACAAAAGAAAGAACAGCAGTGCACAATTACAGAATAAATTAACATGCTAGTCTATCTAGTCTAGCAAAATGGAGCATAGGCTTATGAGGACTGCAGTTTTCAAAACAAAGAACATCAACAAAACGATTTTAAATTCACCATGCAACGATATGAGATTTCATTCTACAACAATATGTTCATTCAAAGCTATTCCTGCCTATTCCTCCTAAATATACATACAGTATGTACAATTTTAATGTTTGTTTCATTTTATTAGGGAACCAAGGCCTTCAGTCATGCCGCGAAGGAATATTGCTAATATTAATTATATCAAAGTTCTCCTCTAATGGAAGAGAAAAATACTCTCAACGTTTTGACATTATCAATGAGTGGGCGTATGTTTGTTATTCGTGTCACTAATGTACGACCCAGCATCCTCAGTCTTACAAAATAATTCAATTTTTCTGGATTATATTATTCCAGCTACTTTCAAACTACATTTTTCACACCTTCGTCTTCTGTGAATTATTTCAGCGACTTGCCGATTTCTCAGGCAGAGTGATAACTTGCCAATAGTACCTTATTTGCTGTTTCATAATTACAATTATTTATTATGGACACCTGTTCCTTGATAACTACTTTTAATTATTTTAAACGTCTTTCTTGATGAAGCCTGAAACAAATGACGTACATTCTGCTCAACCGTGAAAAATGTTAAGCGTATTTAATATTTAATAATGTATTACTTTTATAGTTATAATAAATTACTTTGCTTTAACAATACAGTTTAACTCTAAACATTAAATTTCAAAAACATATTTAATATTGAATCATTTACCTGTTAATAGGCTTTGTTTTTTATTGTAGGTTTCATAATGCTGTCTGATATTTGCTTTGAGAACGCCCTTTATATTTTGGAACGTACCAAACATCTTAAAGAAACACTTCTTCACAATCAATGCTAAACGTTCTTTTGTATGCAGGAGTCGATGATCTTGTTAACTCCATTGTACATGGAAATAGACTGACTGATTAATCCCGCAATAGTTCCATCACTCTCTGAGGATGTAAGCGGGCAGGCGGTAAGTGAGCAGTGCAGTATGGGTTACCGTGTATAAGGGATATATGTCATGACTTTATATCAATTCATGAATCGATGTTTGCATACTTTGGGAAATAAAAGAAATGTACAGAAATGATGTCAAAAATGTATACACACTTTCACAGTAGATATCTATTTAATATATTTCAAAGTTGGACCGAAAAACAACAGTAATGTGTAGTATGATGTACCGTAAACAGATGTGACTCACATTACATTATGCTAGCGTTGCTACAACAAAATGCAGCCAAGATTATCGTTTGAACAGTGGAAAGCAATTTTGAAGTGTTATTGGCAAACCGAGAATGTTGTTGAAGTTCAAAGGCAATGGAGGCGTGTGTACAGAACAGAACCGCCTTTGGACTTCTACCTATGGGGAACTCTTAAGGATGTTGCATACCGTAGAAAACCAGCTACACTGCCAGCACTTCGGGAAGAAATTGAAACGGCATGTGCTGCAATTGCTGAGGACACTTTCGCTAACGTTGCTCAATCAGTAGTTCAACGTACTCAGAAGTGTATCGACGCCAATGGTGGGCATTTTGAGCAACTGTTGTAACTGTAAAAGTGTAAGATGACTAGTGCTCATCATTTTCTGTTTGTGTGAATTCAGTTTTGTTATCTTAACACAGCTTTTTCTTTGCTTAAAGTGTGTATATATTTTGGCACCCTCTTAATTTTTATAAATATAATAACCATATATATGATGTGATAATAATTCGTCAAAATATTTTGTAATAATTACCTTATAGTAGCAACTAGCGCTATTGTAATTCTCTGTGGTGTTTAATTACTTATTATTTAGTCTTCTTAAAACACGTAATTTTCATATTTATCATTTATTTTAGTGATTGATATTTTTATATATTCTCCTCGAGTTCATTACTTCCCTATTTTCACAACCAATTTCTTGGTATTCATATTATATCTTTACAAAACCTCAAAATGGTATTGAAATGCACAGTGAACACGGAGCGCTATTTCGGTATAAGGGAAGATAAATATTTCCGAGATATATAGAGTACTATATTATCTAAAACCATGGCGTAGTTACCAGGAGCCCTTGGGGGTTCCTCTGGGAACTGGGGGTTTCTCATCCGCGGGCTCCCCCAGCTCATCAGCCGAACTGCCACGCAATGTAGGATGGATGATTTTCCACCAGCACAAAGCTCTACTAGAACGCTCTTCGAACTCCAGAACTGTACAGTGGGAGAAAGGAGCTTTACTTCTAGTGAAAACTGGCTCCTTTGGGACCGAGCGATAATCTTCAGTAAGGCCTTGAAGAATGGCCCTGTTTGGTATTGGAATAGCATACAGAGATTAAGAGGTGAGAAGTGACGGGGTTGAAGTAAAGCAGATATGGAATGTAAAACATAAGGAGCATGGACCTAAGTTTAAGTAGCAACGCTGATAAACAAAAGTAAAGCGTTCTTCATTGTAAACAGTACTAGTGAAAATATAATCACGTTTATTAAAACATCCTTTAAAATACAAGTAAAACAAATTTACTGCTTTAATGTGGAAGAAAATCTGGAGCTATTTAATGAAAGTTTACATTTCAAAATATGAAGTTTACAAAACAGTGAAGAAAATTATCATTCATTACAGATATCTCAAGTGTGTTATTTTATATTTCTACCTGTATTAAGACAGACAAGGATATACGAACAAAGAATTCAATAATATACCTATATATTTATATAAAACTGCACAAACTCATTTTATGAAATACAGTCAGACTAAGCATGAAAAAATTATAAATATTGCACCGAAGATATTTCATACCCTATTCCCAAATATTTGAGTTAAAAAATGTTTCACAAACATCAAAATAGAAAAAGCTACTACAAACGAACGTTTTTACTAACAATTACAACGCAATAGTCCTAAATACAAACTATATTCCACAATTTACTCCTTGAGTAATTAAAACCAATGGCGACTAATTTACTCGTGTGACGTCATCTTAAAATCGACTAATGAAACCAAACAAAATTTTGAATTTTGATCAATCACAGCCAGATTACTGAGTGAAATTATGGGGGAAAAAATTACAGCTGTTTTATTACGCGGCGTGCATTTGTCTTGAGGTCAGTGTAGACAACTGTATACCTCCACAATATAATTCCCGATAGCGCATCCTTGACAGCTTTTGCTAACAGGCTAGCAGCTGTTAATAGCAACAAAAGCATGGACAATCGACAATCATAACGCAAAATGAAGGGTTCTTAAAAGCGTTTTGGTGATGCGTCAAATGTGCAGACTGATCATATCATTAGGAATTGCTAACCACAGAAAATAAATAAAAATAAAGACACTATATGCTACTTTTTTTCTCTCAGTTGGTATTAGAAAATCGAAAGGTAGCTATTGTAATAGTCGACTTTTGTCCATTTCAGTCTCACGGTTTCTGAATAGAAAATTTAACTAAAATAATAATAACTATATATATACTTTTTGTAGAGAATCATGTTATACATCTTTACGCTTCGGTGACAACAATTTCCCAGTGGATTATTAGGCTGTTTTGTTGATTCGTACTCAACAAGACTGGGAGAAGAGACCAGAAGTGTAAACAAACCACAAGAGGCACAAAATATATATATATATATATATATATATATATATATATATATATATATATATCATGTGCGGGTGTGGGGTAATTTATCTCGCTCAAAATCTGTCGCGTCCTCTGGTGTTTTGCATACGACAGAATTGATTACATGGAACATGAAGCCGAAAATAAGGCTGCCTTTATCAATTTAATAACTAAAGGCTGCAGAGTTATATTTCTAAAGGCATCAGATTTGATAAGGATAATTGTTAGGTATATGTATAAGAAAATCATTTAGAGATAGGTATAACAGGAATTGAAATAATTTGTAACTTGTCCTTAGGTGTATGTCATTTGACAGGTGATGGTATCTTACAGAAGGGTTTTGTATACATTTTGTGGTAAAAGATGTTAGAAAGAGACAGATGTATACCTGACGCCTCGATCGCTGACCGCTCCGTAGACAAGGTTGAGGAAAGGGTAAACTATCTTTTGTTAGGTCACGAACCTTCTGCCCAGGAAACACTTAGGAGCTCACAATACAAAAAACATATGGCTGTAAAGGGATTGTATTTGAACGTAGTCAGACGTGGCAATAATTTAAGAGAAAATGCGAATGTCAGAAAGCAGACGAAAATGTTTTATTATAGGCAAGCCGGGTATAAGTTATTGAAAACAGGCCATAAACACGTGCGCTATCTATGAGAACATTTAGAAATCTACAAACTAAGGAAGGCAAAAGATATTTCAATAGAAATCAGCATGTAGGCAAAGTGCCGAAATTTATGACAGGCTGTTCTTGGAAAATTCAAGTTCGTGGGTAGATCAGGGGGAGAGAATAATTCTAGCCAATAGTCACTTGATAAAAGTCAACCAATAAGGAGAACTTAGTTACAAATAAATATTTTTAAGATAGCCAATGATTAACATATAACACGGAAATAGGATAATATACGAGGGAATTTAATTTAGCGAGAGGCGGGGCGATGTGGTAGAAAACTGGAGTACAGAAGTCAGAGAGAGATTCAGACATTCATTCAGACGAGAAACAGAGGACATCATACGAGAGACACAAAAGAAATATACGGAAGCAGGCAGCCTGAGTCATTCAAAAGTAATCAGTATAGGTCATTTCTAAAGTCAGTTGAGGGCAGTGTAAGTCATTTCTAAGGTCAGTCTAAGCGAGTAGTGAAGTAAGCTACGAGCCATCAGGAAGTAACCTGCCAAGTTGTTAAATAAATCAAATGTTCAAACAGTGCCGAACTTATTAATACACTGAACAAATGAACAATCTCTTTCCCCCCCTAATGACTTTCGAGTCATTAAAAACAGTCCAAAATTCACCCTGAGAACCCATCAATTCCCCTGTATTGAAACCAAAATCAAAAACCGTTTCAAATTGTTGACAACAGTGGAGACATAATAAAATACCGTTGCAAATATAAAATTAGCTGTCATGACTATCATGGATATGAACAGAATCTGAGATTCACGTCTGAAATTGAATTTGTTATGAATGCCCCAACATATAATCGCGACGCCTATAGAACTTAGAAACCCATGTTTCGCAGCGTGTTAACATTAACAATAAGTGTGTCTAGCCCCGTGCAAAACTTGCTGATGAGTGTAAGTGTTCCCGCAGAATATCAAACTTAAAATTCGTAACTTGAATTGAAGTCTCTGCTTGGACCACCTTTAACTGTTGTTCTGCGTGAAATGAAGAAGAATTTATCTGCTATCTGATCTGAAATTGCGTACTGCCTGCCCCAGCCAAGCAAATGTGTTCTTATATACTTGATTCAAATTAAAGAATCTTGGCTTCACTGAGCCACGGAGTAATACACACATGCACGCACGCAAAGCGCATACCTCGCACCTCAATTTAAAGGTTTAAAATATACATGTATTATTGGCTGGTTTAAATTCACCTGCCAGCACATGCCTATCGTTATTATTTGAAAGTTTAAAACTCTTGTTGACATTGGCTAGTTTAAAGGCTAACAGTATAATCGCTCGATGGGTTCAAAGCCCTGACGAATTTAAAAAGCGCTTGAGTTTATTAACCCTCCAACGACAATCCATTTAAAAGTGGTATCACACTCGACCCTCTAGTTTTTCTTGCCCTTTTTGTATAGAGTTTTGCGGCCTCTTTGGCTTTCCAAGCTACCGTAACACCAAATACTTTCCCTTCTGACTACATGAAAATAGTATATTAACGTTCCATCTCATGAGCTTACATACATGATATCTACATTACTAAAATATTATGATTAAGTTTGCTACATTACAGTTACATTTCCGTAGCAGTGGGTCGTAAGTGCGGTTCAAAGTCTTGAATACACAACTAAATAATTTGTCAACTTTAGGAGAAATTGTAGGAATTGGAGTGCCTACATTGCAAAAAATTAATTAAACAAAAGTGGGACTGTATATGCAAGATAAAATTGAAGCTGTGATATCATATACTACTGAGTTCCATAACTCAAGTCCAGCATTTTCACGAATTTATTACCATCGTTATTTTTAATTAATGTCGACATTTGTATATCATTAAAATATCATTAGGAAAGAATGTGGATTTTCAAGTTGTCATTTTCAGGATATATTAATTTTTAATTAATTTACTTAAAAATTCATTGGACTCGTGTGTAGTTATGGAAGACATCACTTAATCCATCTATTTCTTATTATATCTATTGTAAAATTTATTTCTAATATCAAGAATACAAATATCAAAATCGTACTTACCATTTGTGATTTCCAAGAATAAGATTACATCTCCCAGTCTGTAACTGATTTTTAAAAATCATTTTTCAGATATATGGATTTTACTTTACTGCACATTGATTGTTTTTATATTTATTAACGGAAATAAAATCTATAAATCGGACCACCGTCTTCGCAAACTAAGGTAGTAGTATTCTACCTTTTTTACCAGCATACTAAACTTAATAGTGTAAACTGAGCTCATGTTTCACTTGTTTCAATGTAAATAATACTACTGAATTTGTTATTTACAACATAATATTTTTAAACCTAATTTACTGCCACGGGTGCTGAAGTTGTTAGGGCGCGGACTTGTGAGGGGAAGGTCTGGGGTTTGAATCCCATCAAGACCGTCCTCCCTGACTGAGGTGTTTTCCAGATTTTCCTTAGTCATAAATGGCAAATGCCGGGGAGGTACCTAAACTTAGGCCTGGAACGTTACCTTCCTTAAAAAATCCTTTCCCAATTTATCATTTCATTTCATGTATCATCAGTGTCCACCGCCTGTGTTGCCTCAGCAGTAAAAACGGGCGTTAAACACTATTTAAAAAAATTTCATTCAATTGAAACGAACATCCCAAAGAAACCCATATCTATATATAAACATCAAAATTTCATATGTATTAGTACATTAGTTATGAAAAAATGACACTTATTGTGTACATCAATGAAAATATGTCTACATACTTACATTTTCAAATCTAACTTTAAGTTTGTATATTATCTAATTTTAAGGTCAGAGCAATCTAAGAGTTAAATTCCAAGATCGCAAAACGCAAATATTGTATTTATTTATATATTTATATTTATTATTTGGATTATTTATATGATGTAATATAGAGATACCGGATCTGCTCTTTGCAGATGATTTGGTAACAGGTTCTTTAACAAGTGTAGAACTAAAACGATCATTAGAAGCCATAGGCACAGTTTGTGGAGAATGGGGTCTGAAGATAAATAAAAACAAATCTAAGATTATGACGAAAAAAGATATAAAAATAAATAAAAACCGGGAAAAATAATGGTAGGAGGTCACAGAAATTGAATTTATCAAGAGAATTGATTATTTAGGTGTTAGATTGTCTAGTTAATGGGAAATGGAGCGATCAAAAAAGGAAAGCAGTAGCAGAAGGAAAGTAGCCATAAGTGTAATCAAATCTTAAATAAACAAAATACCAAATATGCAAGTAAAATGGTTAGAAAGAATGTATGGCTCAATAGTGGGGAGCAGAATGATGTATGGAATAGAAATTTGGGGGACGGAAGGAGGATGGAAAGGGATAAATATAATAAATATATTAGTTTGTAGAATTGTTCTGCGCTCATCTACATTTGCACCTAGCGAGGTTGTCCTAATGGAACTAGGAATATTGGGCTATAAAAGCAAGGTCATAGAAAGAATATTTAAATATTGGTATAGAATATGGAGACTAGAAGAGGAGAATATCACAATCAGTGTTTGGTAGCACAAGGAAAAATTAAGGGGAGAGAAACAAGAAGCGGGCATGGGACTAGTATGGTACGATGGAGAAAGAGATAACAATAAGAACTGATCGCATTGAAAAACAGGAAATATAGGCAAATCTTAACACCAAAAAATCTCTGAAATTATATAGTACACTAAAAAAAATACGTGGAGAAGAGAAAGATATATTGAAATTTGTGATAAGGTAGGAAGAGAAGGTTTGGCATGGTTTAGAACAGGAGTAAAATATTTAAGTGGATTAAAAAATGGATACACTAAGGGAAAATGTCCCTTGTATGAAGAATCAGACAGTACTTAGCATTGTATAGTAGAATGTAAACAAACCAAATTTTGGAGGGAACAGTTGCTATTACGAAAGTGTGAAAACTTACCAAATGAAATGAGAGGTAGAAGAAATTTAATTTTAAAATCAGACGAAAATATTAAGGCACTAGGAAAATAGTTAAGACAAGGTAACTCAAAAATGGTTATGGATGCAAAATACTTCGGAAATGTACTTGAGAATAAAATTGTCAGATAGTGAAATGAGGATGAAAGGAGTAGGAGAGGGTATGGGACTAGTTATCTTGTATTATTTAAACAGGATCCTTATACACCAAGAACCAGGGTGTTAGTGTGTATAAGGTCCTAAGGAATAAGCAACTCTCAGGGATATAAATTTGGCCGATTGGGTTTAATTTAAAAAGAAGGAAGGTTTTGTATTGTAGGAAATATAACTTAATATTGTACTGAATGTATAAATTATTTTTAATGTTGTGTTTTGTTTTTTGGTTGGATCGGAGCCTGATCCCCTGGATATTCCAGTAGGTAGCTGCTGATAAACCGGGGACTGGGGCTGAGCCAATCAAATTGTAATAAATTTTGATTGGAGTTAGTGCCTTCTGGAATTGTTGAAGGCACTGATCCTAATTGTTATATTTAATAGTAATGTTTTTAAATGTGTGTTTATTTTGTAAAAAATCCCTAGGTCGATGCATAAGAAATAACTGCTGTTGCTAATACCATAAGCCATCAAGAGGAAGGATGGGACAAAATCTTTTTATCTTTCAAAACGAATCATTCAGATGCCATAATATTTGGTTTGATCGAAAGAGGTTCTATAGGACAAATAAACATAACAGTGTAGTTAGTGCTCTGGTTAAGGTTCAACAAACATACAAGGAACGCGATGACGTAAAACAATACACGGAGATATATATCTATTTCCCGACAACATTTAATGGCACTCCACGGAGATGTCCCAGCCCTCCTGGAACTTTATAATGGATCACGACCACTAGCTGCAGCAGGAAGCGCTCCAGGTGGCCTTTCCCGGCCCGGTAATTTAAAGTTTCCGCCGTCCAGCGGAATTTATCGTCCTGAGTTTTCTAAGCGATCTAGGCGGAAACTCCGCGACATTGCGTTAAAAGAAACATGTACAATATACTGCTTGAAAGAATGTCGTTTAGGCTCAAGCTAGAAAAATATGTAGTATGATGAATTGATGTTCAACTCGTGAAGGGAGTTTTGTATTATCCTTTCGCTTTAATTTGCAACCGAGTAAGAACCACAGGAAGTCAATCAAATTGTTATTTATGCTTCTTAGCATACACAAATCAATATAAATTGATGAAGTTTTCAATCTGTTCTTTCATTCTCCCTCTATCCGTCTCGCTATTGCTGTATAGGAAGTCTTGCAGATAGTGGCACAGAAACATAATTTATTTGCAAAAAATACAAAATAAATTAAGCTGAGAGATGAATTATCTGAAGTAAACGATTACATTACAATATAAATTAGCTGGTTCAAAAATTCTGGATTTTTAATTTTGCACAGAGATGTTTTAAAATCCATTATATTAAAGCAATAAGCAATCTAATTACGATTAGACGAAATTTTGTAGAGGGCACAGCCCCCTTCCCCTACACTTTTTAGACTTGTAATTGTTTTTTGTAACTAGTATTAATTTTTATATTTTTAACTTTGGATACCAAGTCCCTGGTTTTTCCCATCGATTCATTGGTGGACAAAAAAGGGGTTAGTAGAATGATAAATGCTGTTTTTATCATCCATTTCGGACATTCAATTGGAATTAAAGCTATACTTCGGCAACGAAATTATATTACTTAAACAAATTTGCAAATTATTTTGGCCTAATGCAACAGTCAATATTGTTACAACCTACGGCGGAAACCTCGCTTTTATATTATTCTTTTCAGGTAACTTTACACGAGGTTGGACACTAGGGGCTCGCTCTGATTTTAACCCCTAATAAACCCGATCACTCAAAGTTAAAATACGCATAAGGAACGAAGAGCACAAATAATACAATGCGTTTAACTACTGCTACTATATAGTCCCTATAATATTCCTATTACGATTTCAAATGTTCCTTGTAGCACGCGGTTTGATGGTCAAGGAGAGCAATTGTGCATCTTGAGTCGCACACGTCTCTCGATAAACTGACCCTTTTCCTTGCCAAACGGGCACCAATACGCATGCAGAGTTTGGCTTTTTCTACGTTTCCCACATGGCAGAAGAGCGCGGAATCAGCTCGCGATTGTTGACTTCAAGAATATTTAAAGGCAAATGCAAATATCGACAATGGTTTAGCAGAGTACATTATTGCTCCATTATTATTTTTGTATAATTTTCATTGTTATGCTCTCCATATGCCACAATATATTCGTATTAACTTTATTCTGACTGAAAAAATACACAAACAATACTTGGAAATACCGGGAATTGTACATTTTAGCATTTTTTTTTTTTTGGTACGAAAGACAGTCAAATGGAAGGGGCAAAATATTTTTAGACTTAAAAGGGGTATTTATTAAAATCTTATGTTCGTAATCAATCTGGCATATTTTAAGATAAACTATATAAATGTACAAGATTAGCCTATATCTTCAAAAATATACACCATGTGTAAACAAACTTTTGTTTATAATGAGCTATATTCGAAAATATTTGAATGATATATATATATGAATATTTGGAAAAACATTATATCATTACAAACCCTACTATTTCCCCCTAACAGAATCTTTGTTTATTCATTATTTATTATGCTATAGCATAAGAATATTCACGGAACTTGCATTTAAGAATATTATTTGAAAAAATACGGCGAAACATTTATTTTGGAGATGGTGCAGGTTGGTTTTGCTTGGAGAGTAGCATCATGAATGGATAAATAGTCAGAGATACTTAAACATGAGGATACTAGCATGAAGAGGAAAAATCTCAGTTAACAAAGCATTATATGAAAACATTGAAAGAAAGAAAAAGTCGGAGTGATAACAGTGCAAATAGATCGATCATAAAATGAACTATAACAACTCGCTTTAAAATGAGTAAATTAGCAGTTAATTTTTACATGTAAATTACTTTTAATGGTGTTCATTGGTAAAAATCTCATTCGTGCTAAAACAATTATAATGTAGGGATAATAATGGTGAAATCATTCACATATTTAGAATGTGATTGATATACGAAAGCAGGAAATAAACCAATGGCTACCTATTCATAAATAGATCCATCTCCAGTAGCGATTGAATCAGAGTCACCTAATGCACATTGCCACTAGATCTTCCTTGTCGAAGTACACCAAAGAGACCATAAAGCAAGAAATTCAGAATTGTGCATCCATTACCTGTATATATGTACATACAGGGGGTGCCAAAATGTATACACAATGGAAGCAAAGAAAAAATTGTGTTAACATAACAAAACTGAATTCACACAAACAGAAAAGGATGAGCACTAATCATCTTAGACTTTTACAGTTAAAACTGTTGCTCAAAATGCTCACCATCGGCGTCGATACACTTCTGAGTACGTTGAACTACTGATTGAGCAACGTTTGCGAAAGTGTCCTCAGCGATTGCAGTACATGCCGTTTAAATTTCTTCCCGAAGTGCTGTCACTATAACCGGTTTTCTACGGTATACAACACACTTAAGAGTTCCCCATAGGTAGAAGTTCAGCACAATTTGATCCGAAGAACGTGGTGGAAACTCAATCTTCGGACCTCTTCGTCCTATCCAGTACCTTGGAAGATTGTCATCAAGGTACGCACATACATCTCGGTAGTAATGTGATGGTGCACCATCCTGTTGCGTACGATACCGTGAGTCTCAAATTTGCCTCGAATGCGTAAGATTGTTAGTCGCGTTGGCGGTTCTGTTCTGTCTCCATTGCCTTTGAATATCAACAACATTCTCGGTTTTGCAATACCACTTCAAAATTGCTTTTCACTGTTCAAACGATAATCTTGGCTCCATTTTGTTGTAGCAACACTAGCAAAACTTAATGTGAGAGATCTTGTATAGGAACAAGCCCGCGGACTGAATCCCAGGCAGTGGATAGGACGAAGAGGTCCGATTAAGTTTCCACCGCGTTCTCCGGATCTAACTGCGTTGAACTTCTACCTATGGGGAATCCTTAAGGGTGTTGTATACCGTAGAAAACCAGCTACACTGACAGCACTTCGGGAAGAAATTGAAACGGCATGTGTTGCAATCGCGGAGGACACTTTCGCAAACGTTGCTCAATCAGTAGTTCAACGTACTCAGCAGTGTATCGACGTCGATGTTGGGCATTTTGGGCAACAGTTGTAACTGTAAAAGTGTAACATGATTAGTGCTCATCATTTTCTGTTTGTGTGAATTCAGTTTTGTTATGTAAACTCATATTTTCTTTGCTTGAAGTGTGTATACATTTTTGGCGCCCTCTGTATAATGCAGAGAGTGGAACAATATATATAAAATGTTTCTACATAGTATGGGTGTTAATGAAAGAATAGCATAATAGATAACAGAGGCAATGGTTAGATTTAATTAGGCCATACTGAACTATTAATAAAATGAAAATTTAACTAATTAAAGATTTAATGTTGTTTAAAATATTTTATTTAATATTTAATATTATTTAAAATTAATAAATCATATATAATATGACTTATATTTTACATATGAGCATTTTGATGTAGATTACGATACACAGGTGGCGCTTGCTGACTGGATTAACTTTTACTTTCGTTATTGTTTTCTGCCCCAGAGACTTGAGACTTCTAGCCATCCTCTATTAGATATTAAGAACTCTTTCAGAAATTATCATCTCCCTATAATAATTGTAAACGTTATCCCCTTGTTAATGAGTACGTGGAACGTTTTACTACTTCAATTGCCTATTTGAGGCGTGACAGATGGCATTACAAGAAACTTGCTGAATGAGTGAATTTATTTTCATTAATTAACATAACTGCTTAATATATTTACACAAACAGTACCCTCAATTTACAATGAAAATTAAATATACATAGTTAATATTGCACTTTATTCTCAAAATAAAGCGTCCCACAGCATCAGTCTAAACACTGTTACCTCCTTAAACCCCAGGTTATATGATTGTAAGAAACCTTTTATTCTTTCCTTTTTATTTATCTTGTTTCTTTCTTTCTATTTCGATCGCACTTTTCTTTAATTTTCCCCAGAATCTTCCCCATTTTCAAGATGCTTTTAACACCCTTAGATTTTAACATTTTTACTATCACTATATTCTTCTTTAAATTATCCCACTTATTATTCCAAACGTTTTCCCGCCACACTTAACCTTATCACATTCTAACAAATAATGGCACACACTAAATACTTCCCCACACATATTACATCCTTCATAGTCAGTTCCCTTTATCCTTTCATAAGTACAGCAAACTTGTTATTAACTTCATGCAAGACAAAAGAAAATAAAAACGTTTGAGCACATTTTTATATCACATATTAGGATAGTCAATAAGTTTCCGGCCTCACCGATAAGCGTTATCGCCTTCACAAAACCCTTATCTGGTGTCATAGCTTAACTATTAAGTAAATCATTCCAGCTATAACTTCCACTATGCTGTGTTCAGTTGTTCAGATATAGTTGCATAAAGAAGGCCATGTGTAGATGATTGCAACATGTTCACAATGGAGTTTCGAGCTGTCATTAAGTTCTTCACAAAAGAAGGACTTACTCCAAATGAAATTAAACAGCGATTGGACGATGTATATGGGGAAGAATCCCCTTCATATTCCGCCGTAAAAGAATGGGCCAAATTTTTTCGAGTAGGTCGAGAAAGCATTGAAGACGAAGAGCGTGCGGGTCGGTCCTTGGAAGTGCTCACTCCTGAAAACATCGCTCTTGTGGAAGGGGAAATTACCGAAGACTGGAGGCTCAAAGTTACAGAAATAGCAGTAAGGTTGAGTCTTTCTAAAACAACAGTCCTTGGAATTATTCATGAACATTTGAACGTGAATAAGGTAAGGGTAAGATGGTTGCCTAGGCTTCTTTTCTAAGTCCAAAAGCTAAACATAATCTGTTGTCAGGTATTTTTGAAGCTCTGCCGCGGCAACGAGAGAGAAGTTGTGAAAACCATTGTTACAGGAGATGAAATTGGTCCTCTACTATGATGTCTTGTCCAAAAGAGAATCAATTGAGTGGCGTAAATCTGGCGAAACACCGCCTCTAAAGTCCAAGGCCAAGGTCCAGTCCAGTCAACCAAGGAGATCATGGCCGCAATATTTTGTGAAGGAATACTGTTCGTTGACTTCAAGGAGAGGAACACCACAGTAAATGGGGAGTACTATGCTGGCCTACTGCACAGACTACGTGCTTCCATCAAAGAGAAAAAGCGAGGAAAACCGTGATGTGGTGTGCCCTTCTTCACGACAACGCGCCTGTGCACACAGCTCTTGTTGCAAAGGAAGGTGTGAAGAAATGAGACTTCAAGAAGATTGATCATCCACCCTACAGCCCATATCTGGCTCCCAGCGACTAATTCCCCTTCTCAAAACTCAAGAAGGACTTTCGAGGAAGGAAATTTAAGTGAGAGGAAGAGGTAATGGATGCTATTTATACCCATTTTGCAGATAAGACTTCTGACTATTGAAAGTTCTGAGAAGTGTATTGCAATAAAGGGTAACTACATTGAAAAGTAAAATATAGTCTTTGTCTTTATGATACCTAGAAAATTGTTAGGCCGGAAACTTATGGACCTGCCCTCGTGCAATCAACTTAAGCAACAACCCCGGTTATTTAAAGTCAAACTTAACTCACGAGGTATTGTGTCAGATGATATCCATATTAATGAGAAGCAAATCTTTCCTTTGAGAGTGGACATTACCGTTTGCGTTTGTTTCCGTTTCTTCTTTTCAAGCTATGCGGCACGAAGCCGTACACAAGCCACCAAACGATGGCAGTTTCATGCATTAACAACGAAAGAGGGAATAGAGACGATGAACAAGATGGAGATGGAGGGGGAGAGCGAAGAGGGTGGATCATTCCCATTTAATGAGCCCCATACTTTATACTGAAGCTCGATTGCTCAAAGACGGGACGTCGCTCTCCCTACCCCTACAAGCTTTACAGGCTATATACGGGTAGCACCCCCGTGGGGAGGGAGGTGAGAGGCGGCTCGACGTGTGTTTGTCGTGAATCTCGCTCGCAAGAAGGATACTGCAGTAATTGGACCTAGCCAGATATTACCTTGTAACAAGGGGTCATCACTGTCCTTGCAGACTCTTGGCAGCTATGCTCAAGACGTCCAGGAAATTAAGATTAATCTGTACTCCATCCCCCGCGGTAGCAAAATTTACGTTCCCATCTACAATTACTTCACCTCTCACGTACAACAGTCTGATCTCTACAACAGATACAACGAGGGTACACAATAACCTCAGCATCTAGACCGCGCGTGCAGACGTTGATAGTGCGTAAAATGCTCTGACGTGTCCAGATTTGGAAATGAGAACCAGCTTAATAAATTCGCTATGTGAGGGCGTTCTGAAAACACGTGACACACGAATAGCAATATAATTAATTTCTACTATGTACATATATCTTGAGAATTAATTTTAATTATTAAGTCATTGTGTCATTTATTCGATATTAGATATTTCGTGAGCATTTCAGTAAACGGATAACGTTGAGTGACATGTAGTGTTAAAGTTCTTTGTAAATTTGAAAAAGAAAATATATATTACCAAATTTATACGTAAGAGCGTATAGGGAAATGTCTTCATTTTCAAGGATTAAAAATGAGGAGCTGAATTTGATCATAGATAATAAGGATGAAGGTCGTCAAAAAAGCGGAATTCATACAACAAACACGTGCATTTAACATTACAAAGTTAAAGCGCGTCAAAGTGCTAAGACTTTATGTATACGAGTAGAATTGCATTTGAGAAAAGCTTTGCGCTTGTTAACAGCTGCGCATGCGCATTCACCAGAAGATATCGCAACAATGTTTGATGTACCTCCCTGCTTTCAAATTTAAATTTTAAGGAAGCTATTATTCCTACAGATTTGTGGTTGCGGTGCCATAAGAGTAACCCGAAAAATTTGATTTATTTTGTTGTAGGTGTTGAATAATTAGCAAAGGTAAAAGCAGCACAAGAGACAGCTCAGTGCATGGTGTGAAAAACTTAAAATAAATTCAGAAGAGAACTGCAAGATTTAAAGGCGATTCAGGCATGGTTTGATAAGAGTGTTAAATGACAGCCTGGTTCTAGAAAGGAACGCACATATGAGGAATTGGAGGACGAAATCAGGGAGACCTTCACAATAAAGTCAACTCAACTCAATAAAGTCAATTCGTAGAGTACTGCAAAATCTCAATATCCCACGCTGAACAGGCCATTCGGTTGTGCAAAAAAGACTGCGTTTGTATGCTAATAAGGTTCCACTCGTTCAGGTGCTGAAGCCTGATGATCGACTCGCATTTGTGTTCACAAAAACCCAAAGTTGTTAGGGAACAATTCAGGGACAGCGACAAAGTTCATATGTGATGTCTTATTAAACATGACAGAATTGTCCAACCATTTTCTTTCATAGAATTTTTTTTGAATGATTTATTTATGGACGCTCTTTAACAGCTCAGGTCATCAGCGTCCCATTCAACTCAGGGCGTGAAACGGCCGACAAATTTTGCTCAGAGGCCTCTCTTTCAGGCTTGAGGTTCTTTTTCGTGCCGTAAATGTACGACACGGGACCCACGGCTTTACTTCCCTTCCGAAGGAAGCCATACTTAGGATTTTTACGCCCCGAAAAAATCCATCGGTCCTGGCCGGGTTCGAACCCGCGATCTTTTCTTTCATAGAGAAAACAGTAACTAGTCCCCCTTATCTTGATATGCTTGAACATTTTGCTTTCCCACAGCAACTCCCTTTGCAGTCAAACTGATGTTTCAGAAGAATGATCCACCACCGCACCGAGTACTTTCGTACGTCTTTGAACAGAATGTTTCCACAGCGAGGACCAGAAGTGATGGACCCATTGCTTGGCCACCTCGATCTCCAGACGCCTCTGAATTACTTCCTATATGACTATGTGAAAGATATGGTTTACATTACACCTTTAAGTGATCTTTCCCATTTTGCCAGAACATTGTGGAGACATCACTCCGAATGTTACATAATACTTGGGCTGAGATGAAATACTGAGGGGACACTTTCAGAGCTAATAACTGAGTCTCCATAGAAGTGTATAAAAATAGAACTAAACTTTTTGAGCTGCTCTTTATGACGCTGCAAACCGCATGTCTCTAGGACTAATAGTTTCCTTATAAATTAAATTTGAAATCAGTTGACATTCATTATCTAAGATGATTATGTTTAATTACTGAACATGTATATTGTTTAAAAACCTCATTATATAATTAATTATTATAACAGTTTTGTTGAAATCTGTAAGTATATGTTTAATTGACTGTTAAATGAACACATCAGCCTTTGTAACCAAGCATCGGTGCGGTTTCCTGTATTCGCATCAACCACAGAGTGTGCAGCAAGGTAGTGTTGCTAGATAGACTTGCTGAAAACAGTTCAGCTAGCTGCTTGTATTTAAACTAATTGCATGATAGCTACGTCTTCAGGCTGGGCATCACTTGGATACGAACTATGTTTGCAGCATTGAGAAGGTAGATTTGTTGACTCTCAAATTGCTATTGGGGAGCCCAACACACTCTTGGCCGCGACGTATACACTGCTAGCAACCAAGATTTACCATGAACAGAACACCCTTGCAAAATATATTAAGAGATGACAAATACATCAGAATATTATTAAAAACTGCTACACAAATATGTGCAGAAACTAGTAGAATGAACAAGATGGCTGCATCTGTAGTAAAAAGGAAACTTTCAGAGGCTGATCTTAAGGTCAAGTGATATACTTGCATCGTAAGTCCAAGGTCGGTGATACCGCCACAGGTGGCCGAGGTCGTTAAGGCGTGGACTGGTGAGCAGGAGGTTTAAGGTTCGATTCCCACCGGGACCATCCTCCCTGAATGGGGTTTTTTCCAGGTTTTCCTCAGTCCTCATTTATGGTAAATGCTGGAGAGGACCCTAAACTTAGGCCTGAAATGTTTCTTTTCTTAAAAAAATATCATTTCCTAATTTATCATTTCATTTCGTATATCATCAGTGGTGCCTCAGTAGTAAAAACGGGCGTTAAACACCATTCAAAAAAAAAAAAAAAGATCGTGGGTTCAATCCCGGCCATTTTTTCGCGCTTAAAAATTCTAAGTATGACTTCCTTCGGAAGGGAAGCAAAGCCGTGGGTTCCGTGTGGTACATTTACGACACAAAAAGAACTTGAAGCCTGAAAAATGAGGCCTCTCAACAAAATTTATCGGTCGTTTCATGCCCTGATTTGAATGGAACATTGATGGCCTGAGATGTTGAAGAGCGTCCGTAAATAAACCAAATCAACAGGATCATCTAACAGTGAGAAAATCAATACTAAAGTCTGTCAACATAATGAAGAGATTGAAATGGTTTGGGCAACATCAACGCTGGATACTTGTTGATTGGTCTAACTCTTATCACAGATGAATCCAAATATGAGCACTTTGATACCAGAAGGAAAATATACGTCCTCCAATGTAAAGGAGAGTTCTCCCATAAGTATGCTCTACTATTAAAGATGGAGTGGTAGCCTATCATGGCTTGAAGATATTTCTCCTGGAAAATAATTGAAGATATTATGGACATTGAAGGAAAGATAGATCCGAAACAATATCACAAATTTCTGGATTGTATCTAGTAGGGAATATTTTCACCTTGCAGCAAGAATATAATTTCTAAGCAAAGATCTATACACATTGCATACACAGAAAAGCTCAGGGGATGTTGAAAGATATGGCTTACATGGAATGAAACTCCACAGAATTGTTTTGGGATAAAATGAATAGAAGTATTCATAAAGTGCATTTAAATTGCTTAAACTTCTCTGGGAAGCTATTCAATAAGTATGGAAGAAAATATAGATGAAAGAAACTTTAATTTTGTTCCTTGTAATGAATAATTTGCCTCCATCATTGTTTATGTGTTATGCTAATAAATATATGTTTAGTGATTTATTAGTTTGTTTATCTTTCTCTTAGAAACATACAAAAATTATATTTTATATTGAAATTCATTGTGGTAGTATGAATTCACACCAACAGAAATCAGAAGGTAATTTATCTTGGTGAAGTTTTATATAATGAAAAGTACATCTTTTCACGCATAAGCTCCCATTTAAGTTCATATTTTGAATAAAATAAGCACATAAATGTTTATTTGCACATCTAACATATTTTAATGCATATAAATCCGTTCCGTACATATTAATGGATAGGGTTTTCTCAAAAATAGCTGAGTGATTGATTTATTTAAGGACGCTCTTTAACAGCTCAGGTCATCAGCGTCCCATTCAACTCAGGGCGTGAAACGGCCGACAAATTTTGCTCAGAGGCCTCTCTTTCAGGCTTGAGGTTCTTTTTCATGCCGCAAATGTACGACACGGGACCCACGGCTTTACTTCCCTTCCGAAGGAAGCCATACTTAGGATTTATACGCCCGAAAAAATCCATCGGTCCTGGCCGGGATCGAACCCGCGTTTCAAAAATAGCTGTAAAATATATCACATGACCGCTGTAATAGCAAATTGTTATATTATTCCGAAGTTTATCGTCTGTAGTGGAGTCTTCAAGACCGCCAAACTATAGATCAAGTATATAAATATAATTATTGTTTGTATAGAGTGTATAGAGTGTAAGCAAGATCACTGTCTAAACCAACTCTTTATTAAAATATTCTCTTTTTCATAACATTACAACGAATTTTCTCGGTTTCAGTGTTAAAGACCAATTGTAAGTTTATCCAAACAATAAACAATTGTTTACACTCGACCCAATGGAAAAATAAATATATAAACGAAGCAATTATAGAAATAAAACATGCAGAAACAAAAAAAAATGCTATCGTATTATCCCAGAGTATTAAATCAACTGCAGCATTGTACTGAGTCTGTTATAGGCAGTCTGGATCAAGCAATTACGATAATATTGCCTTCATAAACGCATAAAGTCTGGCTTCCATTTTACCTTCAACAAACTATACTAAGGATAACTGAAAACTCCACGTTATATCTTGGCATTTCAGGGATATCGATCCTTAAGCTCGGTCCTTGAAGTCAGTGAAAAGTAATTTCTCATGTTTGGAGCACGGAAATCTGGGATTTTCAGGGAACTGGGAATAGGAAAATACTATGGATATGGACTAAAGTGAACTATGTACGGTTAAAGGGGAAGGATTGAAAGGGTGAATAAATAAATGAGCTTATACATATATTTTAATTTTCTCTAAAATAAATCCCTAACTTGCATATTATATACCTGTATAACATGAAAAAATACAGGATTTAACGTTTAGAGTTGTTAGCATTTATTCACACCAAGGATGAGCTCAATTGAAATAAAATACATCGACCTAGAAATACACTTCAAATAGGGTTAAGACTTCCTTCTTCTCCAAAAATATGAATCGCTAATATATTGACAGTCACTGGTATCTCATTTTAGAGCTCTTCTAGAGAGAACCCTTTTAGAACAATTAAAATATCTTCTGAATAGTGAAAAAGAGTTATAAAAGTAGTAATAGTAGATTTATCTTTATTGTTATAAATTCTATAAATATATTACAAATATATTTTATCATGAGTCGTAGACCGTATGTGCTTAAGTATGATAAACAATTAGAAACAGGAATAAATAAAACTGGGAGGAAAGATATTTACAGATATACGAATGCAAACATATTACATATTATTTATAATTGCACTATTTATTGTATTGTAACCAGAAAATACATTGCTTCTAGCTTCGCGTACTTTGGCTAGGAAAATGCCCATATTTAACCAATTAGTGAGGTTCACAAACAGGTCCCAACATGCCAACAATCCTCTAATTACCTTAAAAAGTTTTCAAGAAAAGCGTTTTTCTCAGGTGTTCCACGTTGGTACATTCTACCAGAATTTGTACCCAGTCCTCATCCCCTTCCCAAAAGGGGCAGATTCTCCTAATAGAACTGTGCGTTATTTTTTAGCCTTCCAACTTCTTAGTCTAAACCAAGTCATTCCTGATCTTGCCTTTCTCCCTAAATGAAGCATACAACTCTCTTTACTGCAGGTTACTTTAATTTCGTTCGACAGACTCAAGGAGAACTTCGGGTTACATTTTGCCTCGATTTCCTGCATGCTGATATCCTGTAAGCCGCACCCATGCAACTCTTATACATGCCCCGAAGTTAATTTAATTCTACTTCTTAACAATGGGCAATAATTTTAATCATTGCTGAATTGCATATTCAACTATTTATGTAATTCAAACTTCTCATTTTTATGTGCTGCTAGCGTTAAACTTGCAGTTGCAAAATATTTATGAATTATTTTTCTCTCAGACTTCATCTATAGGATTTTTTATTATTTTTTATTTATTTATATTTTTTGAGGACATGGAAACTTTTTAAAATGATATCATTTAATCTTGATATTTAGGCTTTGAAAATGTGCTTCTTTTAACTTCCTTAAATAGTAAGGTTGTCTGAGTTACGGACATCATGAACGCAGTTCGGCTACTGTGAAAGTTGCCATGCATAAGTTTGTACTGAATTTTTAGTGTTTATATTTTACTGAAAACGAACAATTATACTGTTTTTAAAACTAATAATAATTATCACTAACCTATACCTATAAGAAATGTTGAAAATGATGTCCCTTAGCTGCAATAAACTAGCAATATTTGCGTAAGAAATTCCTGTATTTCATTAACTTTTCTTCTATAAAAACACAGCATTCCGAACAGGTTTCTTGCCATTGATTCTGTTTCCCATAAATTGACAAATTTAGCGAACAGTTTCTCTATCTGGAACACGATTGCCAGAATATTTTCTTGCAAGTCGCCTCACTGCTTCTCTCCAAGAGTCAGTTTCCACATATGTATCATATATATATATATATATATTTGTTATTAAATGCTATAATTTTATTGTGGCATAACTAACGAAGAACATTTACTCATACAAATACAAGCTAATATTTATACATGCATTATTCGGCCTTGACAATCGACTTTTCCCAGTATGCAGCCACGCTCAACAGACCCTAAATCCGCAGAAATGATATTTTGTGTGTTCATGTAAATGACAGAAGAACAGCGATAAATGTAGTAACCAAAATCAAACGCCAAACTTTATAAAATTAACAACTGGCCTGAATAATGAAATGGCCCCTTACAAGGTAGATAAACAACATATAGTTACACTGATTCATGTTTGTGTTTAGAGACTCTTTATTGCATTTGTCACCTTATAATCATTTTGTCAGGATAACATCATGTTTAAAATTTTAAAAATTATAACTATCCTTTAAAATTGAGTAGCTAAAGTGGAGTGTTTATAAAGTTATTAATGTTGATCTAATATGTTCAAGATATTTAAAAATAATTAATGAAATTGTGTTTATATAGTAATCATTCTTAAGAGGAATAAAATTATTTACATTAAATTCATATCATGTAGATTAATTTAAATAGAAATATATACAATAAATAGCTAGTTACTCAATGAATATTAACACTGTGATAATTTTTGCACCAACATTCATCAGTAAGGAATGAAATTAACCGCAAGGAACTTTTTGCAGAAAGCAAACTGATAAAATTTAAAATACAAGAAAACACCAAAGAAATATATGTAGAGATAACCGGCATTAAAGATGCATGGGAATAAACAATTTAGAGTCTGAAATTCAACTAGAGGAAAGTTTGAATAAATTTTATAACCCAAACACAATATCAAAAATTTACAAATTTAACCAAAGCTCTATTCGTCCAGAGAAAGGGAAGCTGTGTACCAGTATAACAATACTGAATATAAGAATTCTTTATATTTTATAGCAAACTTTGTTTTTTGCACGTCTTACAATGTCGCATTACATACCATTGGAAAAGCAGATCAAACTATGTGGGATTCCTCATCTAAGTATTAAGGGGAGTGTGAAAGGCCTAGCCTTGTAATATTACATTTACCAACTTCAGTTTCCATTTTATTAAAGACTATTAAAGCTAATAAATGAAAATTTTACAGTACACAGAAGCATTTAATTCAATTTTTCTATTTCCAGTACTACACAATGACTCTCAAGTAGATTATAAATTACTTCTAATTGTTTGCCACTTTTTCAATTTTCCCCAACTTTTTTTTTATATTTACACATTTTATCCTAGTTATACTATAATAGGTCCAAACCATCATATTAATATCAGGAATAAGCAGTAAACGATTCAAGGTGATACCTTATACAGATCCAAAAAAATGGGAACTCGTGCAAAAGATGTAGTTTTTCATTAATTGCAGCCAAAAAAGTGTTTGCAATAAAACTAACTTTTTGAGGGAAAAACCAGCTAAAACCCTACCACAATTATTTAAAAAAAAACAAAGTATTATATCAAGAAAACAAACGCTGTCAATTTGTGAAATACAATTTTTTTCTATCATTCAAGACAAACCACAGCCTTCTAGAGAAAGATTTAGAATTTCAACTAAACAAGAACTTCCGAAATACAACAAAAATGGTTTCTGCACTAACATAATTATTAAAATACTTATAACTAAGGAACATTGATGAAAATCATATCAAAATAAAAGAAATCTCCTAATGTTAAAATAGTACAAAAAGAAAAATATGATTTTTCATCCCCCCATTTAACACTTCCCTTAAGTGCTGAGATGGAACAATGAGAGTTAGAAACAAAAATAAAATTTATTTTGGTTTACTTACGGACGCTCTTTACCATCACAGGTCATCAGCGTCCCATTGTATTCAGGGCGTGAAATGGCCGACAAATTTTTCTCAGAGGCCTCTTTTTTCAGGCTTGAGGTGCCGTAAATGTACGACACGGGACCCATGGCTTTACTTCCCTTCCAAAGGATTTTTACGCCCGAAAAAATCCCTCGATCATGGCCGCGTTTGAACCAGTGATCTTGGGTTTAGGAGGCAAGTATTGTTACCACTACATCACCAGGACCAACTAAGCTGTAAATGTGTACTGATAAAAGTATCTCTATCAGAAATGAAACATTAATTCCCAGTTTGATAGATAAGGGTCTCCAAAGACTTTACATGTCATTTACTGAATTTTACCTAGCGCATGTTTTTCACAGCTTTAGAAAGGCATATGATGGCACCTGAAACATTGAGTTGCTGTGTTATAAATGATAATTAACATGGAAAATATGTCTTTGTTCATACCTTTCCTTGGAAGGTTGAACGTTGTACACATCACAATACTTGTTTATTTTCAAATTCCATTACACGAGGGGGAAGTGCTTGACACTTAGTCTTGTCTCTGCAGGAACTTCTTGTTCCACGGTACTGCGGTTTAATGCTTCCCAGGAAGGCAATTAAGCAAATAATTAATGCCCCTTCACTTTCTTTGATATCCCCATGAAGAGCCGGCGACATTCCCCAAACCCTCCCAGATCTCTCCTCTCCTCCCACTGGTAATTAAGGGATGCGTTGGTAATCGTGTTCTCCGCCTCATTTCAGTCGATGAGCTGCATTTCTTGCCCACCTTCATATTACCGACTGAACTCTAGATCCGCCCCCTTAGCAAACAAGAGCTATTCAAGAACAGTAACAGTAATTGTGATAAAAACATGAATTGCTAATAAATCTACTGAAAGAACAAATGGATTTAAAATAATTTGCGTAAACAATCTCAGATTAGAAATGTAAATATCATAAAACTTTCTTCACTGCTTTACATTTTAGGGTGATTTAAAAGAAAGTTACATAGGTTAAGGGAAAATTTATTAGAAGAAGCAGCATTAGAATCTTTTGGTATATACCACCCCTCAAAATTCTTATCCACTTGCTCATTAACGTAAAACTGTCGTTTAAATAAATTGAAAGAATTTTGCAAAGTACAGTGTGTCCGCAAAGTTACAGTGTAGTTTTGAAGACTTGTAATTATTAAACGAAACGGTATCAAGGAACGAAACCTTATTACTAAGATATGACGGTAGATCCATAAGTTTCCGTCCTCGCCGATAAGGATTATCGCCTTAACAAAACCCTTATCTGGTGTCATACCATCTGTTAAGTAAATAATTGCAGCTATAAATTCCCCTTCCTCTGTGTTCAGATGTACAAGATTGTGACATGTTCAAAATGAAGTATCGAGCTGTTATTAAGTTCTTACAAAAGAAGAACTTACTCCAAATGAAATTAAACAGCGATTGGACGATGTATATGGGGAAATATTCCCCTCATATTCTACTGTAAAAGAATGGGCCAAACTTGATCGAATGGGTCGAGAAAGCATTCAAGACGAAGAGCGTGCAGGTCGGACCTTGGAGGCGCTCACTCCTGAAAACATCGCTCTTGTGGAAGGAGAAATTATGGAAGACCGGTGGCTCAAAGTTACAGAAATGGCAGCAAGATTGGGCCTTTCTAAAACAACAGTCCTTCGAATTATTCATTAACATTCAAATGTGAATAAGATTAGTGCAAGATGGGTACCTAGACTTCATTCCTCAGTCTAAAAGCAGCAGCGAGTAAACTGTTGTCAGGCATTTTTTCAGCTCTGCCTTGGCAAAGAGAGAGAAGTTTTGCAAACCATTGTTACAGGAAATGAAACTGTGGTCCTTTACTATGATCTCTTGTCCAAAAGAGAATCAATGGAGTGGCTTAAACCTGGCGAAGCACCGCCTCTAAAGGCCAAGGTCATTCAGTCAACCCAAGGCTCATGGCCACAATCTTTTGGGACTGTGAAGGAATACTCTTCATTGACTTCAAGGAGAGGAACACCACAGTAAATGGGGAGTACTATGCTGGCCTACTGCACAGATTACGTGCTTCCATCAAAGAGAAAAGACGAGGAAAGCTGAGTGTGGTGTGCGACTTCTTCACGACAACGTGCCTGTGTACACAGATCGTTGTTGCAAAGGAAGCTATGAAGAAATGTGGCTTCAAGGAGATCGACCATCCACCCTACAGCCCAGATCTAGCTCCCAGTGACCACTTCCTCTTCTCAAAACTCAAGAAGGACCTTCGAGGAAGGAAATTTAAGTGTGACGAAGAAGTGATGAATGCTGTTATGCCCAGGCAAGACTATTTTGGAGGGAGGGGTTGAAATGTTAATTCAAAGACGTGAGAAGTGTTTCACTAAAATAATACATTATCGGCCAAAATTAGAATGAATGTATCCCGAAATATTATAGCATTTAGTCTCCTCCTGCCTTCTATGATGCCATGCCCTGCTTTAAACAGCCTTTCTCTAGTAATAAACTAATTATATGTTAGATTACTTTTTTTAAACTAAATATCGACGGTTAATTGTAATGGGTACGGAAATAATTTTCACTTATCGGAACAAAGATTATGTGGTATGCGACGACTCAAAAGAGTTGCAGGAAAAGAGCATAAAATGGATTATTCTGAAGTATGAAGTACTCAGTTACGATAAAATCCAATGTCCTATGAAGTGATGGAAATAAGTCAAAGCGTTTAGATTTCTTCAACACAATGATGACATTGTGATGGCAGCGCATTCCAGTCAATCCTATCCCCAGAAAAGCACTACATAACAATCCCTGGTGTTTATTTGGATGTCACGCTGAGCAAAACTGGGCATGATAGAGGGAAAAAAATGTCCACAGCCGTCACCAGAGATTGCAATCCGTACATCCAGTAAAATGTCAGAACCTTATTACTTGAGTTATACCCGCGGGAAGTAAAAGGTAGTATAGCATATCCGAAATTGTTAGAATGATCATGTTTTCAACCTTATAAGAATTTTATCATATTGAAAGAACTTTTATAAGCGTTTTCATAATTTTATTTTTTAAATATAATGCTAATTTTAGACAACAACCAGAAGACAATCGTATTAAAAATATCATGCTATATAAAAGCGACCTAATTATATCTTCCTTTAATACTAGCACGAAAGGTAAACGACTTTCAGTAATTTAACCAAATTTCAAAAGTAGCAGTTTTTGACAGCAATGTAAACAATAAGTTGTTTTCAATTTTTCAAACAAAGACAAACAATGCTGTCGATATTTATTTTAATTGAATTGAATTAATATTTTTTATTTATCATACAAATGAACTATTAATATTAAATATAATTATATGATCAGAGCCTTTGGCAATTCCAGAAGGCACTAACTCCAATTTATTCCAAATTGATTGGCTCAGCTCCCCAGTCCCCGATTCATCAGCAGCTACCAACTGGAATATCCAGGGGATCAGGCTCTGATCTAACCAAAGAACACAATGCTATAAATAATTTATGCATTCAATACAATATTAAATTGCCTTTAATGCAACAATTAGCCTCCCTCATTTTCCAATTAAACTCATTCAACTAAATTTCTATACTTAAGATTTGCTTATTCCTTTAAACCTTATGTACAAACAAACAAACAAAGAAACAAGTAAACATATTAAAATCAAAGTAACCATTTCTCCTTTCCATATTCTCAGTACATATAAACTTACTACTATTAATAAACTTAATAAACTTTTAAATTTCCCACTTGTTCAGCCTGACTTTATGCAATTGCATTCCTTCCATACCCCATCACAATTAACTCTGGATATTCACTTAAAAAAAGGAAAAAATATTCAACATATATTGTTGAGGAATTTCGATTAAAGCAACGTATGACATACAGGTAGAAGAAAACTAAGTGCTATAATATTTCGGGATACTTTCGTACTATAAATGGAACAAAATGTCCGAATATAATTTTGGTCATTGACATATCGTTTTACCGAAAAAACTGCGTTATATTTTATGTGCTGTCACATGATAATATGTCGGAATTCATACTTTCCTATTATAATAATAGACATACAAACAGAAATATAATAAATAATGCTCTTTGGTATTTTTTTCATAACTCCAAGCGTTTAACGTAAATTCAAATGAAAAGTTTAAAATGTATCACTTAAACTCACAAAATTAGATTATTTATATCTTAATTATGCTAGCATAGCGTTCATATTTACAAAGATTACACAAGGAGCAACGGTAGTTATGAAATTGTTTTCGCAAAACGACTATATAAACAAACACTTATATGGCAAAACATAAGCAGTTTTGCCATGCGTACACTTTATTTTCTAAAAAACTGTGAAAGATAAAGATAAATTTATTTCGATATTTTATTCATTGACTTTATTTATGACAATGCGTTTTCTTTACTCATATAACTCTTTAAAGAAACATTCCTACTCATAAAATAATATAATCATTAATAATTATATCATAAATAGTTATTGTATATCCGTTAGTGGGAGTTTTTGCCCTGAAATCATCCCGTTGTCTAATCTAATAAAATACAACTATTATATTAGTTGTAAGCATGAATTTTGATGTGTATTCAATTTTTTTTTGTTTCTTTTTACAGCTTACCACATTTTAACCATAAGGTGGTTGGTTATGTTCCCATGCCGTAAACGTCCTCGGAGCTTTAAGGTAACCAGGAAGTGTAAATCCAGCAAAAAATGCAGCAGTTCATTTTGCACTGTATCTCAAAATTTTACAAAGCTATCACTATGAAATGTTTAGGAGATATTAAGAATAATTAACTAAAGATGGTGTACACATTTTAACTTTCTAATGAACATTAAACGCTTTTTAAATAAAAATAAATCTTATTTCTCGATATCTTAAATTTTTGACATAAATATGCATTTTCCTCAGGATTGGCTGGACCACTCTTGTTGAGTATTTGCACACACATGATATATGCAAATATGAAGTGTGGTAAGTACAAGTATTTAAATATCACCATTAGTTGATAAAAATCAATACCAATAAGAAATGAAAAATTTTCTGTTTTTTTTTTTTTTTTTTTTCAAATTTTGAAAATTAATTCTTTTCAAGCAACTAGTACAGATATATTATTTTAATTCCCAGTATAGCATGTTGTTTTCAGTTTAAGTAAAAAAAAAGGTAATTCCACCAATAGTGTAAAAGAAAAATGCATAATTATGTCAAAGTGTTTTCAGTTTTTAACAAGATTTTATTTTGGTTTAAAGAGTTTCAAAGTGTATTAGAGAATTAAAATTTATAGATGATCTTTAGTTAAGTTTTCTTTATATCTCTCAAAAGTGTCGTAAGAACTTTATGAGATACAGTGTAAAACGTATGCTGCTGCATTATTTGCTAGATGTACACTTCCTGGTTACCTTAAATGACTTGAACTGTTAATGATAGACATGAGCCGAAAACCTACCGGTACATTTTCAGTAAAACCGTATAAAAAAGAAAAAAGGCACCCAGAGAATTTGCCTTAGTCGGAATAATCTTAGAATTGAAAGTTGAAAAGCGTACTCTTAAATCCATAGCCATAGATTCAACATATTTATATATAAGACTAAACTACGAAGCAAGTGTTTTAGTATATAAATAACGGGGGAATGGCACCACAGTGTCATAAACCTAGAGCTTATAAGCCTAAATATATTTAATGCATTTCTTAGATCTTTAACGAAAATAAATCATTTACCTGGAAACAATTGACAATAATGTTTAATATCTGCAGTGGCTTTTTACTTTTTTGTTTTTCCCCATTGTCCAGCCTTATCACTAGACCTTTTATGATATATCTTCTTTTAACCGTGCCTCATAGACGTTGATAACGTATACACAATCTTGAACTTGACCCCAGATTATAGAAA
Source organism: Metallyticus violacea (assembly GCA_030762175.1). Taxonomy (NCBI): domain Eukaryota; kingdom Metazoa; phylum Arthropoda; class Insecta; order Mantodea; family Metallyticidae; genus Metallyticus; species Metallyticus violacea. The sequence continues at coordinate 94,148,901 of CM060840.1, read as the reverse complement.
CACTATTTAATAAAATAATATTAGTAATTTTTTATCGTTTTATTTTTAGAAAAGTTTATAAATTATCAGTCAATATTTGTAATTTTTTTGTGAATTTATTGGTTTGCTTTATTAGATACATTTTTTATAATTTCGTCGTAATAGAGTAGTTTTAATACTTTTAATGCTTATTTGATATTATCACACCTTTAGTTAAGCATGCATAGTTTTCATAGAGCATTGTGGATCTGAGAGATAAGTAACTTTGTTCGCCCGTAACATAAATGCATATTCTAGGCTAGACATTGTAATATGGAGCAGCTGTAAATGACTAAGTTTGGTATTGTAATCTCTACAGATGCAATAATACATGGGCTAGAAACGCATATGTTGGTTTGCTTTATTGAATTGCTGTAGAATGTGGTTATACCGATGGTGCTAAAAATTGTATACACACTTTCACAGTAGATATCTATTTAATACATTTCAAAGCTGTACCGAAAAACAACAGTAATGTGTAGATTGATGTTCTGTAAACAGATGTGACTCACATTACATTACGCTAGCGTTGCTACAACAAAATGGAGCAAAGATTATCGTTTGAACAGTGAAAAGCAATTTTGAAGTATCAAAGGCACTGGATAGGACGAAGAGGTCCGATTGAGTTTCCACTGCGTTCTCCGGATTTAACTCCGTTGCACTTCTATCTATGGTAAACTCTTAATGATGTTGTATACCGTAGAAAACCAGTTACCCTGGTAGCACTTCGGGAAGAAATTGAAACGGCATGTGCTGCAATCCCTGAGGGCACTTTCGCAAAAGCTACTCAATCAGTAGTTTAACGTACTTTGTGTAGAAGTGTATCGACGCCGATGGTGGGCATTTTGAGCAACTGCTGTAACTGTAAAAGTCTAAGATGATTAGTGCTCATCATTATCTGTCTGTGTGAATTCAGTTTTCTATGTTAACATAGTTTTTTTCTTTGTTTGAAGTGCTTATAAATTTTTGGCACCCCCTGTATATGCAAGAGTGTATATAGGATGCCAAAGATGAAGCCGCCTAAAGTAGCTCATTAGAAACGAATTATATCTAAATTCGCCGAGGTTACAAAAGGTGTGAAGTGAAAATGTCAGCAGATCTGTTCTGTGACACGCACGCAATATCCTAAATAACGCAAAAGAGAAACATGTAAAGGGTTGCTTGTGCAAAATGAATCCACAAATGAAGACACTTCCTCGTGCGTTTATATGCATTTGGGCGAAGTTTTGGTTTCTGAGAACATTCCAAACTGGAAATATAATAATCTTAAATTAAGAGGCTTTGTTGAAAGCTATTCAGGAGGTCTTATTCCATAATGAGAAATAACTATATACCCTGCTACTATGATAACACGAGAAAACAAGTATAAGGGGGAAAATTTCGTGTTTATAGGATGTCAAAGTTGATGAAACCAGCTTTGTGGAGGGTCGATACGCATTCCTGGGTATCTTGGAGTTTCAGCAATGTGTCATCTCTTTGACAGATCGATGTAAAGGTGTAAGATATGATCATGTTCTGCTTTTTTTTTTTTTTTGGATGGTCTTTAACGCCGTTTTTACTACTGAGGCACCACAGGCGGTGGACACTGGTGATACATGAGATGAAACGATATATTGAGAAAGGATTTTTTTAAGGAAGGAAGCGTTGCAGGCTAAGTTTAGGATACCTCTCCGGCATTTGTCATTTATGAGGACTGAGGAAAACCTGGAAAAAACATTAAGTCAGGGAGGAAGGTCCGGGCGGGATTCGAACCCCAGACCTCCCGATCACGATCCCGCGCCTAAACGACCTCGGCTACCCATGGTGGTGTTCTGCTTCTCATAATTGATGCAGCACCTTATGGCCAAAGCTGCCAATGCAATCAAAAGCATTTTATTCGAAAATAGCACACGTGACTGGCATGTTTCAGTATGCCTGAAGAAGTCAGAGCTAATTTCCCCCAAGTTAACAAGCTTCTGTCGCAAAACCTAAAAGGTATTTGTTAAGACTTCGTCTTTCAGGAAAGTTTTCAAACAACAAGATCCCGATATCCCCATAGAATTCGTGAATCAAGGGTTGTGTGTATTATCGTTAAAACTTTCAAACAGTGAAGTATATAGCACATTCTCTTGAAACACAACACGAAAAGCCTATTTAAACTGTTACGAACAAATTTTAGATAGTGAAATAAAAGGAAAAGTAGCATACATCAAGGCAATTTTTGGTTCCTTATCCCCATACTATTTCACGTATCCAAGAGTGGAGAGTGACTCTGGAAAACATGATCGATGTACATAGAATGGAAGACGCACTAAGAATGTTCTTTGTGGTGTTAGATGGTTTATATCAACAAACATTAAACGCTTTTGAAAATAATTCAGGCTATGCAATTATACTGTGTTCCATATCTCTCATTTCAACATGACTGACGATGAAAAGGGGGTTATATACTGCACTTCAAGTTAGCCCCCATCGCAACTATGGATTTTAAAAGGGGATGTTTAATCTACAAGAACGTACTGGTGGACAATCGATGTTTCCTTTGCCTTTAACCCTAGAAAAGCATATATGCTTCTTACCCCAGGTTAAATTATTTTCATTCGATAGGTTCAAAGAAACTTTCTACTTCTATTTCCTGCCTGATGATATCCTCTAGCCTTGCTTTTACCTTCTCCCATATATTTTTATAACTTTCATGACCTCGTTGCCATATTGAACCTAGGCCAACTCCTCTAGTTATCTTTCCACCTCTGCAGCCCAAAACGTTGGTGTATTATTGTCACGTCCCATCTAAAGAGCCACTCCCTTTTACCCCATTATACTCCTAACACTAACACTTGGCCGGACATGAGGGAAACAGTATTTTGAGATACGAAATGCCTGTCATTGTGGGTTCTGCGAATAAATGGTCCATACACCTTAGACTTTGTGGTCCCCAACCAATCATTGATTTTTGGCGTGTTTCGTTCCCACTCGAGGATCTCATTTGGGCTGTTCATCTGTGCCCACACTTTGCAGTTGTGTCGCATGATCATGCCTCATATGATTATTCCTTAAGGATTGAATTATATACCAAACTTTCCTACCTAAAACCAGAAAACAACAATATAATATAATAATGGAATCAAAGTAATACTAAATTCGAATCCAACACTCAGGTTTTTACATTAGAAATAAGTTGTTTTTATATTATCGTGTTGCCTATCGCTAGGGCTCTCCATCGGAGAATGTGGTGTAACCTCCATATTCTTCTAAGCCTCAGCCTCCACTCACCGCATACTTAAGCTGAAAATCCAACGTATTTCTAAATGCGCATGCGCAGAGCTAGTTTTCCCCTAAGTCCAAACATGTAACAGTCACATGCATAGTATTTGGAACCAGATCACAACACCTGGCACACATGCCCAACAACATGCAAACACACCCGCGTATTATCAACACATTTAACAGCTGAGCATCTTACGCTTAACAGAAGGTCTGAAGAAAAAACCTGGGTAGTTGTTAACATGAAATATGAGTCACATATGGCGGGAGAATTAAAGTTTATAAACTGGAACAGTAGAAGCACTATTGACTATATATTATGCGCACAGAAAATGTTAGAAATTTTCTAGCATTTCAGAATGTAAATAGAATGGAATCGCATTCTTTCACCATTCTTGTCTCACGTTAAATTGAATCTAGCCTCAGTAAATAATATAAGAGAAATTACATTAGAGCAGATAGGTGGCTGTTCATATGTTAATAGCGTATGTGGGGAAAACGGAATGAAGCATTAGTAGGGACCGCGACTGTCTGTTAGAGAGGTACATTAAATCCCCTTCCCCCAGTACCAATTCTAAATGGATAACTAGGTGGAAGCGAAATTATATTGGCAATAAAATGGGAAAGCTCCCGAAATATAAGGGATTTGAGATGAGTTTATAAAATTCTCTTTAATAGCACCGAAAATAATTGAAGTCCTCCGAATCGCATTTAAAATTTATTTAATAGAGCTAGATATTCAAAAACATAGTCAATGGCGTTGATATAGCTGATATGAAAATGAAGGATAATCCACGCGCGCAGAAAACTATAAGAGTATATTAATATTATCTATGTTCAGTAAGGTATATTGCAAGATGCTGTATGATCAAATAAAGGGATCAATAAAATATCTACGTATCAAGCAGGTTTCAGGATAGAGTTTTCTACAATGGAAAAATGTACATTTTAAAGTCGCTATCAGATAAAAAAAAACTTAAAAAAGAACAAATTTATCGCTTACCTGTTGATTTTAACACACCTTCGACAGTGTTTTTTTTTTTGAGTAGTGCTTAACGCCCGTTTTTACTAATGAGGTATCACAGGCGGTGGACACTGATGATACATGAGATGAAATGACATATTGGGAAATGATATTTTTTTAAGGAAGGAAGCGTTCCAAGCCTAAGTTTAGGGGACCTCCTCGGCATTTGCCAGTTATGAGGACTGAGGAAAACCTGGAAAAAACCCCATTCAGGGAGGACGGTCCTGGCGGGATTCGAACCCCAGACCTCGCGCTCACGAGTCCCCGCATGGCAATATTCAAACAGCTACTCTGTGGGCAAATCTTTGTCAGAGAGGTGTCTCCAACCAAATGATAAAATCTCTGATGCAGGTAAAACGAGGTGAAATTCGGTGTTAAGGTAGAAAAAACGCTTACATTCTTAATGTTTTACGAGTATTTTTATATGGTGATGTGACTATTAATCACTTTCAATGACGTTTAGCTCAGTTTTTTTCTATTTCAGGCATAACCTCTTAAAATAATGACAAATTTACCAATTTTACCGCTTTCTTTCCCATATTTCTTACTTGGTTTATTGCATAGTTGTAACGGACAATAATCATCATTGCACAACATGTTTCAAACTCATTGTAGCGTAGTGAGCGACTCATCGTTTATCAGCTCTTGTATCGTGGTCTAAGATTTAGATTAGCTTGGCATTTGCACGTAGCTTTCATCATCTGTCACCATTACTCTTGGGGTGATCATAATGATGAACAAACATCTAGGGTCGCTAAACGCAAGACATGTTAAAAAGGGTTATGTAAGAAAAACAAAACCTAAGACAGTTGTTCGACATGTACAAACTATGTATATGGCTCTTGTATAATCAAAAACTCTGCAAAAAGTGTCATATCAATATCTCTGAGAATGTTTCAATGTAACAACTTTCTGTATAGATATAACCCACTTTTGTATAACTTGTCTTTTTGTGCAAATCATTTGTTACTACATAGTATAGAGCAAACCCAGTTCGTATAATAAAATATTTTTTTATTTTACATAAAAGAGACGCTTAAAAATAAATAACTTTTTTTTTTTCTAAAAACCATTTAGCCGGAGATGACCTATAAATATGAACAAAAGAATGCACGAACAAATATGTGAATACATCATTGAATTTCCAACAAATTAAAGGAATAGGCAAAGGGACCTGGGTTCATAAAGCGCTAAGCATACGTGAGCAAAAACAATGGATATAAAAATATATGATTCAAACTGGATTCAAGTCATGTTGTTCCCTCTACATCACTACAGTTGTCTGGTAAGTAAGAAATTTCATCGGCCTGTCAGAAGACAAATATGTGATACTGAACAGACACCAAGTATACATACAAACTCACCCGGAAGCTAAATGTAAACTGGATTCAAACCTGTCTTGCAATTTAGAAACAAAATCATTTCCTCTATACCATCACAGTAGACAAGAAGTCGATAAGGAAAAAATGTCACAGTGTTTAGCAAGTAAAATTATTAAAAATACATAAAAAAGTAGCAGCGGTCAATTGACCGCTGACGGAATTTTAGAGGGTACTTAAACTCGGGCGGTCTGGTGTTGAAAGCAGCTTTACATGGAAATGTTCGAAGGAAAGCCAAACACTATTGTGAGTTCATTAAAAGTAGAATTTAAGTTGAGTATCCCAAATTATATACATTTGGTATTTATTTTACTTTAATCCAATTAAAAGAGATATAAATATACTATTTGAAAAATTAAATTGTAACAATTCCTAGCGCATTCATCAAGGTGCACGGGTCGTGAATGTGTGCGATTTGATAAGTTCGGCAAGTTGCCTATATTAGTATCACACGACTTTGTCCTGAATTGCATACGGTTGCGGGATGTTGCAGCTTTCTGTTAAAACATGACCGTCTACAGCAACGGTTTCCAAATTCATTTTGGCCGTGGACTCCATTTAACGATCACTCGTTTTCGCGAACCCCTTAGGTTTAAATTGAAATTTAAAATCTTAGCATGGCAGGGCATCTTTTTCAAACCTGTTCGTTAAGGGTTTTCAAAATTTAAGTACATTCACAAAAAATAGCTAAACATTTTTTAACATTTTCCTTTTTATTGTTGTGAGTCCTTACACAATAATAACCATCATAACAATATTAGTTACAACATTAATCGTTCATTTTAATTCACGATTCGCACGCCGATATATATCGATATAAGACAATTTATATTCTGAGTTCATATTTTATGTTTTCCAAATTCTTAAACGGGTTCTTTCTTTATTTTCCTCTCTCTATAGATCAGTGCAGAGAAGGATTCTTTACATAAGTAAGTTGGCATTTCAATGTCGAGATATTACGAACTTTCCAGAGAAACTGTGATATTGTAGCGTATGAGTTTCTGCTTAGTCATTTCAAAGCCCCCTCCGAAACAAACATTGCCCACTATGTATTTCTAATTTACTTAGTCTCAATAACAAATTCATGTGCCATCTTTTATTTTCTTTAATTTATTGTTTGTACTTACACATTCAAGAATAAACACTGTTAACAATAATCTAATGATTTAGACCCTCTAAAGAAGACCGTGGGATTTCGGGAGCCAGCGCACGCTGGTCTAGCGCTTTTAGCAATTCATTGCTGTGAAAAGTTTATTTGGAACTGAAAAATTTTCCTAAATCTGAATTTCACCTCCAATATATAGTCACAAACTCTAGGATTTATATTTTGCATTGTTTAGAGTATTGAACCAGCTAAACACGACATCATAATCATAAAGGATTGAAATGGAGCTGATGAGAACGTAACTTTAAGGAGAGGGAGTCGCAGTGGGTCAGGGGGGGGGGAGGTACAATACAGTTTACATCCAAGTGCCATATAGTCCTTCTGACGTATAAAGTCCTTAAGTTAAGTGGTCAATTAAGGTTTATTCCAACTATTTATGTTTATTGTCCAGTGAATGCTTTGTCTATCAATAGAGAATGACTCACGACAGATGAAACTTTATTAGTTAAACTGTACTGATTATGGGGAATATTCTCTCAAAATGTGTATTTCTAAATATAATACTTACAATTAACTGATTGATGAAACAGTAAACAATTTAACTACCGCATTAATTAATCAAATATATAAATAGCTATGGCACATACTATTATAAAGAGTGTCTCAAAAGTAACGCAGGATTTAATTTGCGCGCCATTTTATTCCCGTTGGGTTGGCAATGCTTTCTGAAGCGCATTGTAGCAATCACACTCCGGTTAGTAGTAAGTTAATCGTGATGGAAAAATGCACGATGCTGGAGCGCATAACTATCCTGAAAATACATTACAAATACGGAGTATGCTGTGCTTAAACCGTGCGCAAATTACATTGTATGTTTGGGAGGAAAAACGCGCCAAACAAAACGCCTATTAAAAAGGATTTTCAACAAACAGGTTCGGTGATTGGCAACAAAGGAAGTGAGCATCAGCGTACCGGACGATCGGCTAAAAACATTATCGCCGTGACCGCTAAAATCGCCGAGTATTCTAGATTGTCAATTCGCCGCAGGTCTCTTGAGTTACACATTTCAAGGAGTACTGTGCAGCGTATTATGATAAAAGAGCTGCATATACTCCCATACAAGATTCAGATGAGTCAATGGTTTAAACTGAACGGCTCGTAAATTGGGTCTTACAGAATGTGCGAGTGAATGCTATGTTATGAGGGGCTGAATTCGCGCAAAAGCGGTTACATTTAACAACCTACGTCATTCGATCTTACACCGTGTGACTTTATCTTTGGAGGTTTGCAAAGTCTAACGTTTACAGTAAACCCATATCAATCATTGTTGAACTTAAAGAAGAAATCCGACCTTCTGTCACAACAATTGATCAACAAGTCAGCGAAAATTTGACTGAAATTTTTTTTATAAAAGTGTATGAGTGTTATATGAGATGGGGGGAGCATTTGCTGGATATTATTTTCCATATTTAATCGGAGTATTTACATTTTCAAAGTATGTTACAACTTTCATGTATAAATAAAGGGTCATTTTGTAAATTTAGATCCTGCGTTAATTTTGATACATTCTTTAAATTGATAAGTCAGTGAACACAAAAGATATTATTAAAAAAATCTTTTCGTTATAATTTGCTATGCAATACTTAAAAACAAGACTGTGATATATATCTATGGACAAGCCTGTCCGTATTTTAAGAAGGATACTGATACAGGTAGGGATTAGGGGGTGTTTTTATTATTTCCGTTTGATCAGAAAGTTTCGCAACTCTCACGTTTATACCTTGATTCACAGCTCATTAAAATATCTGAATATTTTCTTAAAACTTTTACTTTGAATTATCTTGTCCCTTTTTTACGATTCTCATCTGCTAATTGCGCTCATTGGATGAACGAAATGCATTGCTAGCTATTGAAACTGCAACGCCCATAAGATGTCTGAATTTGATCAAGGAAGAATTATAACATATTGACAGTGTGGGATGTCATTCAAATATATATATCGTGCGCCTGTTGGACAACATTCGTTCACGGAGAAATGAGAATGAGATCAACGTCTATTTTTATTTATTTGTGTTTAGAATAAACCACAGGAATACCTGCCTATTATTGGATACTATTGGTTTTCGTGCTATTTATGCTGCTTCTAAAAAGAATTATATTTATCTGTAGTTCCCACACTCTCAATACGCAGGAATTAATACAAAACAGTACACTCGGCAATTATGTATGTTTGAGAGATTTTTACATTCAAGAATAAGAGAAACTATTTTATACGACAGAAAGATGAATTAATATAGTATTGAAATATGACAATGTGGTTAGCGCTGCCGATTGCTTTCCGGGAGGCCGGGTGCGATTTCTGCTGAGTAATTTTTCTAAGATAGGGAGGTCTAGAACAGGTTCCATCCAACCTCGTGAGGACAATTGGGAAGCTGCCTGATGCAGAGGTGGTGTTCTTCGATTACGAAAGACGCGTGACCATATGCCCCCTGCAATACTGCCCTCTATCTATAAACATAAACCAAATCTATATTGAAATGGTTTATCTACAGACGCTCTTTAACATCCCAAGGTCATAAGTGTCCAACTCTAATCAGGACGTGGAACGGCCGACAAATTTTGCCCAGAGGTCTCTCTTTCAGGATTGAAGTTATTATACATGCCATAAATCTACGACCAAGGACCCATGACTTTACTTCCCTCGTGAAGGAAGCCATACTTAGGATTTTTAAGGCTGAAAAAAGCATCGATCTTGGTGGGTTTGAACCCTCGATTTTGGATTTAGGAGGCAAGAATGGTTGCCATTACACCACCAGGACTGACCTTTTGCCGCGGAAGGTAAAACTTCACCCCGAGCGGTAGCTCCAAATGCGAAGAAGAAGAAGAAGAAGAAGAAGAAGAAGAAGATGAAGATGAAGAAGAAGAAGCAGAAGAAGAAGAAGCAGAAGAAGAATAATAAGAAGAATGTAGCGTATAACCGCTAAGTTATTTGAATTTGTATATTTGAATTTATTTCCAACAATAGCATTACAACATTACATAGTTTCATTTTTTATAATAATCCAATACATGTATTAATTTTGTTATGTTGCTTGTTAACATCTGGTCTCAAAGCACAAAACTGCAGGCTACCAGTGTATTGGTGACCAGCATACTCTGTAATATTCTTCAATTATTATATTTCTAAGGTTACATTTGTTTCTACATTTCCTTCCATCATTCTCTTCGCCGTTGCTATAAATTTCTCTCTAACTTTAACTAAATAGGTCCCTATCATTTCTCCTTTTGCATTTTTCCTTTTACATTTAAAATCTTCCTAATTATACTTTCCAGATTTAATTGTTCCCATTTTTTTTCAAAAATGTTCTCTCCATAACTTTATTTGATTATAATATAACAAACAATGGAAATCTCTATTGTTTTCTCCACACATTAAACGATTTCCTATTCCGTTACCATGTCCTAATATCTTTAAATGCATAACCCAAGCAAACCCTTCTCTACCTGCCTTATCACATTGTTCTATATATTTTTCCCTGTTCCATACCATTTTTATTTCCATATAAAGTCTCAATAAATTCTTTTCATCCAAATTAAACTATATTTTGTTATTCAGTACTTTCCAATCTTAGATTTATTTATTTATTTCTAAAATCCTCTGTTTATCCATACTTTTCCTAAACCTATTTGCTGTAAAATTTCCTGCACTTTGAATATCTTGTTTCTTTCTACTTACAACAGTTAAATGATGAAGTATAAGTTGTGTTTTTCACCAGCAGTTTCCACGTAGTGGTCTCCTGAACCCAAGATCATAGGTTCAATCCCGACCAGGGTCGATGGATTTTTTTCGAGCGTAAAAATCGTTAGCATAGATTCCTTCGGAAGGGAAATAAAGCCAAGGGTCCCATGCCGTAAATTTACGGCATGTAAAAGAACCTCAAGCCTGAAAGAAGATGCCCCTGAACAAAATTTATCGGCTGTTTCAAGCCCTCATTTGAATGGAAGCTGATGACCTGAGTTGTTAAAAAATGCCCGTAAATAAACCAAACAAAGAGATAGTTTTCGTTTTTTTTATTTTTTTAATGGTATTTAACGCCCGTTTTAACTACTGAGGAACCACAGGCGGTGACAGTGATGATACATGAAATGAAATGATAAATTGGGAAAAGATTTTTTTTAAGGAAGAAAATGCTCCAGGCCTAAGTTTAGAGTAACTCCCAACATTTGCATTTTATGAGGACTGAGGAAAACGTGGGAAAACCTCAGTCAAGGAGGACGGTCCTGGTGGGATTCGAGCCCCAGACCTCCCGCTCACTAGTCCGCCCTTAACGACATCGACCACCCGTGGTGGTAGTTTCCGTTTTAATATCGGATTGGTTGGCCTACCAAATAGTAATATCTAATATTTAGCATGATTATGTGTTGTTTTTCGCATATTCTCTTTCCCTCTTTTGATAGATTAAGCTTTCTTTTTTCATTTTCACCTCTTCTTTTTCCTCTTCCAATTTGCCGCTGTATATATATGTCCATTGCTAGTTCATTTGTTGCAACACATGGTATGTTAACGAAATTAAGAGTTGCTGGCTGTGTGGCATAGCGAACTGAGCAGACACTTGACTGCCTTTTCTTTCGACAAGGTACAACAGGAAGCCCCCAGCTTAGGAGTGGGTTTTCATTTTCGCTTTTTAATTCAATATTTTCTCGTGTGGATTTCTTCACTGTGTTCACCCATTATAAATTTGGTAAGCCTTTAAAGGTGTCACTTTCCTGGTGTAATCTTGTGTTTATTATTTGCTAGATCAAGAATTAATTTCTTCTTACCTGTTGAATGGGCCAAAAATTTATCATTTGAGATTTAATGCTTTAAAATCGCATTTAAATACCTTAATAATGTTCTAAAAATTAGTGTACTATTGCTAATGTATGTTCTTTATTCTTTTACAATATGATAAACATTCAAATAAATAAAATTGTCACATAGGCCTTACAGCCCTACATGCTAATATCGTCCTTATAACAAGCAAAATGGCCACACACATACATAAATATATAATTATACAGCATACATACATACACAAATCTACATGCCAAATATACAAATATACAATACCTCGATATGTTTACGTTTTCTATTAATAATTTAAATACAAATATATAAACATGAATGGAACTCTTACTCTTGAGCCCCCTTCCATTTACTCACACCCTCTCTCCAACCTTCCCCTCTTCATTATAGCCATGAACCTTCTTTGTTGGGTCTTCTCTAGAAATATTCCCAAATTGTGTGAGTATCTCGCATGCACCAACACTTCCCGGCAAATGTTCAAACCGTTTCTAAAACGTTTGCTAAAGTAGGGAGGTGTAGAGCAGATTGTGGGGTTCTTAAAGAGTTTGGTATTTCTAGCGAAAGTGTGAATTTAAAAGTAAGAACAATTAAATACTTGTTAAGGATAATACGGGGGAATAAAGATCTTCTTCGAGTAGTTTGAAAATTGTATGTTAAATTAATACCGTAATATTGTACGGAGCTCTTTTCCATAATTTTTAGCACTCAAAACTCAAATTTGTTGTTCATGTGTTACATATATAATTTTATTGTTTAGCAAATAATGGTGAACTATTTCTCGTTGAATTTTCTGAATGATTCACCATTCTTCTCCCGTACTGTTGAGTAACCTTTCCGCGATCATATTCTGGGGTTTTATTCAGTAGGTTTCTAATGAATTTTTTATAATTTCTTTGAGAGGAAAATTAACTTTCGATATAAATCTGAAACACAAACTTGTAGAATTTATTCTTGAATGTTTCTACATTCGATTTTAGCTCTCCTCCAGCTACACCAGTACCTTCCATAGTCGGCCGTAGAGTAGCAAAGTTGTTACTGTGATCTCTTCTCTATATAAGCGCAGCTTATAGAATCAACGAGGAACTTTTCGGTGAAAAGACTAATAAGAGGCGATGATTAAACAACCAAAGGGAAAACAATGAAACGAAAATTTATTAGGATGTGTAAAGGGAATTGATTCTGAACAACCAGAGAACAGTGTAAAACTAGTTTCCACATATGATGAGGACAGCGGCAAAGAATGGATCGCATCTTCAAGTATAACGCAGGAAAAGGGAAGATGTGTTTCTTCTTTAGGCTAAGATAGGCCAGTGAATTATATGCGGACAGCAATAACAGGCCGACATACTTTTTGTAGTGAACATCGATTCCTAAATACTTTTTATACGCTTTACATCATTTGCTTTCAGTTTTGTTTTCTGATACATATCTGTAATTTGTTACGCTTCTTAATATTTTATAGTTCATTTAATAATGATAAATAATAAAAATAAAAGCTATATTAACCTTAATACAAGGTGTTTGGAAAGTCACTCTGCAGTTGAACACATGTTGGAAATGTCCCGCTTAATTTTATTGGGAAACACTTGCCGCAGACCTTTAGTGATATGAATCTCACGAATGCAGTTACTTAAATTTTTAAGTCACAAAGCGTACGTGGGCAATTGAGTTACACTACATATTTTGCTGCTCCCCGAAGAAAAAAGTCTGGTGGAATAAGGTTCGGCTAGCGAGGGGCCATAAATATTTAGAGACGACACATTCCCCCAAAACTCTTCCAGAAGGCGCACAGTGTTGTTAGCTGTGTGCACAGTAGTGCCATCTTGTTGAAATCATTAGTAGTTGATTTCGCCTTCTCGCTGCCTAATGAAATCTTGGATCATTAATCAATGACGTTCACTGCTCACGGTTTATTCAAAAAATAAAGGACCATTCTGGATATTGCTGCCCACACTGCAATATTCTGATCATGCAAGGGCGTTTCATGCACAGTACGAGAATTCTCCGTTCACCATAATCGTGTGTTTTGTGTATTAACATAACCAGAGAGATGGAACCAGATCTCGTCTGTATAGAAGGTGATATCAAGAGTATATATGGTATTCCTTTCAATAAAAGATGTAAAAAAATTCGCAATAACAGATACGCTTTTCATTTTCCGTATCTTTCAATTATTGCACTGGTGTCACTTTATACGGGAACAATGTCAGTGTTTTCCTAACCGCTTTATGCGCGGTTGCAACCCCGATATCTTTGTCTTGTACCAACTTGCACAATCATTTTGATGGGGTGTTTTGCTTAGAATCAGAAATGTTCAAAAACTTCTTTTCTTGTAGTAGTAGTCAGTCTTCCAGTTGGTTCGGCATCTAACAGTAAGTCTGTCTCTCGAAATTTCTCACTAAGTCGACAAATGGCATTACGACGAGGTTTAGCTGCTTCTGGGAATGTTTCAGCAAATGCAACCTGCACTAAATCTGCGTATTTAAAGCCTTGTCGAGAGACATGTTCAACAAGAAAAATACATTCCTGAATGGAAAGAACCATAATTTAAAACTAAATTGAACAACTAAAAACTACACCTATCGATTTCAATAGAAAGACAATTGAACTAATTAGTTAAATGTTATGTAACAATGGAACTAATTAAAAACGATCAATTGTGCCAACATGTGTTTAAATTCTATGTAGAAAAAAACCTAACTTTGGTTCAAACCTCCAACGTAAATAAATTTGAAGGTGGATTTAATTGTAATTTTTTGAAGATTATTAAAATGAATATCGCTGTTTAGAAAATATTATAAGATTAATTCAAAATAATAACAATTTTTGAATAACAAAAAACATAAAACCTTTTACATTCAAATTTCTCATAGTGGATTTTCGAACACCCTATACTATCTACTTGTAAATGACATTTTCCCCTACCCCGATATTCAGTATGTCCCCTTTCGATGTAAACACAGAATTTCCAGATCTCATAAATATGTCATTTCTCGCATGATTTGTTGTAATGCTACAAATTGAATATACGAGAATAAGTCCACCAGTTACGGCCTAACCATTTTGTAGGTGTGATAAAGACAAAATATATTTCACTGTGAAATATAGTTACCCTTTATTCCAATACACTTTTCACATCTTTAAATTAATATTTCAACGCCCACCCCCAAATAGTCAGAAGTCTTGTCTGCAAAATGAGTATAACAGCATTCATCACTTCTTCGTCACACTTAAATTTCCTTCCTCGAAGGTCCTTCTTGAGTTTTGAGAAGAGGAAATGATCACTGGGAGCTATATCTGAACTGTAGGGTGGATGGTCGATCTCCTTGAAGCCACATTTCTTCACAGTTTCCTTTGCAACAAGGGCTGTGTGCATAAGCGTGTTGTCGTGAAGAAGGCGAACACCACCACTCAGCTTTCCTCACCTTTTCCCTTTGATGGAAGCACGTAGCCTGTGCAGTAGACCAGCATAGTACTCCAAATGGTGTCTCCCTCCTTGAAGTCAATGAAGAGTATTGCTTCACAATCCCAAAAGATTGTGGCCACGACCTTGTTGGTTGACTGAGTGACCTTGACCTTTAGAGGATGTGATTCGCATGGTTTGCGCAATTACATTTATTCTTTTTGGACACGGGATCATAGCAGAGAAACATAGTTTCATCTCCTGTAACAATGGTTTGTAGGACATCTCCCTCGTTGCCACTGTAGAGCTCCAAAAATATCTGGCAACAGATGACTCGTTGCTGCTTTTGGAATGAGAAAAGAAGTCCAAGCACCCATCTTGCACTAACCTTATTCATGTTTAAATGTTCATGAATAATTCGAAGTAATGTTGTGTTAAAAAGACTGCTGTTATTTCTGTAACTTTGAACCGCCGGTCTTCCATAATTTCTCCTTCCACAAGGACGATGTTTGCAGCAGTGAGCACCTCCAAGGGCCGACCTGCACGCTCTTCGTCCTAAACGCTTTCACGACCCATTCCTAAAAGTTCGGCCCATTCTTTTACGGTGGAATATGAGGGGGATGTTTCCCCATATACACCGTCCAATCGCTGTTTAATTTCATTTGGAGTAAGTTTTTCTTTCGTGAAGAACTTAATGACAGCCCGATGCTCCATTTTGTACATGTCACAATCTTCTATACATGGTCTTCTTTATGCAACTATGTCTGAACTACTGAGCGGAGTGGAAGTTACAGCTAAAATTATTTATTTACCATGAAGGTATGCGAAGGTCGGGAACTTACTGACCTATCCTCGCATAAGGTTATTATATGTAAATAAAATCACAGGTAATAGCCTAATCTTTCGTATGTAGTCAAACATTACGCGTATTGTTAATTTTTGTGGGCCAATTGCAGTGATTTCGAAAACCCTATATTTTGCAGGTTACCGTATAGAAATCTTTTAATTTAAGCTGTCTAATCCAAGCAAGTTTGAGCTGCACAGTATTCCAACATACAGGTATATCAATGATTAAATATAAAATAAAACAGATGAAAAGTAAGTAAAAACATGACATGTCACAATCATCTCTGTAAAATCCTGACTTATCCAGTATCCTATAAAATATGTCAGGTTCTGAGGCACGTCGCTGGAAGGGAAGCAGCAGTAAAATGTTATAATATGCTCATAAAGCGGAATCAAAACACGGTGAAACAGTTTTGAGGTAGAAAAGCACCTTATCTGCCTGGAAACAAATTTAAGTGCACTAAACAGCTCACGTCTTCGTTAAGCCGGAAGATGAATGACAAAGAGAGAGAGATACATTTATGAGCTTTAGTTAGAGAGCACACTGTTTTGTAGCCGGCAAAATGAGTTGCTGGGAGACGCTCTGAAGAGATGCTACGTTCTCATTTATAATTTATTCCAGAAGTTCTGCATCAGACATTTTGGTAAAGGCCTGCATAGTTTGTGCATAAAGAGCAGGTTGTTCTCTCCAAAGTTCCTCTACAGAATAAGTTCTGTAAATAATAATTTAATTAAACATTTTAGCACATATAAGAATAATTTAGTAAAGAAGAACTAAAACAGAATATATATATATATATATATATATATATATACATATAAGTGCGTAGGTTTCTTGCCTCGCGGATAAGGATTATCGCCTTAACAAAACCCCTTATCTGGTTATCATACCTTACATGTTAAAGTAAATAATTGCAGCTGTAACTTCCGCTACGCCGCGTAAAATTGTTCAGATACAGTTGCATAAAAAAGGCTGTATAGAAGATGTGACATGTTCAAAATGGAGTATCGATCTGTTATTAAGTTCTTCACAAAAGAAGGGCTTACTCTAAATGAAATTAAACAGCAATTGGACGATATCTATGGGGAAGTACCCCCATTATATCCTATCGTAAAAGAATGGGCCAAACTTTTTCGAATGAGTTGTGAAAGCAGAAGATGAAGATCATGCAGGCCGGTCCTTGGAGGTGCTCACTCCTGAAAACATCGATCTTGTGGAAGGAGAAATTATGGAAGACCGCCGGCTCAAAGTTTAAGGAATAGAAGCAAGGTTGAGCATTTCTAAAACAACAGTCCTTCGAATTATTCACGAACATTTAAACATGATTACGGTATTACAAGATGGGTGTCTAAACTTTTTTCCTGAGTCCAAACGCAGCAATGTGTCTTCTGTTGTCAGGTATTTTTGCAGCTCTGCCGTGGCAACGAGAGAGAAGTTTTGCAAACCATCGTTACGAGATGAAACTATCGTCCTCCGCTATGATCCCTTGTCCAAAAGAGAATCAATGGAGTGGCGTAAACCTGGCGAAGCACCGCCTGTAAAGGCCAAGGTCACTCAGTCAATCAAGAAGATCATGGCCACAACCTTTTGGGACTGTGAAGGAATACTCTTCATTGACTTCAAGGAGAGGAACATCACAGTAAATGGGGAGTACTATGCTGGCCTACTGCACAGACCACATGCTTTCATCAAAGAGAAAAGGCGAGGAAAGCTGAGTGGTGGTGTGCGCCTTCTTCACGACAACGCGCCTGTGCACACAGCTCTTGTTACAAAGGAAGATGTGAAGATATGTGGCTTCAAGGAGATCAACCATCCACCCTACAGCCCAGATCTAGTTCTCAGTGACTATTTCCTCTTTTCAAAACTGAAGAAGGATGTTCCAGGAAGGAAATTTAAATGTGACGAAGAAGTGATGAATGATGTTAATGCCCATTTTGCCGACAAGACTTCTCAGTATTTTTGGGATGGAGGAGAGGATTGAAATGTTAATTCAAAATCGTGGGAAGTATATTGCAATAAAGAGTAACTACATTGAAAAGTGGAATGTACTTTTTTCTTTATCATAACCAGAAAATTTTTAGGCCGGAAACTTATGAACCTATCCTGTATGTATTTACTGCTACATTTTATACATAGAGATGCCTATAAAGTTAGTATGTTATGTTCTAAACAGAAAGGATTAATGTATTATTGCGGTTTATTACTCTATTTTCCATGGTTAAAAAAATTGACATAGGACAACGCATTTTATTTGCTGTAACATTTTAAACAATACAGCAGTTGCTCAGTGGCATGCAATCTTTCTTGGATGTTTTCTGCGAATTCATCCATCTGGCGGATCCACAGTTCGTTTTGCTCAAAACAGCAGAATCAATGTTGGACTTTGAAACGACATGCACTAATAGAGGAAAAACTCGTTACAACAATTTCTTGCAAAGTTAGCACAACAAAGGGAAGTAAGCGCATTTTGCTATGAAATTGCTAAAATTTCATCCCTAATATTAACTGAAGGTCATGCCTTAATGCCCACCAACTCCGGAGGGAGAATTTTCATCTCCTGTACTTTGCCGATCAAGAGGCGGACTAGGTATGAGCTTCCTTAGACTGCCGGTTTGTTCGGCGTGCACAGATGAAGAAAACGAAGACCGATATATGAAAGGTATATAGTCTTAAAAACCTTGGATTGTGAATAAGCAAACCGTAAGTTTAGGCAACATAAAGCTAAAATAAGGGCGGGGGGGAGAGAACATAAAAGAAAAAGGCAACACATTAAAAGGCCATCACGCAAGAGCTGAGTAAGATAAGCTAATTACTCACCTATTTGAGTAACATAATAAAAGAATATAAAATCCAAAGTAGGGCCTTATTAATTAATGTAATAAAATAAGTCAGATTTTTTTTAGAACTGCACGCGAAAACTGTTCTGGCTCTCTACACATTCTCATCTGACACACGCGGTCGTCCGAGGCTCTTTCCTTAACAGAGACACCCTGACGTTTGGATCTGATTGTATCACATACGAATGTTGTTACCAGAAGGGACGTTAAGACAAAATCTTCCCCTATACACCCTCTGGACTGGATTATGTTTCGCGATTTCCAAGACATAAAGAGGTTTTTGCGCGTGAGTTGTCTTATTTCGTTTATTTCGTTACCATGGCTACGAAAGAAAATATGCACATTTAGAATTGAAACTATCACAGTTTTCTTCAATTTAAGTTATGGCTCAAAGTTATATTGTATACCGCAGAGAAAAAAATATTAGTTTAAAACCGCTATAATCATTTATGTACAGCCTGTATGAAACAGACGCAATGAAACTTAAAAAAAAAAAAAAAAAAAAAAAAATAGCAATAGCACTGCGCCGTTCGTGTACTCAACCATCTTTCTTTGAGTCAGTAATAAAAGCATGTATTCGCCAGGTTTATCTCAGAGCCTTTTAGACCACCTGTTTATTTGCCTAGAGATAGAGGTTCTCTCTCCCAAAAATATTATTATTTCCGTCATTAGTAATACTAGATTTAAAAGTATACAAAGTGAACGTGTAGTAATATCGAATGGTAGCTTACCTACAGTTGCAGAAGAGTTTGCCAGCGTTAAGGAGTGATATTCGAGTAACAATCATATTTTTGACACCGGCTGGGTAAACGATGAACATGGCAATAATATAAAATCAAGAACGTGCGAATTTGATTGAAAGACCATATATATAAGCAATAATTTAAATATTTCTACATTGCCGCAATCATTGTTGCCTTTAAAGAAAATATGAATTGATTGGAATTCATTGATAATTCATAGCAATTGAAAAAGAAATTACGCAAGTATAATAAATCAATAATAAAATTAAGACAGTGATGTTGCGATAACAGAATGGAATTAAATACACACGTAGACAATATTAATGTAAATAATAAATAAACAAATAATAACATTTACGCAATAAAAAGCACTTATTTCGTAAATAGACGTTTATACTAAAAAGACAAAATATCAAAATGAAATTTCAGCGTTTCAATCACAAATATTAAATTTGTACATATAATTTTTTAAACTAAAAATATTTTAAAACGGCACCAAAGCTCTAGTCTCTGGTTATGATTAATATTTCTTGCGATTGCGCAGCCCATATGCGCCGAGAGATAATATGCTAATCAGCAAAATTTTTGTAAAGTTCCTCTTTCTTTAACTATTAATTATATCACTTTTCTGAAGGTAGCCTTAAATATGCGATTCAAGAAAACTGGCGCCAATAGCATTTCAGTAGATGCTTGACTAAAAATTTGGACCAGAACTAATAAAAATGCTAAGTATGTTGACTCTAGTGTTTCCCACGGGCGCCATAGCGTGGCGGTTGTCTTGCGGAGTTAAGCACTACAACTGCCAAACTCAACGAAGTCGCCATTTTAAAATCAACCCAAACTTAAAATGATTACTGAGTTACGTAATAGTAGAACTAATGGCAAAAATTTAATGCATAAAATGTTCATTGAAATAAGACTTTACTTGCTTATTTCCTCCCTATCAATATGAAAGACAGCATTAAATTATTGATTAGTGTTTAATGCCCGTTTTTACTACAGGCACCACAGGCGGTGACACTGATCATACATGAAATGAAATATTGGGAAAGGATTTTTTTTTTAAGGAAGGAAACGTTCCAGGCCTAGGTTTAAGGTATCCCCCCAGGCATTTGACATTTATGAGGACTGAGGAAAACCTGGAAAAAAAACTCGGTCAGGGAGGACGTACTGGCGGGATTCGATTACCAGGCCTCCCGATCAGGAGTCCACGCCTTAACGACCTCGGCCACTCGTGACTGTGAAAGAGAGCAAAATCCCTCAAGTCCATGATATAAAATCTCATCGAATGTTATCGAAATTAATTTACGTCATTGTTTTGCCTAAAGGGTGTGTGATCCGTTTATATTATGGTTGCTAGTAATACTTTCAGATACAACTAAAATCGTAAAGTAAAAAATAAATAGATATTTCATTGTCTATCTTATTATAATGCATTATACTTTATAAAAATTAACTTTTTAAAATGTAATAAACAAATCTACAAAAACATTAGAAGCAACTGTATCATTCATAATATATACACATACAATGGTTTTTATACAGAAGACAAATTAATTCAAGTTCGTAAAATGCACACACAAATCTACACCAAGTCCATTTATCCATCAACGTGTATGGCAATTGACTCACAGCTGATGAGCAGGCAATGGCTATGAAGCATGTTCTTTACAACTCAATAGTAAGTGGAGAATAAGAGTATAAATCGACTCACCAGCTAATTAACAAAGAAATATTAATGAGATGGAAAGCTCCTCAATTTACCAGAAATAAACAACACAAAATTCACCATATAAACCAAAGAAAATGGAGAACTCCCATTTTTAGACTTAAAAATCATTGGAAATTCAAACTAAATTTTGGTATTATAAAAAAGGTACATACGGATAACTATACAAACTATAGTTATAGACCAATTCTACGTAAATGTCATTA
Source organism: Metallyticus violacea (assembly GCA_030762175.1). NCBI lineage: Eukaryota > Metazoa > Arthropoda > Insecta > Mantodea > Metallyticidae > Metallyticus > Metallyticus violacea. The sequence goes on along the minus strand of CM060840.1, from coordinate 94,127,521 downwards.
TAAACTAGTAAATCTCCCATTCGTAATAATAGAATACAAAACAGAATACTTTGCGTCAAGGAATCATTGTTTTATTGCATAAACTTCAAATTCCATGGTTTGTTTAGATTTAGACAATTCATGTTACGCTGTAAGGAATGCAAAATGCAGCTTTTATTATTATAATTATCATTATTATTATTATTATTAGTAGTAGTAGTATTTTAGAGTTATTATCAAGAAGAGAGATTATGGCCTCCTTGCTGCATTAAGATGAAATTTTAAATTAAGTTTAACGGCTAGGTCTGTTTGACCTTCAAAATCTTACATATCTGATTTTAAACCGGTGTAAGCCAGGTTGGTTCCTACCTGACATTTTAATTCAGCAATTCAGAATCACTAATAGATATAATAAAATATATTAAATCAAATAGCACAGGAAGTCAATATGCATTAACACCTGTGAATGATAGTTATGAGGTTTATTCGGCAATGAAAATATTATTAATAAAATTAAAGGAAAGAAATGTTTCAAGAAATAAAATGAAAACAATTTGCGGTACTGTATCGTTCAGGCATGTATGAACATAAGATATGAAAATTAAAAAGTTAAAATCTTACGGCCTGTTTTGCCGTGGTCCATAGTTTAACATTCCCGTAAGACCTATTGTCAATACCATTGGTTCACCAATACACAAATTAGGTCAGCACTTTGCATTATTGCTACGTCCAATAAATAGTACAATGAGATAAGCACATCAAAAATTCCAAACATTTTGTGGAAACTATCGATGAGGTAAACATTAAGCCTAACGATATATCTGTGAGTTTTGTTGTGTATCTATGTTCTCAATGTATCTATCAACGACACCTTGGCACTTCTACGATTTCACTTTAAAACAGAGGAAAGTACGTTATCCATACACGTCTTAATTTCCAGCTACTTTTAGTGGATAACCAAATTCTATGAACAGAAAGAAGGGGTAGGAATGGAAAGTACACTAAGCCCTGTGGTAGCGATTTATTTTTCATGCAAGCACTTCGAGGAGTAGACTCTGGACATTGCAGAACAGAAATCTGAACTGAGCTGTGTTATGACAAGGCCTCATACCCACGTATGCCCAAGAGTGAATGCCTTGAGATAATTAAATGATAATATTTATTAAATATTATAAATTTTGTTGTAGTAACAAACCGGAACATTTCATGTATTACGACAATGTATTCATGGGTACCTGGATGTATAGCTCTATGACAATAGGAAAAAGGTTGCCTTTTGTCATCTTTAGTGCCTCTTCTGCTGATAATGACTACAGCAATGGGTCTCTATTGTGACATAGATAAGTATATGCAGGTTGCCGAATGATAGATCCTTTGTATCTTAGTTGTTAAAGGTGCTTCAAAATTCGTTAAAGGCAGATGGCGAAAAGGTTTCGGCGATGACGTCATTATATCGCATGCTCAGAAGCTTCCCAATAAGGAGTCAAAGAGGTGAAAGTAAACGAGTTTGGGAACTCAAAAGCTCACCAATAGTATTTAAATATTTTAAAGACACAGAAAGCTATGGGCACTTTGCTGTGAATCCTGTGAGCTTTTGTAACCACGTGGCAATGTTTTCAATTTCGTATATAAGAAGAAAAAATCCTGCAAAAAAACATTTTTGATGATCAGCATCGCTTTACCAGAGGCAGTAGACGGGAGGCACACAGATGCAATGTCAAGTAGCATATGTAGCACGCGTCCTTAAATTCATAGAGGTAAAGACCCAGGTAGCCGATAACAAAGTGTCGTGTGATTAAACATCTCAATGCGTACAATGAAGCAGGTTGTGTGATTTGAACCACCTCCTTCCATCTCCCTCCTCCCATGACCACTAAGACACAAAAGGCTACTTCGGGCCCCTGAACGACCCGAGGTATGAAATGGAATAGCCCTCGAGTACATTAAACGACAACATCAACTTCTGCATATAAAACCCGCTTCAATGTGGATGACAGCGATATACAGCTCATATTAGAACAGTTAGTGAACAAAAAATTATTAAAATCATTATGAAAAGAGAAAGGCATATTTATTTTTCTAGATGATTTAATTCAGAAGAAATCATCAGACGCTCGTGGTCATTACGTTTATAGAAAACACTCACATACGGAAAGGCCTAATCTCATCCTGCACAAAAAGGATTTTAATCAAGAATTTAATACATAGAGCTAAAATCATGACAGAACCAGAACAACTTAAACCATCTCCACGATGTTTTTCAGGCCAATGGATATAGAAACAAAGATATTGACAGAGCCATTCGTCGTGTGCAAACGAAAGAATCTAACACCTACCCCCCCCAAAAAAAAACAAAGACTTTTCTAACATACGAGGGTAGGTTCATAAGTTTCCGGCCTCGCCAATAAGGATTATCGCCTTCACAAAAGCCTTAACTGGTGTCATATCTTATCTGTTAAAATTGCAGCTGTAACTTCTGTTCCGCTGTGTTCATTTGTTCAGATTTAGTTGCATTAAGAAGGATAGGTGTAGAAGATTGTGACATGCTCAAAATGGAGTTTCGGCCTATTAAGTTCTTCACAAAAGAAGTACTTACTCCAAATGAAGTTAAAAAGCGATTGGAAGATGTATATGTTCTCATATTCTATAGTAAAAGAATGGGACAAACTTTTTCGAATGGGTGAAGAAGGCATTGGAGACAAAGAGCGAGCAGGTTGGCCCTTGGAGGTGCTTACTACTGAAAAGATCGCTCTTGTGGAAGGAGAAATTATGGAAGACCGGCGACTCAAAGTTACAGAAAGGCAACAAAATTGAGTCTTTCTAAAATATTAGTCCATGGAATTATTCATAACATATAAGCATGATTAAGGATAGTGCAAGATGGGTGTTTAGACTTCTTTCCTCAGTCCAAAAAAGCAACAAGTCATCTGTTTTCAGGCATTTTTGGAGTTCTGCCGTGATAACGGGAGAGAAGTTCTGCAAATCATTGTTACAGGAGATGAAACTATGGTATGATCCCTTGTCCAAAAGAGAATCTAAAGAGTGGCGTAAACCTGGCGAAGCACTACCTCTAAAGGCCAAGGTCACTCAGTCAACCAAGAAGATCATGGCCACAATCTTTTGGGACTGTGAAGGAATACTCTTCATTGACTTCAAGGAGAGGAACACTACAATAAATGGGGAGTACTATGCTATCCTACTGCACAGACTACGTGCTTCCATCAAAGAGAAAAGGCCAGGAAAGCTGAGTGGTGATGTGCGCCTTCTTCAGGGCTACCGCCTGTGCACACAGCTCTTGTTGCCAAGGAATCTGTGAAGAAATGTGGCCTCAAGTAGATCGACCATCCACCCTACAGCCCTTATCTAGCGCCCAGTGACTATTTCCTGTTCTCAAAACTCAAGAAATACCTATCGAGAAAGGAAATTTAAGTGTAACGAAGAAGTGATGGATGCTGTTTATGCCCCTTTTGCAGAGAAGACCTGTGATTGTTTTAGTTTTGATTTTTTGAGGGAGGGATCGAAATGTTATTTCAAATATGTGAGAGGTGTATTGCAACAAAGGGTAACTATATTGTAAAGTGAAATAAAGATTTTGTGTTTATCATATCTAGAAAATGGTTAGGCCGGTAACTTATAAACCTACCCTCATTTTAACAGAGATGATGTATATCACCTAAGTAATACATGAAAACCGGTTCTTAAAAACAAACAACTAATTACTTTCCTCCTTCTTCCACACACGTAAATATAGTTTTAAATAAATTTTATTTAAAAGTTTAAAATAAAAACAAACCTTTAACAACATTTAAAAATAATAACGTATTAAACAATGGATCAAGACAAACAGACAGGATAAATTTAACTGAGTTAATTATATGAAAGCCTAGGAAATTTAACAATCGGCCGAGTTTACAGAGTCATTTACTCGGCGCTCCCTTGTAAGGTTTTGAACTTATTTTATTTGCTTGTCGAAATATGTACTAAATGCAATGAAAGTACTGAAAATCTACATGTATCTCATCATACGACCTATATCTATATTGCATATAAAATAAAACGTGTAAAACACATTAACTTATATTCTGGTACAGTGAACATATCTTAACCATACAAACATCTATCCGAGCTTGAAGGCCGAGCACAAAAAACCTTCGTAAATGATTATGATTTTATTATATTATCAGTGTCCGCGTCTTACTCGTTCTGTTTCAATTTCATGTTTAATGTGTTGGCTCTTTCTTATAAATGAATGTGCGACGTGATACCATTACCGGTATTTACGGACTGTTCTCATAACACTCACTTTAGGAGCCCATCACATGCAGTTTCATGCTTAGTCTACGTGGATGTATAAGCTTTTATTTCAGTGCTTTGTTAATGTGCTATTTAAAATTGTAAATGGGTTAAAGTTACTTGTTGCTGAAACAGACATCAAAAAGGTATTATTACACAGTCAGACTGGCCATTACAGATTAATTACTAAAATGATATCAGCAAAACATAAATTCATCGCTAGGTGACTAAAACGTCCAACAACAAGTTGGTTGAGTAGCTATCAAAATAACATAATGGTTCAGGTTCCATCAATGGACATTTTAATCCTACTTTTTTCAGTTCCAAATAATAACTACAGAGGATGCCAAAAATATATATACACTTTCATAGTAGATATTTATTTAATATATTTCAAAGTTGAACCGAAAAACAACAGACATGTGTAGTGTGAGGTTCTGCAAATAGAAGTGACTCACATACACATGATAGCGTTGCTACGTGACAGATAAATAAAAAATGAACAAATAGAGTCAAGATTATCGTATGATGTTCTGTAAAACAGACAAAATGGAGCCAAGATTATCATTTGAACAGCGGAAAGCGACTTTGAAGTGGTATTGGAAAACCGAGAATGTTGTTGAAATTCAATGGCAATGGAGATGTGTGTACATAACACAGCCGTCGATGGACTTCTACCAATGGGGAACTCTTAAGGATGTTGTATACCGTAGAAAACCAGCTACACTGGCAGCACTTCGGGAAGAAATTGAAACGGCACGTGCTGCAATCGCTGAGGACACTTTCGCAAACGTTGGTCAATCAGTAGTTCAACGTACTCAGAAATGTATCGATGCCTATGGTAGGCATTTTGAGCAACTGTTGTAACTGTAAAAGTCTAAGATTATTAGTGTTCATCATTTTCTGTATGTGTGAATTCAGTTTTGTTATGTTAACAGGTTTTTCTTTACTTGAAGTGTGTATACATTTTTGACACCCTCTGTTTATCAACACTCTTGTGAAAAACTTAACACAGACTGAAGCATTAAATTATGCGAATTGTTTCTAATTCCTGAGAAATGAGCTAAATGCTATTTTAAAGCAACATAAAACATTTTTGTTGTTATTATTACGCTAAGAGTTTAAGCTTCAAACTTCAATAATTAAAACCCCAAAGGGATTATATTTTTCCTTTTATGACCAATAAACCATAAATATAGATCAAAAAGTTGAATTCCTTCTTTAGCTGAACTAATAACAATATAATTTAGGTGAATAATGAAGCAAACATACGCAACATACCGATCTAAAGTGAACGTACAATAACATGTTAGCATAAGAGTTTAGCCGTTACCTAGAAGGTTAGCTAAGCAGTTTTTAGAGCTTTAGTATAAGTTCTATTGCCATTAAGTTTCGCATGTTCGCTGTCCGGTCCCAACACTTCATAACATATTATTTCATTTATTTTTCCTTGCATTCCACGAGCAAGCGCAAATATCCATATTCTTATTATTTATATACTTTCACTTAAAATATTCACTGCAAAACTCGATCGCCCTTGAGCAGTATACACCGTCCTTGTCATTCTGAAGAATTGATAACTGCCCAATGTGGAGAAGTTGTAGGGTGTGCTTGCAAAGACCAAATCTCCTCGCAGATAGCCAGGAAACTTAGTCTTTGTTACATAAAACCCATTTATTGGTCCTCAAATGTAACCATAAGGCTAAGGTTAAATTACTCATTAAATGTCCTCATCATGCAAACATGCTCCTTTTAATTAAAACACACCAGTCGATTGATTGATTGTTTATTTACGGACGTTCTTTAACATCTCAGGTCATCAGCGTCCCATTCAATTCAGGGCGTGAAACGGCGGACAAATTTTGCTCAGAAGCCTCTTCTTTCAGGCTTGAGGTTCTTTATGTGCCGTAAATGTACGACATGGGACCTACGGCTTTACTTCCCTTCCGAAGGAAGCCATACTTGACGATTTTTAAGCGGGAAAAAATCCATCGACCCTGGCCGGGTTTGAAACCGCGATTTTTGGTTTAGAAGGCAAGCATGGTTACCACTACACCACCAGGACCGACCACAAGTCGAGAAGGAATAGAATGAACCCAGAGTGATCTTCCTCAAGCATTTTAGAACTCGATAATCTGGGTTGACCGGAAGGTATTCTGATCTGACAAGTAAGGAATCTATGTCTTGAAAGCCCGACAAGAGTCACAGCAAGTGTAGTTGGATCTGAGCATTTGGGAAGAATTTTAGTGCACTTCTCAGTCTGCAAGAAAGCATCGGGTCCAGAGAAACTGATTTTTGTGCTGGAATGAAAGAATTAGTGCAGCTAACGTCGGTATTATAGAAAACTTTGCTACAATCCCTTCTCCTCATTTTCCCAAAAAAGTTTTATATACATATTTATGCGAAAAACGGTGGTTTGCCATTTATATGACCCTGGAATGGTTAGAGAGATTCACGCATAAATAATCTGCATGGACTAACCTCCAGGATTTGCTGACAGAACCCACATGAACAAGTGTGGACCTTTGTGGCTGACTAATGGACTAATGGAAAGCAGACAAAATTTGTGAGGGCAACATTATTACAAAAAGTGTCTGAGATTACCGAAAAATTCACGAATGTAGTGAGTCTGAAAATCTCAGACCCTCGAGTGATATTTATTAGGATATTTCACCAGTCTAATAAGCACTTAAATATAATTCCTCTGAACCTGGCTTACAAATTTGTAATAACGTATATTTTTACAAAGCAATCTTGTAACAGAAGAATGCCGATTACCAGAGAAGATCAAAATACGGGTTTAGGTCTATTTCATGAATAGAATGAAAATAAAAGTGATATATATATTTGAAATTCGCGCACAGAATTTTAACACTTGTTATATTTATAAATATATCTAACCATGATTTGATTGTTACATTTGCTACCATTCCACTTTCTAATACCAACTAGGAATAAAAAAAAGATAACATACAATATCTCTATTTTCTTTGTATTCGGAATTTGGGATTCGTAATCATATTGCACATTTGACGCATCACCAAAACGCTTTGAAAAATCGTCAATTTTGGGTTATGATTATCGATTGTCCATGCTTTTGTTGCTATCAGTAGCTCCCCACAGCCTCCAGCAAAAGTGTTCAGTGATACGTGTTCAGTAATTATATAGTAAAGGTATAGAGTTGGTTACACTGACCACAAGACAAATGCACGTCGCTTGATAAAATAAATTTGGTAATTTTTTTAATGAGTAATTCTGCTGTGATTGGTCAAAATTCAAAATTTTGTTTAATTTTATTGGTCGATTTTAAGATGACGTCACATGAGTGTAATAGCGTATTTCAAACCACTGTTCTGCGCTTGTTTCAAATTTGCAGAAAAATTTAATGATACTATTGCAGCTGAGAAGGATACACCAACATCATTTTACATTTTTAAAATCCAAAAAAGGAGTTTGTATGTATTTCCATAATTTTTTCACGATTTTTAAGGTACTCTAAATCCCTTTATTTGTCAACATATTTTTGTAGCTTCGGCTATAACCCAAATAGTGTCGCGTTTGCATTTTAAAGCGTCACGAAATTTCACCTTCTTCCTTTTTCATATAAATGTCGAAATTTTATTGCAACTATTTGTTATGCAAAACAGAGATTTTGTTTCCTTTTAATATCTTATATTGCATTGCATTTTACTATAGAATATATTTACACTTGGATTATTTACTTTTAATTGTTTACCAGATGAAGGAAAACATGACTTTGTTTGCCATTTTCCTTTGAAACAGAAATAATTTGAATAATACTTCAGTGCCTAAACGAGCCCTAGAAATTTCTATATTTAGCACTCAAATAAGGAGAATAAAAATTGATGGGTTGCGAACCATAATCTTATACATATTGACTGCTGCTCAAGTAAGAGGGTAGGTCCATAAGTTTCCGGCCTAACCATTTTCTAGATATGATAAATACAAACGCTCTATTTCACATTTCAATATAGTTACCTTTTATTGCAATACACTTCACTTATATTTTAATTAACATTTCAATCTCCCTCCCCCCCAAAAATAGTCAGAAGTCTTGTCTGCAAAAGGGCATAAACAGCATCCATCACTTCTTCGTCATACCTAAATTTCATACCTCGAAGTTCCTTCTCGAGTTTTGAGAGGAGGAGATAGTCACTCAGAGCTAGATCTGGGAGGTAGGGTGGATGGTCGATCTTCTTGAAGCCACATTTCTTACAGCTTTCTTTGCAACAAGAACAGTGTGCACAGGTGCATTGTCATGAAGAAGGCGCACACCACCACACCAGCTTTCCTCGCCTTTTCTCTTTGATGGAAGCACGTAGTCTGTGCAGTAGGTCAGCATAGTGCTTCCCATTTACTGTGTGTTCCTCTCCTTGAAGTTAATGCATAGTATTCCTTCACAGTCCCAATAGATTGTGGCCATGCTCTTCTTGGTTGACTGAGTGACCTTGGCCTTCCCCTCTCACGCATTATAATTACCATTCAACATTCATATTAATAACAAATTAATAACCATCATAAATCATTACATTGAAAAATATGCTATTAAACACGTTTCTTTGCAAAACTCCATCGCAGAGTAAAAGAGTATGATAGATCTTGCATGTGTGAATGTATTAATTAAAAACGCGCATTAAAGGTATTCAATAATGTCTTGCACCTTAATTCGGGAGTATTATATTTGCAATATCATATTTAAATTATTCGCTTTTTTATCCCTTTGATTGAGCATTTAAAAATATGGAGCTCACATCTAATTTTTGTACCAGTCGCCACTGATTAAAATAATTTAGACTCGTGAAGAAATACCTGAAAACTATTTAATTCAGTTTTCAACATGGTAAACAAAATGCCATTAGACTAAAAATAAAAAGTGGATGAGCACATGAGGACATAGGCAAATTTTGAACTGATGTTTGGCTAAAACCTCCATGCATAATGAATAGTTCTGTAAAATAAACTGCGCATCTTGATTATCCATTGAAACTACAGCGAGAGTAAACTTGAAATTAAAACTACTTTATGTTTGTAGATGAGATTTTTTTTTTTTTTTTTTTTTTTTTGCTTACAAGTAGAGTAAACAGTCTGCGGTGAAAATAAAGATTTATTTGGTATTATGCATGTAAAATTATGACCAAAGTAAATGTCTTCGTTTTCACATCATATGAGTAAAGTTACTTGGCTACGTTTAAAGCTACGCAAAGCCACAAGTGTTATTAAAAGAAATGCAGCCTACTGCAAAAATAGTATAAACTTTTCAACTCCACGGCTCAATTGTTTGCAAAGCTTGCCAGGCATTCGAATTAGGTTAAACAGTTCATAAAGTGGATACAGCAAGTAATGTTTTCAGGCCACCCTTTGTTTCCTAACTCCACAGAAAATGTTGATTTAGGGCGACACAGTTCGCACAGCTGTGTAAACTTTTTATTCGTGAATCTATAACAGAGCTTGTATACAGATAGGTGCGTGACATTGGCGCTCGAGAACAAACGACATTCTAATTTCAATTTTACAAAAAGAAAATTCTGTTATACATATCCATCAGGATTTTCTGTTTGATAGCCATGTAAATATTCGTTATTTGCTCGATGCATTGGAAAACAATGAAATGCAAATATAACGTCATTGTAGGAATTAATGCATAGTAATGTTCAAAAATGTGCAAACCTCCACTCATGTACACCCTGTCATGTTGAAAACGAATAGGCGACTCTTAGTATTGCAGGCGTAAAAAATAATAAATTACTTAAGAAAACGTGTACTCCCTTATATAATTCTGTTGCTGTTTACTTATATTTTTAAATACTGTATATCCCCTTCAGCAAGCGATGAAAGTAATGGCAGTTCTGAAAAGTCAAATTTGGGTTTGAGCAGTGTATACAGACATGTTTCAAAGAGGAACGTTTTCAAATCGGGCCTACCATTAAATGTACATAAATATGTTGGACCATCTCCTTGGCCTAGTGGTTAACGTTGCTGACTACTGGCCGGGAAACCCGGGTACCTGATTAGGCATTTTTCTAAGTTAGGGAGATCTAGAACGGGGCCCACGCAGCCTCGTGAGAACAATTGGCAAGTTGCCTGTTGGAGAGGTGGCGTTCTTCGATCACCAAAGCGGCATGATAGACGACCGGCGGAGTGCCGGAATACAAATCACACACACCCCTGCAATACTGCCCTTATCGATGAAGTTGTAAGTCGGAGGTAGAGGATGCAGAGGTCGCTGCGGCAGGCCAAGGCTCATCCGGGGCCAAAATTGACCGAAATTCGGTTCTTTTGTATGCAAAGTGCTAGGAATTAGAAACCGTTTGATGCAGTACATAGGCTCTTTGAGCCTTGCATGCGATTTGTACTTATATGGTAGTAATTGTAAATACATATAGTTGATTTCTGAAAAAAAAAATCATTTTTCTATAAATGTGTGTATGAAAAGAATCAAAAGATCCACGCGAATAATGTTTTATAAATATGTTTGTACAGAATCAGCAATAAAAACAAATTATGACTAAAATATAATTAATTTGGAAACTTAATATATTAGCATAATATTACTTTTCATAATTTATTTTAAAATGTATATTAATAGTTCAAGGTGAGCGCCCCTGCTACATAGGGATGCATCAGAACAATATAAGAAAATTAATGGTGCTAATAAACAATTGCGTTCTGCACTGTTATGCAAAGGAGAAGAAACCATTGATTATTAAGTATTTACTGTGGGTAAACGATATTATAACATTATTTTTTTCTTTATTTAATATTAGATTGTCCACTGAGAAATTTTCAATTGTATCGAAACCCAGAGCTGGAACCAACTTTCTATATCTCCAATGAATTTATATTTACCATATAAAATTGGCTAGCTTTTAAAATAAAAATAACAGAACAGCAAAATCAAAATAAACTCAGTAAGTGCACATACGAGGGTAGGTTCATAAGTTTAGGCCTAAATATTTCCTAGGTGTGATAATCACCAAAACTATATATCAATTTTCAATATAGTTACCCTTTATTGCAATACACTTCTCACATCTTTGAATTAACATATTATCCCCCACTGAAAAATTCAGAAGTCTTGTCTGCAAAAGGGGTATAAACAGCATTCGTCACGTCTTCGTCACACTAAAATTTCCTTCCTCGGAGGTACTTCTCGAGTTTTGAGAACACGAAATAGTCACTGAGAGCTAGACCTGGGGTGTAGGATGGATGGTCGATCTCCTTGAAGCCACATTTCTTCACAGCTTCCTTTGCAACAAGATCTGTGTGCACAGGCGCGTTGTCATGAAGAAGGCGCACACCACCACTCAGCTTTCCTCGCCTTTTATCTTTGATGGAAACACATAGTCTGTGCAGTAGGCCAACATAGTACTCCCCATTTACTGTGGTATTCCTCTCCTTGTAGTCAATGAAGAGTATTCCTTCATAGTCCCAAAAGATTGTGTCCATGATCTTCTTGGTTGACTGAGTGACCTTGGCCATTAGAGGCGGTTCTTCGCCAGTTTTATGCCACTCAATTGATCCTCTTTTGGACAAGAGAGCATAGTACAGGACCACAGTTTCATCTTTTGTAACAATGGTTTTCAGAACTTCTCTCTCGTAGCCAAGGCACGGCTCCAAAAATGCCTCACTACAGATGACTCGTTACTGCTTTTGAACTTAAGAAAGAAGTCTAGGCACCCATCTTGCACTAACCTTATTTATGCTTAAATATTCATGAATAATTCGAAGGACTGTCGTTTTAGAAAGGCCCAACCTTGCTGCTATTTCTGTAACTCTGAGCCGCCGGTCTTCCATAATTTCTCCTTCCACGAGAGAGCGATGTTTTCAGGAGTGAGCACCTCCAAGGGCCGACTTGCACGCTCTTTGTCTTCAATGCTTTCTCGATCCATTCCATTTGGCCCATTTTTTTATGGTAGAATATGAGAGGGATGCTTCCCCATATACACCATCAAATCGCTGTTTAATATCATTTGGAATAAGTGCTTCTTTTGTAAAGAACTTAATAACAGTAATAATTTTCTACACATAGTCTTCTTTAGGCAACTATATCGGAACAACTGAACACAGCGGAGCGGAAGTTACAGGTGTAATTTTAACAGATAACGTATGACACCAGATAAGGGTTTTGTGAAGGCGATAACCCTTATCGGCGACCCAAAAACTTAAGGACCTACCCTAGTAAATATAAAGGAAAACAAAACATTATATTAGGTATTTTATTACCTTTTTTCTGTAAATAATGAAGCAAAACTACCAGTCTTGCTGTTAAACTAGCTTGCTAACTATCAATGATGGTTCATATTATTTATATGATATTAGAAACAATGACTAGGTACAAATTTCTTTTTCTCCATTGGCTAATGCATAGAAATAAACTTCAACAAGCACTTTTAAGTAAAATCATCTAATTTCCAAACTCTCTTAAAATTGAAGAATATTTCTTGGAAACGACTTGTATTAGGATTTATTACTTGTTTGTTTCTACTTCTTTCTCACTATTCTACATAAGTAAATTTAAAGAGCTCTGCGACTTAGAAAATAGGTGTTACTCCATAAATAAGGGCTTTTACATTATTAGCTTCCGTATTCCACCGAAGTTTAGAATCCTTCTTTTTTATAGTTTCACTATCTGAGATAACAGATAGGATACTTTTAGTTCAACAGTAATTAACGATACAATGGGAGGGTAATGACTTATAATACATGATAAATTGATATATAGGTTAAGAGAATTCCTTTGATAGTGTCATAAAATGTTGAATACTTAATGTTAAATAACGATATTATAGTTAAACCGAGAATTTATACATGACAAAAATAAAATTATTTTTATACGTAACGGATCTCTCGAAATTTCAAAATATCGGCTGGAATTTTTGATACACTTCCTTCCTTCCTTCTCAATGATACAAAATTGACAATTTGGCCTCATCCGTTTCCTTTGCCTTTAGGAAAAGCTAAATATTATTCAAATCCTCCTCTGTGTTACAATATTTTGCAACAGATACTGAAGTTCAATTCCTATGCAGTGCGAAGATTTGTAAGTATACCCGATCTTTTAAAGTTTCCAAAATGTAGGTATCAATAGAGTTAAGTAAGATTGAGCACTATTCTAAAATAAATGAAAGACCTGCCGAATGTACTGTGCTGAATCGTGTTGAAAAAACAAACCACTCCTGTTCCAAGCAATAGGATTCCCAATTAACTAGTTATGGATGAAAACTTCATGCAATCCAATTTATCGGATTACACAATATTTTGATACTAAGTAGGTATCTTCTACAGATAGAACCATCCTCACATATGTGAGCGGATACACATACAAGGACAATAGATTTCCTTCCATGATAAAATAGAAAAAGAGGTACAAAGAACGATCTCATTAACGCGGAGAGCATTTTTAGCCCTTAAGTTTATATAATAGGTCAAACACTAAGAAAATCAGATTCAAGACGCTCGAAACCTATGTATACCTTGTATTACTATATGGGCGCCAGACATGGTCACTAACAGAAAAACAAAAGAACAAAATTCAAATATGCCAAAGAAAAATGCAACGCAAGATCCTGGGAACAGCTTTGAAGGACAAAATACCTGTAGTATTAATAAATCAGTTATCTCAGACAACAGACATCGCACAAATAGCTACCAGAAGCAAATGGCAATGAAGCGGTCACGTCACAAGAATGTAGGACAATAGATGAACCTACAAGCTCTCCACGTGGGACCCGGTTAGGAAAAACGACACAAGGTAGACCCAGAAGAAGATGGACAGACCTCTTCAAGGAAAGTGCAGGTCCAGATTGGCCAAGCGTAGCAAGAGGAAGAGAAAAATGGAAATCTCTCGAGAAGCAATTAGTGCAGTGAGAAATGGAGTAACCAAAGAACAAACCAGCCATAGTGTCTTAAACAGCATACGAACAACTAGCGTGGAATAGCTCACCACGTTAGGAAAAATCGAGCTTTCCCTACTTGTTAGTAGGCCTTTGCTTTTAAGGGGGAGGGGGGAGACACACACACACACATACACACACACACCTTCTATCAAAGGGTATAACTTGTCTGTTGTTTTGCAATCATATCTCGCCGCGTAAATATGGAGTCATCCCGCAATGTTTTAAACAGATATTTTAGTTCATTTTCAGCGTTAATGAATATGACATGCAGATACCTAAATAAACTCATTAAATTTGTCGTTAACCTCAATTGCAAAATATGGATTTTTCCCCATTTCTTTTGCTGAAGGCTCAGAATGAGAATAATGAACAGTCACCGGTGGTATGACAAAAGTGGTTGCTGGGCGATAAGGTGAACTTGAGAGACGGAACTAGGAAATTTATAGCTCCATTGTCAATTTTGCATATTCAATAAGGTATAAATTATTTACAAAAATATTAATACTACTTGAAGCGGTTTAGTGTATAGCAGCCTCAAGTTGGGAGCCAATTTTGAAGCGGTTTAGTCGGTGGTGACAGGTTGGTAGCCAATTATGGAGCGATTTAGCTGCCGATCGCCATTATTCTCTAGCGGCGTATCGATAGTTGACAAATTGATGGCTTTGGTATTACTGCCCATGCTTCATGACGACAGTATTTCTGGGTTTTGTTCCACTATTTTGTGACTCGTGCTCAATAGAACTGGGAGAGGGTATAAACTGTGTAAATAATCAAGCAATGAATATTCATTATTTGCACGAGCATTCACATTCTCTGGTGTTCTGCGTACGATATGACTTAGCTCCGTCATACATAAATTTAGCTGCCAGGATTTCAAGGAGAAGAACTGAATCTGATTATATCGCTATATGAACTGCTCCTCAGAAATGAGTTCCGAATTGCGCGAGTTTGAAAACAATGTCTCTCTATTTAACTGATGAACTGATCGATATTATATATTCCATTCTATTAATTATTAATTATTAATTAATTATTTTATTAATTATTAGAACCAACGGAAGCTCTTTTAGGAAGTGGCATACACTTGTCCTTTCTCTTTGTACAGCGGTTAATGGTTTCCTTGGATTAGCTCCACTTTTGGCTGAAGTACCGTAGACAGTTACACCAGAAAACTTTTCACGACATATAATTTAACATATTTAAACTATACACAAATATATACATAATATCTATATTACTAATTAAAAACACCAAATATGATGATTAGGCTCTGAATATATCACATGTACCGCCACGGGTAGCCGAGGTCGTTAAGGCACGGACTCGTGAGCGGGAGGTCTGCGGTTCGAATCCCGCCAGGACCGTCCTCCCTGACTGGGGTTTTTTTCCAGGTTTTCCTCAGTCTTCATAACTGGCAAATGCCGGGGAGGTACCTAAACTAGGCCTGGAAAGCTTCCTTCCTTAAAAAAAATATCCTTTCCCAATATATCATTTCATCTCATGTATCATCAGTGTCCACCGCCTGTGCCTCAGTAGTGAAAACGGGCGTTAAACACTACTCAAAAAAAAAATATATATATCACATTTATATATAAGCGGGGGTGGGCCGTATGAAGTTTCAAATTATTTTGTGATAGAGGTCAATTTAGTGGCATAACACAGAGTACGTAAACTGAATATCCTATATTAACTTAGCTCTGCAGGTACATATAATTATAAGCTCTAAAATATAATTAGACGTTTATATTTTAGTACATTTAAATGATAAATTATGATATATTCTGTGTATTAAACATGATAAAAATGTTTGTACAACATCAAGTTCACCATTGCAAATAGCAAGTGAAACATTCTAAGGAAAGGGGCTTTTGAATGACTGACGTAGTTAAATGCCACTAAAATACCTTCCTTAGAAAGAATGCTGTTATTCATATTCAGTATTGCTTTCTGCAAATTAAAGGTTGTTCCACTCTGACATTCTGCGTCATATCAAAATTATGGAATGTTGAAGCAAACACTTTATTTTCTGTGGTTTAAATTTCTAACAAGTAATGAAACTATAAATAAACTATTAGTAGCACCTATAAACATCAATTATGCTTTCCTATAAACAGATAATTGGCACTTGCCCAAGTCTGTCATGTACCGTGATAGTAGTGGGTCATAAACACAAAACTTTGATACATAAAGTTAGCTGTTGTCCAACTACCTATGGCTATTCGTAGCTGATATAAAGCATTGTGTATGGACCAAGCTCATCAAATTGTAATTTTAATTAATTTCCCCGCTCTGACCATGCAGGTAATAATGTATCACCAGCACCTACGCAAATACGCAAAAAAGGCAAAGTTATTATACGAAATGTGATCAAAATATTTATTATGTAGTATTTCAACGAGATAGCATTAAATGATAGCGCGGGACTTTTAGGGTAAATGTATCACAGCAGATGTGCGGTGTTTCCCCAGAGAGCCTAATTTATGAGATAATACATAGAACGCAGAATTCTAAAATATGTGGTTAAAGCTGAATTAATCATGTATTTGTAGCGTTATGCCCTCTGCTGTCTGAAAAAAAAATGAACAGCATTCATTTATGTGCATTTTGGCCGCTAATAGAGCTTTGTGGAGGTTCCTCCATCATAACAAAGCATAACTATGTCTGAGATAGTGGAGCAGAACAAATGGTATTAAAATTATATATTATTTAAAAGGATATATTCAAGATTGTATATGCAGCTTTTGAGAATACTAACGGCAGAACTAAATACTAAACGCCTACAAAAACTAATACATTAAGACAATATGTACGCATGAGGGAACATTTTAAAATTGACACATTAGTGCGGTACACTATCCAACTGACTGTGAAATCAAATATTTTGAAACTGGGAAAAATTACTTGTTAAAATTAATTCATAATCCAAATATTTATTAGTGTTATGAATAAAATAATTGTCTTATAGTTAATGGAAACCTTTCTACATCATTAATGTGTATTTTGTTTTTTGTATATAACTGTACTTGAAAAGATCAATGGGAGGAGCATTGAATGACAAGAGTTGCTGCAAAATTAAATAAAAATGAAAATAAAAAGTTATTAGATTCATAATAAAATAAACACTTCATATGTGCTTGTAGTTGTCAACCCTTAAAGTCGCCATAAGTTTTATTGAAAAGAAACCCAGTTTATAGATTGTGACTGACCCTTGTATTATTACTCTTAAATAAAAAGAAATGTAAAAAAATTCAAGTGTTAAATACTATATTTAATATGTTGATAGAGATATAACAACACGAATAATAGTACAATTAATAATAACAATTTCAATATTCAATTTCAAGCCAAGATAATTTATTTTCATGTAAGTAATATACTGTACCGACCACCTCCTTGCTCTAGTGGTTAGCGTTGCTGGCTGCTGGCGGGAGGCCTTGGTTGCATTCTCAGTAGCTGCTTCGGAATTTTTCTAAGTTAGGAAGGTCCGGAAAGAGGTACACCCAGCCTCGTGAGGACAATTGGGAAGCTGTCTGATGATATAGCAACCGGCGGGATGTGGCGTGTTGATCACATACCCCCCTGCAATACTGCACTCTACCAAAGATATAACGTGATGGGAGGTAGAAACGCAGCGGTCATTGCGGTAAGCCGAAGGCCCACATGGGGCTATGGGAAACCAGGCTTGAAGAAGATACTATACCAAAGAGAATTTAGTTACTTATTTTTTTAATAGAGAGAGTAGTGGCAGGTGGCCAATCCATCGTCGCCATCGAGCTCTAGTTATAAACCAAGGTATTACTTGGACGTGAACCTGTCGATAATTTTATATAGGGACATTTTTTCCAGGTATGGGGGATTTTCATATCTTAAAAATCAATCGGCAAACCTTGGGTCTCTAGGTAAGTAGAAAATTATTACATCATAAGTTTTGCACTCGCCAGCAAAGCAGAAATCCATTTTTCTGTTGTAAAATATAATTTTATTAGCTTAGAAAACAAGGAATGGTTTTGAATCATATTACTTTTTTAAATATAACCATAAACGCATAAAGAGAGACCTTAAAAATAAGATTTGATTGAAAGTAATAAGAAATACTCATAAAATTACATTTTACCACGTGATGTGAACTACATCAGCAGACAAGGGCACTAGCTCAGCAGATAAGAGATGGTACGTGTCTTACTAATTCATCTGAATTTTGGAATGTATTTGGCGAATGGTATTGGGAAATAAAATACGTTACCTAGCCTGTTTTGGGAAACAAATATCCAATTCGGAACAGCATATACCCATCGCAATAAACAAGACAGAGGCGGAATTGTTTTCCATTTGCTAGTTTACTGCGTTCGAAGTTATTGTTATAATAACTATATCCGGAATTTGCTTGAACAAGCCATCGGACTTAGACCTGAGGTCGCAAATAACTATAAATGCTGCATTGTGTTAAATGGCATACTATAAAACATTTGGGAAAAAAGCAATAATCCAAAAATAATTGTTTTTTATATTCTTAAATTGTGTCTAAAGCTATCTCCCTGAATAAAACATTACTTTCAGGATTTTGTTTAATTTTTCAAATTAGGAAAAGCTGCTTAATAACACACGGGTTAAAATGTTTAATTGTATTATGAACGCTCAAGGAAAACCGAATGCAGAACAGCTAGAAATAATACTTTAGTTCTCTTATACAATGAGGTTATTTGAGTTACGGGCTACCTGAGTGCGGTTGCTTATTGCTTACTGCAGCCACTGCAATCTAAAAAAAATTACCTATAGTCATAATTGTTAGTCTTTTTTATTTTGGTATTTCTAATTTTACTGAAAGTATAAAAAGACCAAATATTTAACATAATAATAAGTAATAATCTGTGTTATAAGAAACGTGGAGCATGACTTCTCTCAGTGGACCATTGCCGGCATATGTGCAGGAAATGCTTCTGTGAGAACACGACGGTTCGGAACAAGTTGCTTGTAAATAAATAGGTCGTATATCTTGTAGCTTTTTGACAAGGTGGCGAGCATTGTCTGCCAGGACACTTTCCTGCGAATCGCCCTACCATATCTCTGAAAGAATCAGTTCTCACATTATATAAAAATCTGTCTTTAAAGGAATGCAGTCAAAGACTTCTTCAAACTAACTACAATCTACTACCTGCACATACATTATAGGCTTTGACGGCTGGTTTCTCCCAGCGTGCAGTCCCACTCTACGGTCCTTGATTCAAATAAGCTCAATATATAAGTGTGGTACTCATATTCTGAGTTCATTTAAATTAAAACAGTCGCTTTCAGCATGGGAAATAATTCAGTACATCTTTGATAAATTAGCTACCATCTTCAGTGTAGACTGAGGAAGGAAATTAGTTTGCGATAGTAACAGTATTTTTTTTATACTGTAGAAACTACAGATTTCTTAGGATGGAATGTAAAAAGACTTAAAACATATTTTCTTTTATTTCAGCATAAAGTTCTATTCATTCTACAAATTATGAAGATTACAAAAAAGAGAAAAAGATAAGTGAGGAAAACAGTGGGGGAATCGAAATATAACATTTAATAATATTTTAGCCTCCAAATGTGTACAATTTGACCTTTTACTGAATCATTATGCATTTCTCATCACGAATTATTCCACACAATATAGAAACGTTTAAGAGAATAGTTCTAAAATATTTTGCTCTGTGTTTTTGAAAACTTGTATGTTCAAATTGCGTATTCTCCGTGAATATTTGGGTTCTAAATGCTTGGCTCTCTAAACTCGAATTTGTGATAAATATTTATGCCTATTGTTTGATTGAAAAAACAATCCCCATATTAACATAAAATAAAAAGATTCAGGTTATGATGTTGCAGGTGTTTCACTCAGATGTGCACAACAACTTTCGGACGCTCGTGCAATCAGATATGTGTTCGAAGTACCAAGGTGAAGAAGAAATTAAAACCAGGCCACCCTTATTAAAGCACATAACTGTTAAAGCTTTAAGACCACATTTTAAAAAACTTCAGGAAGGCTGATAAGAAGTGGGAAATTTCGCTGCAAACAAAATGCTTGCGACTCATTTGCCTTAAGTCGCAAGATCTTCCAGTAAGATTTCCGGTAAACTTCCCTCTCTCCCTCTCTCTCACTATAGAGTAGGGTGGTCCAACTTTAAATTAACGTCGTGTCTACATTACGTATTGTGTACATACAATCCTGGGCAATATTAGTTTTTAATATCAAGGCAACAAGGCTGGCTGCCTGCGTTGGCAGAAGAGACTATACAGTTGTCTGTAGTCCTAATATTCCATCTCGCTGGTGCTGGGGTGTGCGCGTGAGACTAGTCTGTTGAGCACACACGCCGCGTCTCTCCTTCTCTCGCTAAGCTACTACAGCACTGAGTTAATTGGAAAACTCTGCACAATATCTTCTGCCGTTGTGAAGCCCAGCCTTCGCAGAGTGAAAATGTGGAAACAATGAACGTCCCTCTGAAATCTTCTTTCTCCCAACATGGTGGGAATCTCGAAATGAATCCGACCCGGCTTAAGGATGGAAAGTTTCCACGTTGAAGACATCTTGGGGACATGATTAGGAGCAGAGATTCGCTATGAAAAGTTCTAGTAAGAATATAGTAGCAAATAGGGTATATGAATGCGCCCTACTATTCGTATTACTTGCTAAAGCTAATGCCTGAAAAAAAATTATCTCATGGTTTTATTAAAAATGTTATAACGACTAGTATTAACATGCTAAAGTTAATGACCTAATGAATTCTGGTTCATCGACTTCTTAATAACTGTCTAAATCCAAAAATAGTTCCAAGAAAAACCAGAAATATGTGCAGTTTATCTAATGTTATGAACGTTAGAGCAAAACACACAAAATGATATAGGAGTGTAATTCTTCTTTCCAAAAAAAAAAAAAAAAAAAAAAAAGTAATCTAAAAGATTTATACTTCTTCATACTTTATATAGTTTAAAAACAAAAATATATTTGTAGACATATAGGCCCCATTAACAATGAAAATTAAACGTAACGTAAACTTAAACGTTAAAACTAGATGCTATGTATTGTAATGGAACCATTTACAACGAATCACATAAATATAAAAATAAACGTACAATTAGACGTAAACTTAGAAAACTTTCAAGGTCCAAGGTTTTGCGTCAACGTCTAACTTAAACTTAAGAAATAAGTCAATCAGAACACAGCTGCTCTGTTTGTAGAGCTCTATAGTAGAAATTATCCATACACGGAGCACGGAAATCAAATGCAACTCTTGCTGCTTGCTGCTGCAAGTCCCGAGCGACGGCGGAGAGAGCCGAAGGTAGATAAGACTTTCAAGCGAAGAGTACCACGCACAGAATGCGCTAGAAATTGATGTTTATAAATATTTACTTCTGCTGCAATCAAAGAAGATTTGCCCCATTACAATGACTTACTCGTCCCTATCAATTTGTATTTATGAAAAACCACGGGTCTACCGGTTTCTAGGATTTACCCGAGTTTGCGTTAGTATATATGAATTAATTGAAAATTACAATAGTGAGCAAATTTGTCAACGTTACAATACTTTACCCGCCTAGCAATTCCCTAGCTATTTATATTTAAAAGTTAACGGAGTACAACGCATATGCTACATTATGTTTAACAAAAAATAACACATGCAACATTTACATTGCAGCCCCCCACAGTAGTTCGGCTCTCTCCGCTGTCGCTTGGAACTTGCAGCAGCTAGCAGCAGGGGTTGCACTTGATTTCCGTGCTCCGTGTAAGGGTAAGTTATAGTAGAGAGAGCTGAAGATCAGTGACCTTGTAGACAGAATGGTGTCAATGGACAAAAGATTAATTGCATTATAAGAAAGCTATCCTTCTCATATTATTCCAGGCAAATTAATTACTGCACCTTACATATGCATAAACGCTACCACCGTCTGCTCAGAAGCAGCCATTTTCAATCAGCTGTTAGTTGATCTTCGCTTGTTCTTATTTTTGATTGGCTAATATGTACGTTTGGGTCTTTTATTGTGAATGCCTACATGCTACTAAGTTAACGCGTTACGTCTTATTTTATATGTTTACTTTAATTTTCATTGTGAATGGGGATATAGCGCTGTTTCACGCCTTTCATAATCAACATTTAAACGAAATCTACAGTCGAATATTTAGAGAAATTTTAAAAGAAGGAATGAGTTCAGAGATATAGAAGTGATCTAATAGTGAAAAGTTCACTAATTTATAGCGAATGTTCTGCTGCCTGCTAATGTTCTACATTAACTTCATTAAACTCGCTAAATACTAAACAAGTATATGATCATTTTCAATTACCATCCTCTGAGAAATATGTCGCCCAGGCGCCAATAATTACTACAGTAGATTAACATGGGAATTATCCCTGCGGTTACATTGTGTTGAGTTTTTTATATTCTATAATATGTTTCTGCATATTCACAAATACAACGAATTACATAAACATTTTATTTAAGTACAGCGTTAGTCAAAAGGATCCCTGTATTGTCAAAAAATCGTTTTTTAGAGAATTGTCAGTATAAAAAAAGTAATCCTATAGTTGCAGGGTGGTTAATAAATATGAATACGTTTATAATGCAATTAAGACTATTATTTCATAATTCTTTTATTAGGAAATTTATTACATATAATGTAAAATATAAAATTTTGAGTGTATGTCGTGTTAATTGCATTATTGAGTAATAAACAATGAGGGTTAACAAGGGATTTTTAATATAAACGTACATATTGTTACTGATAAATATAAAGTCAAGTTAAGGTCGTAAAGTCCTCTCTTTCAGTAACCATGGACAAATACGAATACAATATATACAGCAGATATATATTACAGTTAATGACATTTACAATTTCAGCATAATACTTTTTAAATGCTGCATTTTCCAAATAAATAACCTTCAAGCAATATTCAAAAGTACCGCCGTGACCAAAAAATACGATTTTCGGTGTAAAGGGAATAGAGAGAACTGAATTGTTATTTGAACCGGTGTTTAAATTACGATAAGAAGATAGGGGTGAAAACTGGTAGAAAGATAGGGTGGAATTGAGATGCATAGGATTTGACGCAGGCGAACAAAGCAGTTCATCTTTTATTGCCAGGATGACGGGTCAAAAGGTGCAGTAATATAATCTTATTTAAGTAGCGAATGCCAGCATTATGAACACGTAGTTTTTGTTCAAGATTTGTCGTGATGTTAGTTAACAGAATGCCGCAGTTATTGAGATGTGACTTAATCAATTCTAAAGGTGTTTTTATTTATATTGAATATGAGAAACTCCTTTAGCCGTTTCAAGTAATGAAATGTTGAAAATATATTTTTACTATTTAGTATGTTTAAATTTGCCAATAGAGATTACTGTGCAATATAGGATTCACTTTAACAATATATTATTGTCTGCAATTTTCCTGGCTTGTAGGTTCTTTTGTTTAACCCACGTTGATACCGGTTGTAGATTTTTTTTCTGAATGGTGTTTAAAGCCCGTTTTTACTACTGAGGCACCACAGGCAGTGGGCACTGATGATATATGAGATGAAATGAAAAACTGGGAAAGGATTTTTTAAGGAAGGAAACATTCCAGGCCTAAGTTTAGGGTACCTCCCCGGCATTTGTCATGTATGAGGACTGAAGAAATCCAGGACCTCCCGCTCACGAGTCAGCGCCTGCGCCTTAACAACCTCGGCCACCTATGGCGGTAGATCTTTGTTATGTTCAGCTATGAGTAAACTCTGGTCGTGTGTGTATAGATTCGTAGATTGCATTTGCATTGCTTAATGTGGTTAATGACTTCATTTATATTATTGTAAAGTAACTTTGAGCCTAGTTATCGACTATTGGAGCATTTCACACTTTACTGACCACCTACTACAACATACTACAGTCAGCAGGAGAGATGTGAGTGAAACCAATGAATCAAGTTCTCAGATATATGCAGTGACTTAAGTTTTGAAAGTAGTTAATTTATATTAACTGCGTCAAATGCTTTAGAGAAGTCAGTAAGTGTTAGAACAGCTAGTTCTCTCACACCCATAGCCTCAAGGAAGATCTCGTAACGTTAAGCAAAGCAGTTAAGATTGTGTGTTGCCTGGTAACGATTCACTCCGTTGTTTTCATATTGCAGATAAGATCTGATAGGTCTGTAATATTGAAAGGTGGAGCATGAAGGGACTTTTGCCATAGGGGTAGAAATGCTTTTTTTCAAAAGGTAGGGTATGTTACAGTTAGTATGATTGCATTAAATGTGTATGCGCCAGAATTGGAAAAACAATGAAAATAATTTTGTTTAAGAGAATGAAGCTGATCATATCAATTCCTGTAACTTTGTCACCGGAAATAATGTAACTGAAAGACATTTTGTTACTTATTCATTAAAACTGTCCTGATGTTTCACCTCCATTGAAACATAAATGTATTATAATATGTATGTTATAAACATAATTACCATAATAGTTCATACACTGTAATTAGTAATGTAAATGTCATAAATGTTAATATGGCATAAAGTATACGAATTGTAAGTCGACAAAAGAAAAAAGTGTGAAATACTTTCTGTTACGTTTACTTGGAAAGCAAAAAGGCCATAAAATTCTGTACAATGGGAAGAAGAAGCCACTTTTAAAAGGACTACCGTTGCAGGGTTAATAAACTGAGGATTTGTAAATCCGTTAGGGCTTTAAATCCGACAGGCATCATACTGTTAACTTTAAACTGTCAATGTCAACAAAATGTTTTAAATTTTCAAAAAATAGTGAATGCCACATGTGGCAAATGAACTTCAACCAGCTAATCGTAAATGTTTGTTTGAACTTTTAAAGACAGGCGAAAAACATGTGCGTGTCTGTGTGACCCCGTGGCAAGCCAACGATAACTTGATTTGAATTTAATATATAAGAAAGCGGTTGCTCTGCTAGGACACTCATTTGTGCGTCCTACACGCGGCGAGAAGCGGTTCCATGACCAGTACACCACACGCACATCTAAATTCCAGACGTGTTGTGAAATAGTTCCGACTCAGTTGTCAGAAGCAGTTCACAGAATCAGTTTAGACGCGGCATGTAGTTCCGGTACATCTGTTAAGAAGTTCTCACTTGATACGCAGTCATCAGTTAAGCAGTTTTCAGTTTCACACGCGGAGAGGCACTTGTTATTCCGATTCCAACACAGGCACTCATTTGAAAGATAGTGCACTGCATGTGTCGAGGTATATGTTTCACTTCTAAGTTCCACTCGCGGCAGCTATGTTTGTATTCGATGTAGCTACGTCTATCGTACGCAAAACACCAGAGGACGCGAAAATATTTTGTACATAATAAAATACCAATATATATATATATATTTATTTATTATACACAGAGTGCCAAAATGTATATACACTTCAAGCAAAGAAAAAACTGTGTTAACTTAATAAAACTGAATTCACATAAACATAAAATGATGAGCACTTAGACCTTTACAGTTTACAACAGTTGCTCAAAATGCCCACCATCGGCGTCGATACACTTCTGAGTACGTTGAACTACTGGTTGAGTAACTTTTGCGAAAGTGTCCTCAGCGATTGCAGCATATGCCGTTTCAATTTCTTCCCGAAGAGCTGCCAGTGTAGCTGATTTTCTACGGTATACATCCTTAAAAGTTAGTTCCCCATGTGTAGACGTTCAACAGAGTTAGAAGAACGCGGTGGAAACTCAATCGGACCTCTTCGTCCTATCCAGTGCCTCGGAAGACTGTCATCAAGGTGCGCACGTACATCTCGGTGGTTTTGTGGTGGTGCACCATCCTTTTGGCAGATTTCGTGAACATCGTTTAAGGCACCATAAGTCTCAAATTTGTCTCGAATGCGTGCAATTTTTACTCGCGTTGGCGGTTCTGTTCTGTACACACGTCTCCATTGCCTTTGAACTTCAACAACATTCTCGGTTTTCCAATACCACTTCAAAATTGCTTTTTGCTGTTCAAAAGATAATCTTGGCTCCTTTTTGTTGTAGCAACGCTAGCATAATGTATGTGAGTCACATCTGTTTACAGAACATCATACTACACATTAGTGTTGTTTTTCGGTGCAATATATTAAATATATATCTACTGTGAAAGTGTGTATCCTCGGTGTATATATATATATATATATATTAGCCGGAGCCCACTAAAACTCTCCTCCATTCGGTTCGTTTTCTGGTTGCTCTCTGAGAAAAGAGATGTGCCAATGGTAAACTGTTCATTAAGTTTTTTGAGGGGGGCCATAATTTTTTCTATCTGTCCTTTGTCTTTCCAAGACCCGTGTTCATGAGATTTCCCCATATTTCTGTGGATGTTTAAGTGCATGTCTTTAATTAGACATTTCTAATTGATAAGTTTGTTTTGTTTCGTTATCGTTTGTATGCTTATACATTTGTGTCGCTTTTTTAATTAAATATTTACAATAAACAGATTCTTTTGGATATTAAGTTACGAATTATGATTGTCATTCAGGCAGCTAAGGTTATTTTTTTTATGGGGGCATGTCAATCATAATGTTTTAATATGATACTATTAAACATTTCAGTTTTTCATCAACTATCCTTGAGTTGCAGATAGTATGCCATTCTGCTTGTAAAGTATTGTTAATTAGTGCCTCTTGGTCTATGTTTTTGAAGTATCTGAAACTGCTTTAGGCGGCTATTTATGGCGTCAGGGGCAGACAAGCCTGGTATAGGTGGCCACGGTAGCCTGCCTTGGGTGAACATAGTTCGTTCATCACGAAAAATTATTTTGTGTGAATGTTAACCAAATTAGCTGAAAAGATATTTTGACCGCTGGAATTCCATGTGACCAAGTCCATTATCACATTTCAACTTCGCTTTCCAGCATATTACGGAAGGAATCTACCCACAGATAACTTTCTTTGTGTAAGGTATATTCAGTCTAAAGGTAGTGATTGCATCCAACAGAAAACCAACTTTATGCCCGTCTACGCCTCCGTAGTCGCCGTAGAGCATGTGTGACTTTGCTACCAAAATATACATTGAATATATTTCAAATGAATAAAAAATCTGTTATATTTTTCTGCGTCACTTTGTGCTTACATTAACACTAGAACGCCCAATGGCGACTATTTGCCGCTTTTGATTTTCGAACGCTTATATTTTAACTGTTTTTAGAAAAATGTGTTTCCATTCTTTTGTGACTTTTAATACCTTTCAATATTTTTTTTTTCATATCAAGCGGGACTTTTTAAAATAATGCAAATTTACCATCAGTTCCCGGAGGTGGTCAATTGACCGTTTCCTTGCCCACGTTTCTTACATGATTATTGCTTATTGTAACCGAAAATAATCATCACTGTGCAACAAACATGTTTCAAACTCATTGTAGCGTAGTGCGTGAGTCATTGTTTATCGCTTTCGTATCCGTGTCTAAAATTTCCCTTAGCTTTTTATTTTCACGTAGCTTTCATCGACTACTGTCACCATCACTCAGGTTGATGACAGGGACGAAGGAACATCTAAGGCCGCTAAACGCAGAACATGTCAAATAGGGTTATGTAAGAAAAATACAACCAAAGACAGTTGTCCGACATGCAAAAACATTTCTAAAATCAAAAGCTCTGGAAAAGTGCCATATCAATATCTCTGAGAATGTTTCAGTGTAACAGCTTTCTGTACAGATATAACCCGTGTTTGTATAACTTGTGTCTTTTTGTACAAATAATTTGTTACTACATAGCATAGAGCAAACCCAGTTCGTATAATAAAACATTTCAAATTTTCAAGAAAACATGCGCTTATAATACTTGAAATAAAGAATAAATATGTTTAAAGCCTTTAGCCTGAGATGATCTATAAAGATGAAATAGAGAATGAACTAACAAAGGTGTGAATGAATCATTGAATTACCAACAAATTAAATAAATAGGCAATGGGGTCTGGGGACTTAAACCACTAAAACATATGCAATAAAAAACATGAACATAAAAATACCTGAAACCAGAAGCTCTATTCAAGCTGGATTCGAACCTCGTTCGCAGTTCAGACGCCATATTGTTCCCTCTACATCACTACAGTCGCCTGGCAAGTAAGAAATTTCATCAGTCTGAGACAGAAGACAAATATGTCATACTGAACAGACAAAAACTATAAGTGCACAATAAAGTAGGTGCGGTCAATTTTCCGCTAATGGGCGTTTTAGGGGTACTTGAAGTTCGGACGTTTTAGCGTTAATATGACAGTTTAACAAGTGTAAGTAATTACATTGGCTGCAAACACAACAATATTTTTGACTGAACTTGTATAATAAGCTCAGTTACTTTGTGTGTCACCTTACAATGTTTCCATTTTCATGATGTTTAAACTTCATATGCTTTTATACAAATATTATAGTTTTGTAATTATATAGTGTTATTTTCATTTTTCATAATTAATGCTAATTATATATGCCTGATGCTTATAGCTTTCACTGAGGATTTACTCCATGGCTACACCTTTGAATTATGTTTAAAAAAATCTTATTTATGTCGAGGGTGGATAGAGCTTTCCGCTATGGTAACGTAGTTTGTTATGTTGGCACAAACGTCAATGTGTAGCCCCAAGAGCAGTTAACTCTTTTTATTCCGCAACATATATTCCTGTAAAAGCGATGATATCAATTACAAAAAGGCTGTAAAAAAGAAAGAAAGAATAAAATATGATAGAATCATTTGACTGAATTGTTTATCGCAAACAACAAAGATCCTACGAGTATTGACAGTCGTATAGTGGATTATCAGATAAACTTGTTCCTTTTTTGTTTGTACTATATCAGCGACCTAAAAAATATACTTTAAGTACAACTAAGTTGTTCTGACGATACAAATAAGATTCCATCTGTTGAGCAGTTCAGTAAATAGGGTAAGGGCGGGAAATTGGAAAACTTTTCATAGCAGACAAGTCTTTCATATAAATTCTAATCACTAAACGTGCCTACAAACTACACTATTCTGTGAACACCTGTCACTATTTAAGAATTTATAAATATTGTTCAGAGTTCCGTAAAATGATTTTGGTCATAGTGCTGCATGATCCTATTCGCCTTCCTCAAGCAGGATGAATCGCGTCAAAGAGATGGGTAGTAGAAATATTGAAATATCGCATGAGAGCAACATATTTCACACACAGAAATTTCTTTTTGCCCACTGCACCAACACATCTCTCACGATACAATTCTTTTCCCTTGCCTTGACATTGAATCCAGTCACCAAGTTTGACAGATTTGGGATCGCTGTGTTTTATCTGGCAGAGCTCACATGATGTACCCTTATCATCTTCATCGGTTACTGATGACTCTGATGATGACGTAGATTGATTACGTGTTCGTGTATTACTGAGTAAACAGTTTTGTTATCCTTGGTAACCGTACTGCAGTCTCTAGAATATTTTCTAGAAAAGTTAGAAAAACTTCTGTTTGCTTCCTGCCTGAGTATGGTGTGTTTCGGAATTCTCGACACTAATCTTTATTAAATATTATTTGACCAACCTTTACCTTTGCTGTAGTATTCTTGACGCTTTGCAGCAGTCTTTCAAGGCAGGAATGTGGAACTCCAAATAATTCTGTAATGTGGTGCTGGCTTCTGTCTTAACGGAAAGCTTTAATTGTCTTCTACATATCATCTTCTGTACAGATAGAGGTTGTTTTTTGTTTGTATTTCTCCATCTAGAATATAAACTAAAGGAGAATGAAAAAAAAGCTTAATATGTCAATTTCAAAAATATTTGCCCTTTTTAACCAAATTTTTTACTCTACTCGCCGGAAATATAGGATTTTATTTGACTATGTTGGTATACTGCACAAGCATGATAAAGCACGAACACAGACATAATTTCTAACAGAGAGTTTAACTTATTAGATAGCCAATTCTCAATAAATCATTAAGGAAATTATCCCAACCATTTCGATATCACTTTTATACTATTTTAAAAAAGAAAATCAAATACGAACTCACCTCAAACAGCGAAATTTTACACAACAAACTGCACAGCAAGAAACACGTCTCACACTGACTTCTTCGTTCCAACATCTGGACGGAGTTCTAATAGTATCGGCAGTTAGTACTTCCTTACGTGCGTGTTGTTGGGTAGCAATGACGTAATTTTAAGAAATTGGCCTTATTCGTCTTTTGACCCGATTTACACTTCCTTACCCTTAATGTAACTAACCTTGGATTCATCCAGTTGGACTTAATAATACTAAACACTGCTTTGAATAGTCTTTAAATTACAATAACCACACCCCTTTCTTCATAAAAGATATTGAACATTTATGTCTTTAAACCATTAAATGCCTCTAACACCTTTTAGGAAAGTTTGTATTCATATGCATTAGTTCTTGTCAATTACTTCAGTACCTTTTCTTAGTTAACAACGTGTGCGGGTAATTTCGATATATTTAATTTTTCAATTTTCCCCATAAATAGAAATATCATACGGTAGATGTGGCCATAGCCGTTTGCTAATTGAGCTATCCTGAAACATTTCTTTAATTAAAGCTAACAAGAAATCAGTTGCATGCGCTGCAGCACAGTCTTGTTGAAAAAAATGCATATTTACAATTAATGTCCGAAAATTATTCAAAGAACGGTGTCATTGTGTTATATTTGTATCTTTGCTTAATCACCGTATTTTCATAAAAATGTAGGCTTTATAATTGTATAAGTATTCATTGCGCATCATACACCAATTATTTGGTCATGAAATGCTATTTCGTCTAAAAGTACTTTCTGTTCTGTATCGCTGGTCGCTTATATGAAGCCATGCTGCAGTGTGAAAAAAAAAAAAATTAAATACGGACCTATAGAGCCATTCCTAATATTATCAGAAACCCAGATGCTGAAATGTGCCCTACTTACGTCATCACGTGGCTGAAATTCCTGATCTTACACGGTTTTAATTTTAATAGTTTGGGGTTATTCCAAACCGAGGTTTGGGAAAATCCTGTTTCCTGTGGAAATCTTTGCAGAGATGGCTTTGGACTTTGTTTCGTTAAGTTTCTCCTCGGTAAGCACACCTAAAGTAACGTTCGGTTCTCTATCCAGAACAGATTCCGTTTCCCTAAATCTGTTCGCAAGATTACAAACGGTCGATCTGAAGGTGAAGGAATATCGAGAACTTTTGTTACATAGCGCCGTCTCATTTTCTTGCAAGATTTTGTTTTCAAATAATTAATTAATGAAATGAAATAAACTATGGCATTACTATGTGGTATTAGAGGTACAAAGTTAATACGTGGGTGTTTTTAAACAATTTGAAATGTAACCATATTTATGAACTGAGCCCTTGATGTCATCTTTACATTCACTAAAATAGAGAGAAATAACAGAAAGTTTCGAATTACATTGCGTATTTAAGACGATGTTCACATGTTTCAATAAAACAAAAACATACAATTAACAAAAAATTACAATATACAACAAATATACACAATCGACAATTAACAATCAAAAGTTTCATTGTTTTTCTTTTAACAATGAAATTTAATTTAGATGTTATTGTTGTAAAGCATGTAACAAAAACCTTTTCTGAAGGTAATTAAAAGCGCTTTTACATACAAATATAAGTTTCAAACATTTATTAGATTAATGTTTCAGATTTCTTATAAATGCAGTTTTCTGCGTTAGTTTGTTCTTTTCATTTTAATACGATATAGAGAAAAGAAAACGCAAAAGCGCAAAAATGAAAATTTTGGTTTTAAAGTATTTTCCTACTCCTAATGGTCCAATTTCTGTAATTTTCAGAAACTATATTTCTTATTTTATTTTAATGGCACATACCGAATTTTGTTGTGAAGAAAAAATATTTGTGCTGCCAGAACGATTTTTAAACCTTGGTTTAGAGGTAAACCCCCATCCCTAATGACCTGATTTCCCTGATTTTCAGGAACTATTTTTTTCTCATTTCATTTATACGGAGTTTTCTCGCAACAAAGAAAATGTTGGTGCCCCTTTGAGTAATTTAGATATATAGGGTTTCAGGTAAACCCCCCCCCCTCTTCTATTAATCTGTTTTTACTGATTTTCAGAATATATTTTTATTATTTTGTTTCAATGATATATACTGAATTTTCTTTAAAAACATAAAATTGTGCCGTCAGAGCGATTTTAAAAAGTTGCTTCAACTTCCACTTATTTTTTGGCGTTCCACCCCTTATAATGAACCAATTGTCATTGTTTTATAAAATAATTTTTATCAATTTATTTTAAATAAGTCTGCCCAGTTTCCTTTAGTGATTTTTTTAGAAAAATTTTCGCTTTAGTTTAATCTCCACCCCAATGGTTTAATTATGCTGGATAACTATATTGACGTGTTGTTTGATAACTGATGGCTGTGTACCGAGTTATTGCTATTATAAATCCCAAAAGTCAGCACACTTTAGGACATGCAATATGGCTTTTTATTGATTTTGAAGTTACTCTAATAGGCGAGAAATTCGCTTAGTTTACGCAGTACTTTTTACGAACTTTTTTCCAACTTTTTTCTCTGCCTATGGACAGAGGAAAACCCTGAATATAAACCTCAGTCAGACAACTTGACCCTAACGGATTTCCAGCGTGGGACGCAGGGTGAGAGAGAAACGTGTTACTACATTTTTAGACTTTCACGGTCTGCATGTCAATTATCGAAATTTATCATTATCGGACTATTTTTTTCATAGTCATTGGTTTAAATTAATAAATATTTAGAGTGAAATAGAGCCCCATCCAGGTAATATAAGTAATTACAGAGGTTTTCAAAGAAGCAAGACTTGGAATCCGATATATGTCAACAAACAACGTCTGGGCTATAAATCTCCCAAGTCTCTTCTAACGGTTCTGCATCTCTACTTACCCATACACCTTAAGTCCACTGAAGATGCTAATCCTAGAGTTGGCGAAAGCTTTGATTTTTAAATTTCCGTATAGACTGGTAATGATCAATTCCAATCATAAACAATAATAAACACATTATTCCTACAGCCCCGCTGTGTTGTAAATAATATTTATAAGCTCTGTATATATTCTTTTAACTTGTGTTAAAAGAAAATAACAATGCAAGAACAGGTCATTCTTTTCATATTTTAAAAAATAAACCTATGTGGTCCTTGAAGATTTCAAATTAAATCCCCAGCGGCTCATTATGCTTATTAAAATCCATTTTGTAAGGCCTTCCAATATCAGCTACTAATAAATACTACAGTCAATTACTGTTGAACAATGCATGACCCACTACTTTTAATGTGTGTATTTCATTCGAAAAATGGATAATTATCTATTAATCCAATGGCTATAATTCCATTTAAAAAAATTAGAATATTAAATAAATTAACTTTCCTTCAAATACAGTTAATTTATAAGATAGTTTACAGTGGTGTACAATATACCGAGCGAGCCAAAAAAATGTATACACACTTTCACAGTAGATATATATTTAATATATTTCAAATTTGGACCGAAAAACAACAGTAATGTGTAGTATGATGTTCTGTAAACATATGTGCCTCACATACATTATGATAGCATTGCTACGTGACAGGTAAATCAACAATGAATAAATGAAGCCAAGATAATCGTATGATGTTCTGTAAACAGATATTACTCTCATTACGTTATGCTAGCGTTGCTACAACAAAATGGAGCCAAGATTATCGTTTGAACAGTGGAAAGCAAATTTGAAGCGATATTGGAAAACCTAGCATGTTGTTGAAGTTCAAAGGCAATAGAGACGTGTGCACAGAACAGAACCGCCAACGCGAGTAACAATTGCACGCATTCCAGACAAGTTTGAGAGACACATGGTACCATATGCTACGTTCACAAGGGCAGATCTGGCAGATCACCACATTACCACTGAAATATACGTGCGTACCTTGATGACAATCTACCCAAGGCACTGAATAGGACGAAGAGGTCCGATTGAGTTTCCGCCGCGTTCTCCGGATCTAACCCCGTTGGACTTCTACTTATGGGGAACTCTTAAGGATGTTATATACCGTAGAAAACCAGCTACACTGACAGCACTTCGGAAAGAAATTGAAACCGCATGTGCTGCAATCGCTGAGGACACTTTCGCAAACGTTACTCAATCAGTAGTTCAACGTACTCAGAAGTGTATCGACGCCGATGGTGGGCATTTTGAGCAACTGTTGTAAACTGTAAAGGTCTAAGTGCTCATCATTTTATGTTTATGTGAATTCAGTTTTATTAATTTAACACAGTTTTTTCTTGCTTGAAGTGTGTACACATTTTTGGCACCCTCTGTATCAGGCAAGTTAATTTTATTTTGTTCATAACCTTTGTCAAATCCGTACTTCGATTTCATTTCGCCAACCTTCCATGCGCAATAGTATATTAGCTACAAGAATAGAGGAGGTAAGGAAAACGAGGCGATAGCTGGTTTTTCTATTACCGAGCTTTTGTTTGTACATAACGCATAGTATATATTATTTTTCTATGCTCGTAAAATACAAATATTGAATACTTTTGTAATAGTTTTTATTTGAACGAATAAATAAGTTTCTTTTTAAGAACTTTTAGTCTTTTAATTGAGGGTTTGTATGAATGGTTGGTACAGACGCTTTCTGTTTTATATAAATTTATTAGAATTTAGGTATTAAGTAAAAAGTCTTAAATGTTATTAAGCGACGAGAAGACCCTATAGAGTTTAATAATATTTTGTTTTGTTTATGTTGTTTGTTGAGTTTATTTTTATTATGAAATTTTATTTGTTTTATTGCAGTCCAGTGGATAATTAAGCAAGAATATAGTTTGTTGATGCTTTGCCATTTTTTTTTAATTTTATAGTTATATCGCGATACAATGTGACATTTACACAATAACAAATTCGAACAAACAGTTGAAAAAAACTAGCAAAGCGAACTTTCCCGATAATTATTACGTAGATACTTGACGCCCTTGTATTGTATACTATTTGCTCACCCCTCCTTTTAGAAGACATACTGGTGAAAATGTGTGTTGCAGAATCTGATGCCCAAAATATAGGAGGCATACCGTTCCGGTTCTCCTTTATGCGGATGATCTGAGAGTGATATCTATAACAAATGACGGTATGTAAAGAGAACTAGACTGCTTAGAGGCGTGTTGTCAGGAATGGGGACAGTTAATGAGAAGACCAAAATAATGACATTCAAGATCGGTGCGGTGTACCGCAGGAAAGAGAGGGCAGTATGCAGGTCAGACATTAGAAAATATAAAGATATTCCCTTATTTGGGAGTCACTTTATTTATGAACAGGAGCTGGGCAAAACACACGGACATCACAAAACGCAAGCGCACAATTAAAGATGTCAATAAAAATACCGGAAACATCGCTGAGAACAATGGAGATGCTGTACAGGGCGGTTGTGAGATCAACTATGACGTACAGGATCTAAATTTGGGGGGTGGGAAAACACGGAGGAATTTAATCAGGTACTATTTCTTAATACAATTGTTTATAATTTTAAATATTACATGTACTTGTTTCAAAAATATATGCAATGTAAAATGTTTATGCATATAGTTGCTACGGCAGTATAGAGGGTTATTTTGTTTCAGTTAGAGACTAAAATTAAGTTAACCGACAAGAGTTTAAATAAAGTAATAACATTTTTTCAAGTACCTCCATCTTTATAAATACTTTCTCGAGAAAATATTCTTTATTTTACTTCTAAATGTTCATTTTTTACTATTAATACTTTATAAGAATGTCTAGAAAATGAATTGGTACAAAATAATACAGAAAATATTCCTAAAATATTTTATTAACTGGAAACATTTTATACTAACACATTGTCCATTGTCCATTTTCAAATGCACTTCCAAAAGACTAGGTCCAACAAAAAGTACTTAAGTAGAAATATAAGATCTGAATCTCAAAAAGGATTACCATTTACTTACACATTTTTATGCACAGAATATACATGATCCAAATGACAACACTGAGTCATCAATGAAAAATTTCTGACTCAAAAATACTTATTTTTTATTGTCTTTAGTGTGTTGAAAACAAATACAGCATTTCAAACGCTTAAATAGCTCTCATTTCGGAGATGTAGTTATTTTGTTTTAGTATATGTATATGAAATTTAAACCATGCGCCTAAGCAAGGTGTACTTAAAACAAATATGTATAGGGGTTGGCCAAGGTGAGAGAGAGACCGCTGTGCACCTTGACTTGCTAGTTGTCTGTTTACATTTCGCTTGGAGTGAAGATTAGAGGGGTTGTTTCTTTCATTGCTTGCAGCCATACTTCACTTGATAAACCAGATTGCCACATAAATGCTTAAATAAATTAGCATCCATTTTATTTATTTATTTTTGTCTTGGTAGTGAGGTAACTATGCTTATCTCCAAAACCCAAGACTGCAGGTTCAATCCTGGCAAGGATTAATGGATTTCTGGGCTTGTTTCGGAAGGGAAGTAAAGCTGAGGGTCCCGTGTCGTAGATTTACAGCACATAAAAGAACCTCAAGCCTTAAAGTAGAGGCCTCTGAGAAATATTTGTCAGCTGTTTCACGTCTTGACTTGAATGAGATACTGATGACCTGATATGTTAAAGTGTTCATAAATAAACCAAATTAACAACGACATAAATTTGATGATGCAAAAATAAGCGGGCATAAGCGCTCAATCGCTACAATTGTAAAGACAGCCTAACATCATTATTCTGGTATGAAACTAAAAGATCAAGATTAAACATGGACACTTCAAACTTATTGTAATTCTTTTTATTTGTATATATCTGTGAAAACGAGCATTCTATATCTTTTGCATCCCCATAGTTTAGAAATAGCCAACTTATCATGCCAATAACTGCTATTTCTGCAAACTAACCCTATTAAGAAAGGTAAACCAAGAAAGAAGAACTTAGCATTAAAATTCCTCAACATCCTGTAAACTGACCGATTAGTGTCACAAGGGGACACATGCTTGTATCTAATCCTCCATAGGGATGCAGTCTAGACTAAGAAGAAGACGAAGACAGGAATGAGGTGATATCACGCACATACCCACCTCAGTCACTGAGTGAGACACACATACCTACCAAAGATGAACTAAGTGGTTTGATCCAGACCTGGACCGAGTAAAAGGCAAAGCTGAACTTCTAGATTCTAGGTTAATTCTTCTTCTTCTAGAAAGTGACATTATATGGACAGTGTACAGGAATTGGCACAAATATTTTTTTCCGTATTTTAAAAACTATTATAACCTGGCTGCTTGCAGAGTGATACGAATGGTTTGATGGCAGTTTTGAATGTGAAGCACAAACCACAGGACTAGAGGCTACTCATAGATTCACCGTAGTTTAGTTTAACAGCTGCTTTGCTACACACGGTGAGATTAAGAGAAAGAGGGAAAGAATGTTATGAGGCAGTAGGAGAAGCAGAGCTCAAGGAATTGCTGGGTACCTTAGTGAAGATGCAAAGGATGGGAGTTAGAGGAGCTTGTTTAGGAAGAATGGAGGAGAGATGTAACAAAGATTGAGAGGAGTATAATGTATTGCAGTGTATAATGTGGTATATATGGTTGAAGTAGAGTGAAGTGAAGTTTGTGGTGAAAATTGTAAGAATAATTTTAAATTTGTAATAATGTGAGTATAAAGGATAAATAAACAAATGCAATAAAGAAGTGTAAAGTATAGTGGAGTAGCGAAAAAAAGTATAATAGAACATAAAACAGTATTGTGTATATAGAATGATTGGAGGGTAAAGCCTTTTTATCGTGCCATAAATGTACGACAGGGGACCCACGACTTTACTTGCCTTCCGAAGGATTTTACATAGGCTTTTTACTTGGCCACCAAAAATGAAATATAATGTTCCAATATCCTTATGATTGGTTGAGAATAATCATCGTTGCAAAAAAAGATAAAATGGCCGAAATATAATAGGTGATAAATTGTAAATTTGTTTAGGTCATTCTACTCTAAGTTCAATTGTTAGAGTAAGTCTTCTGTGAAAGAAAGTTCAAAAAAAAAAAAAGAAATAAAGAAAAAAATTCTGACACAATAAATAAAATTATTCCGGATCGAACCGCGGTCTTGGGTTTAGCAGACAAGTATGGTTACCACTACACCACCAGGACCGACAAATATTTTTCAAGTAAATTTATTAATTTACAAGAACTGCGTAAAATCACATTTGGGTTCAATGAACTGCCAAACTCCCACGTAGATTTTGAAAATATCATCCTGCGGACAAGAGATGTATTAAAAGACTCTAAAGTAGTTGTTACCGACAGAAATGTGTAATACATTTAGGCTGCTGCTGATTATGATTTATTTGTTTTATTTACGGGCACTCTTTAACATCTCAGGTCATCAGCGTCCCATTCAATTCAGAGCGTGAAACGGCCGACAAATTTTGCTCAGAGACCTCTCTTTCAGACTTGAGGTTCTTTATCGTGCCGTAAATGTACGACACGGGACCCATGGCTTTACTTCCCTTCCGAAGGAAGCCATACTTAGGATTTTTACGCCCGAAAAAATCCATCGGCCGTGGACGGGTTTGAACCCGGGAACTTGGGTTTAGGAGGCAAGTATGGTAACCACTACACCACCATGACCGACTGATGATGATTATGATGATCCTACGCTCCTTCATGGTTCAGGACAATCTTCCTACTTTGTTCTCTTGGGTCGTGCCTTGCAATATGTTCCTACTTCTCTACTTTGACTCTTACTCTAGCATAACTGACAAGTATCAACAGAAATGCAAGGTACCAGAACAATTAGCTAGTAGCAAGCGGTGCTGGAATACACCGCAGTTTGAATAATGGAGTCCGTTTGCTGCAACTGGGACCGCTAGCAGCTGTAATTATGCGGTCGGGTTTCACTCCTTGTCCATTTCACGTTGCATTAATGGAGTTTAAGCACATGGACCTTAGAACAAGCATGTACGTGACTAAAGCGACAATATCCCACATAGTCATTAGGACAATTTGAGAAATCGTAACGCTTAATCACACTTTGCTCTTCCCCGGCATTCATTTTCTGCCCCCCCCCCTCCCCACAGTTGATACGTGATATGTCACTTTCAACAAGCATGAAACGCGGCTAAGTGAACAAGCACAAAAGAGAATGATATAATTACATTAATGTCAATGACCTACAACCCACTCACGCATATGTTTCGCCCTGGTAACCGGATGCAACAAGTTTGATTTATAAAAGCTAATGAGATTTAAAACCCTAAGGCATTGTTATATTTCATTCCCTTCCCTTTTTCCCCCCTAGTTGTACAATTATCGCTTTCCGACTTTTTGCTTTCTAAAATAAAGCTTTCCTCATTTTCTCCTCCTCCTCCTCCATTCAATTCCATTTTATTATAGTTCAAACTCCAGTCTTCCTATATATTTGGCATTCCACGCTCTTTCCTTCCTTTTTTTCCTTTAGTTAAAGCCGAAAGAAAAGAGGGTGTGAATTTATTTTGCGACGTTGTTACATTTTTTTCGGTCTGAATAGATCATTAACGGCTGTCTTTTGTCTCTGCCTCCTAACGTTTGAAAGGAGCAGAAAGTTTAGTGCTTCTGTACTGAACAAAAACACAGGGGAGGGAAATATTAATTCTATACTTCTTTTGTTTCCACTTCTTGGTTAAATGTCCTACTTTCTTCATCAAATAGTGGGCCATGCAAACACCTCAACTAGCGGTAGGGTTGGGGCTTATGGTCTGTGAAAAAGTAAAATCGTCTTGGAAGATCTTGGCAATTGGTGCTATGTTAAATTACTTATCAATAGTGGACAGAAATTGATGTCGGTACTGGTAGTGTAGTGGTAAACATACTTGTCCTCTAAACCCAAGATCGCGGGTTCGATCCCGGCCAGGACCGATGGATTTTTTCGGGCGTAAAAATCCTAAGTATGACTTCCTTCGGAAGGGAAGTAAAGCCGTGGGTCCCGTGTCGTACATTTACGGCACGATAAAGAACCTCAAGCCTGAAAGAGAGGTCTCTGAGCAAAATTGTCGGCTGTTTCACGCTCTGAATTGAATGGGACGCTGATGACCTGAGATGTTAAAGAGCGTCCGTAAATAAATCAAATAAAAAAAATAGAAATTGATGACAATCAACTGTATAATTGGACCAGGTTTGTGCGTTGTATTCTACTTAGACATAATACGTTAATTAAATTTATTAGTTGTAAATTAGTAATAGAAAGCAACATTATTTAATTTCTGTGGCTATTATGACTTTTCTAGCCATAAATGCTGTTACTACCTTTCAATAAAATACAGTACCGTTCATTAATTTCAATAAACCTATACATTTACATGAAATCAGCAGGGGAAAATAATTCATTAAGTTTAATTACCAAAATTTTCAGTTTATTTTAAATTATATTCTACATATTTATTATTATTTTTTTTTTTGTGTTAGAGAAATGAAAATTATAGAAATATGGAACAATATATTTAACTGACAAGGTGAAATGTAAATAACGGTCTATGTATTGGTGCTGTTTCCCAGTAGGAATATTTACATTTACAATTATTCAATTTACAATTTTTATACAATTTAATGTCTGCAATATTCATTTCTACTGACGCTCGGTATCCGGACTGCCTCCCACCGGAATTCCAGGCAACAGGACATGGACATCAATGAGACTGCTGCCGGTGTCAAGCAGCAGCTCTACTGAACCACGGTGCGTTGACAGTTTAATTTCTTCTCTTCTCTTTTTCCTTCATCTTCTTCTACTTTTCAACCTTTATCTGTACCTTATATTTTCCTCCTTTCGTTCTCAGTCTACCTCTTTTCCTCCCAGTTACTTCCTTCCCGCCTGAAGACTACCATCATTCTCTTCTTCTGTTAATTCTGTTGCCTTCTTCTGATTCAATTAGGGTGCATTTCTCTTCATCTTCTTGTTTTTGAACTGTTCCTGTATATTTTTCATATTCTACGATTTCTGACCGTTAGCTTTTCTCTCTTATTTGATTTCCATATACAGCTTTTATAGTTCTGTATTTTAAATTAAACCTAGTGATGGTACCTTTGTGCATACTTTTTCGTTCAACACAGCTGTTTGGGAGGAAATGGAAAATAAAACAGCAATTTCGTTGAGAGTTTCCAACTGCTGTGTTTCTGCAGTTAAATATGAAAGGATTGAATTAATAACACACGGGTAACACTTAACATAAGCATATTTTAATTACTCTTTAATAACACTTTGAACTTGAGAAATAACCGCTGGCGCCAATGTAACATTGTGAAATATCTAGGGAGGTATTAATCTAATAAACTTTGTGTTGGCAGACCTTTTATGATTTGATAACCTAATCGGATGGATGGTGAAACATTTCAACTAAGATACCAAAATATAAAAGATAAAAAAAAATGTTTCTAACGCTACTGCACCCACACTCAAAGTTTCGTCCGCATTAATAAGAGTTGAGCATATTTTACCGTTATTGTGATATAATTATAACATGAATTGTTTAGTACTTCCTTCGAAGTTCCCTTAGGATTGGCAAGATAGTTTTTAAGAGTAATGTAGTTCAAGTTCCAGCAGCGCAAGCTGAAAATGTCAGTGATTTTCGTTAACACGTATCCATATTTTCGCACCTAATCATATTTATTTTATATATTGCCTTTATGCATTGCTTAAAATCAATATAATATTTTGAGTGCCCAAAAGGGTAAATTCCAATTATTAGTTTTAATAGCTGTTGTAATCTTCCATCTTTCTAATTTTTCGAGTCAAGTGTTTCCAAATCAAATTTCTTGTGTAGTTTCAACAAACAAGAAAGCAGAAAAACATAATACTTGTATCACACCCACAAACCAATTCATATTTATCATAACGCTGCTCAATGAGCTTTCCCACAACGGTTTTATTATTGCATTTTCTTGAATGTAAACTGGCTACCGATTTGGTGCTCTTTTCTATGAACTGGAAATCAAACAGTTTGTTTAGAACAACGTTTTCCATTATTTGAGTGCATGCATTTTCCACTTTAGAATAAGCAAGCGATCGGGTGACAATATAGCGTTTCCCCTTTCCTTTCTACGTCATAGTAGAAGACACATTTCTTGCGACACCAGTGCAGTTAAATGAAACCAGTCCTTCTTGTAATCCTACTCGCGCCGACAGACAGCGAGGGGAAGCGATGAAACTGGCTGGGTAGCTGAAAAACGCCCTCCGCTTCAATACTTTTCGCTTTAGAAGGATGAAGTGCACATAACTTCCCCAAGTTTTCTATTGCTGTCAAGGTATAAAAGTTTCAAAGTGATGTTAATATAAAAACAAGTAGAGATAAATTTTATGTGTAAATATTAAAACGATATTCCAATTATGGGAGCTCAGTGTTCATTGCTCTTTATCAATAATCAGTCATGCTTTTCTTGAACAGAACAGTCTTGAAAAACATCAAAAAGTTAGCTTATATTGATTAAAATTACCAATAAAAACAGTTTTAAAACTGTACCATAAATATGTGCAAAACTAGTTAACAAAACTGCGTACTACACCAACATAAATAACAATATAGAAGCTGGCCTGAAGAGGCAAATGGCACTATATAAATAATAGATTTCAATGAACTACACTGAACACCTGCTGATTGGTCAAAGCAAGTGGTGGGGAACCAAGAAAACGAGGCTAGAACTTCACTCTGTGGCAGAGTCAAAGTAGCCTGCGGAACCAGTGGCGTACTGGAAAGTGTACAGTACATACTTGAGAACGTAAAACAGATTAAATTCTTGCTTTCATACATTCAAGCTAGTGTATAATGCATTCTTATTTCACTTAATGTAATATCTCTTTGCTGGGCTATCATAAACACAAACTATAACGAAAGAACAAGAGTGCATAGTTACACAACAAGCTAACATGTTAGTTTATCTAGTTTAAGAAAATTGAGAATAAACCTATGAGAACTGAAGTTTTCAAAACAAAAGACACTAACAAAACAATTATACATCCTGCGTGCAATGATAGGAGATTTCTGCTACAACAATATGCTCATTCGAAATCTATTCCTTCTTCATTGTAATGTACACTGTACGGTATTTTAATGTTAGTTTCCTTTTATTAGAGATCCAAGGCCCTCATCCACTCAGCGAAAGATTAATGCTAATTGAGCTATATTGTTTATATCAGAGCTCTCGTCCAATGCAAGGGAAATATATTCACATTTTTTAATGTTTAACGCAATGGCATTATCAATGTGTTTACCTATTCGTCTTACTAATGTGCGACTCGACATCCTTAATGTTTCAAAATAATTTATTTTTTCTAGATATATTATTACAGCTACTTTCAAAATACATTTTTCACACACTTACTTTCTATGAATGATTTCAACTAATAGCCGAATTCCCAGGCAACATGATAACTTGCAAGTAGTACCTTATTTGTTATTTCATTATCTGAATTATTTATTATGGACTCCGAATCCTTGAACACTTCTTTTAATTGTTTTAAACGTCTTTCTCGATGAGCCTAAAATAAACGACGTACATCCTGTTCAATCGTGAAAACTGTTAAGCGGATTTAACATTCAATGATGTTTTATTTTGTTGTTATACTAAATTACTGTGCTTTCAAAATACATTTTGTTTAACTCTAAACATGGACTTTAAAAACAAACATATTTAACAATGAAACACTTACCTGTTGATTGATTGTGTTCTTTATGGTAGGTTTTATAATGCGGTCTGATATTTGCTTTGGAAAAGCCTTTTAACATTTTGGAACATAAGCCTTTTAACATTTTGGAACATACCAAACATGTCAAATCATCATCTCCATAAAGTATAAGGAAATATTCTTCTTCCCAAACACTGCTAAAGTTTCTTTTGTAGGCAGGTCGGGGGCATGGTTAACGCCATTGTACATACGCTGCCTCATTAATCTGCACTGGCTTCATTCACTCTCTGATGGTAGCAGCGGGATGTAAGTGCGTAGTGCAGCAGGGGTAGCTTTGTACAAGGTGTGTGTATATGCAATGACTCTAGATCGATTCATGAATCGATGTTCGTCGACCACTATTCTGAGCACTTTTCACAATTATGAGCACTTTGTTATAAGAAGTACATGCGTCTGCAGACATATAGAGTAAACTGCCAATTGTGAAAACCGAAGGGACCATAATATTCTTCAATATATTGCAATACCATTTGGATTACGTTTATGATCCAAATATTGTATCAGGTACTAAATAAAGGCAGAATTACTGATAGATATGGTTTGACCATCCCAAAAATTGTACTGCAACCCCACAGACTTTTTCATGGCATAAAGGGAACAAAGGTATACATAAATACACATAGAAGCTGAAACCATTTCTTAGAAGTTATTCAGCAAGTTTGAAAGACTGTAAGAACATCTCTTAGAATTTCTAAACCTAAAACCTAGAGTTTCTTAGTCAGGTATTATTGTCAGATGCTTATTTGGATGAAATAAACATTGCTTTTGAATATATTTTGTTTCAACATTGCATTTTTAGTTAGGAATCTTGTATCTTAATGATTTAATTGTACATTTGCTTTCTTATATAAAATGGAAACTATAAGGCAATAATATGTAGTGTAATTGTGTCATTAATGCATTATATATACTTTATAATACAAATAAATACATTACACCTTCAACAGCAGTTTATAGGAAACTTTCCATCGTCAGTGACTTTGGAAAACCAAAATGGGTTTTCCGTGTACTT
Organism: Metallyticus violacea; assembly: GCA_030762175.1. Lineage (NCBI taxonomy): Eukaryota > Metazoa > Arthropoda > Insecta > Mantodea > Metallyticidae > Metallyticus > Metallyticus violacea. The sequence goes on along the minus strand of CM060840.1, from coordinate 94,082,693 downwards.
ATTTGATATACTGAGGATGCTAAAAATCTAATACACACTTTCACAGTAGATATCTATTTAATATATTTCAAGATGGACCAAAAAAACAGCAATGTGTATAGTATGGTGTTATGTAAACAGATGTGACTCATATACATTATGATAGCGTTGCTACATGACAGGTAACAAATGAAGCCAAGGTTATCGTATGATGTTCTGGAAACACATGTGACTCATATTACGTTATGATAGCATTGCTACAACAAAACGGAGGCAAGATTATCGTTTGAAGAGCGGAAAGCAATTTTGAAGTGATATTGGAAAACCGAGAATGTTGTTGAAGTTCAAAGGCAATGGAGACGTGTGTACAAAACAGAACCACCAACGCTAGTAACAATTGCACGCATTCGAGACAAATTTGAGACTCATGGTACTGTATGCGATGTTCACAAGGGCAGATCTGGGAGACCTCGCACAGCAACAAGCCTCGCGCACTGGGTCTAAGGCACTATTCTAGGCACTGGACAGGACAAAGGTTTCCACCGCGTTCTCCGGATCTAACTCCGTTGGACTTCTACCTATGGGGAACTCTTAAGGATGTTGTATACGTAGAAAACCAGCTACACTGGCAGCACTTCGGGAAGAAATTGAAACGGCATGTACTACAATCGCTGAGGACACTTTCGCAAACGTTGCTCAATCAGTAGATCAACGTACTCAGAAGTGTATCGACGCCGATGGTGGGCATTTTGGGCAAATGTTTTAACTGTAAAAATGTAAGATGATTAGTGCTCATCATTTTCTGTTTATGTGAATTCAGTTTTGTTATGTTAACACAGTTTTGTCTTTGCTTAAAGTGTGTATGCATTTTTGGCTCCCTCTGTATTAAAAGTCTTAGGACTTCATAAAAGGTAAGAATCAAAAAGCTCCTACTCGAGAACAGTTGAAACCCTCAAAGCCAGGGCTACCGTTTATGCAGAATGATATGGGAAGTCCAAAGTCACATCTCCAGAAAAAAACCAGTAATACAAGCGGAACGTGCCCAGTCTGTTTCCGTTTCCACTCCACCGCAGTGCAGTTACCACAGTCCTTTATTTCTCTCCTATTTCTTCACTTTTTTTTTTTCTAGTTCATTTTCCTTGGCCTAGGATAACAGCGTTTCCCCAGCCTTTACGTTTCTCCTCCCTTACTGCTTGAGGTCGACATCTTCTTCGGAGGTTCAACACCATAATCCTCCGGTAATCCTCTTCCAGCTATTTGCCGGATCTTGGGGCAAACGGGGGGGAACAAATGAGAGGAAAAGGTCCGTTTGCCAGTGTTAGTAAAACGCCTCTACCGAGTTCACGTTAAATTGCCTTTGGAGCTGGAGTTGACCTCTTGATATTAAGCAGGCTTTAATGGGCTGTTACTCCTAAGATTGAGAATTGCTAATTTGCAGCTTTGTGAACTGAAATCCCCGTCTCGGCGCTTTCTATCGTTAATAATACGAATTTAATCTACAGTTAATGGAGGTTTGGGCACGCTCCATTATGAGGTAGCTCTAGTAAGACCCAGAAGAGATTTAACGGCGCTGCGAAAATGATAATGACGTGACAATAACCTTGCTTGCCATTTGTTTTTGTTACAAGTAGCTTTGACACGGTCATATGAGATGAAGTAGTCATGTCTGCTTTTTTTTTTTTTTTTTTCATTTTTTATAAATATTTTAGGAAGCAACCTTGAATTTTATATTGCTTATACTGTAATAGCAGTGTCATAATAATGCACCGTAGCACAATTATATAGCAATAGAAACACTTTCTCAGTATTTATCGCCTTCACGCTATTGTTCTAAAGAGCACTAAGCATATTATTTTAGTAAGTAAAATGTGATATAAGTATTCTAACAGCAGTGCAGCTTGTGCTATAGCATTATAGTGCTATAATGACCTGGCAGAATGTTTAACGCCCGCTTTAACTACTAAGGTGCCTGCGTTTAAGCATTTGCCATTTATGAGAACTGAGGAAAACCTGGAAAAAGTCTCATTCGGGGAGGACGGTCCGGATGGGAATTGAACACCAGAATTCCCGCTCACGAATCCACGCCTTAACTACCTCGCCACCCGTGGCGGTAAAAATACAAGATATGATCAAAAAATAATGGTACTTTTTTATTTTGGGAGTTTCATAAATCCAATTTTTTTTTTTTTTTTTTTTTTTTTTAAGTTTGTTGGTATACACATGTTTCTGACCAATGTTGGCGTTTTCAAGTGTTTTGACTGTTTCGTTCATTTTTGACAGTCGAAAAGTTAGACGTGTTTTGGTGTGCTCGGCGATTTTTTTTTTTACTTTCGAAAAAGACGGATTAAAGAATTTGTATTAAATTTTGCTTGAAAAAAGGAATAAAGTGCAATAAAGTATTCGAAATGATGACTGGGCTTTTGGTGAATCTGCTATGCGCAAGACAAGAGCTTACGAGTGGTACAGACGTTTCAAAGAGGGCAGTAAAGACGTTGAGGATGACTACGGTCCTAGGACATCAATAACCGCCGACAACGTCGAAGAAGTGAAGAAAATGATTTTGGAAAATCGCCGAATCATATCAGAGAGGTTGCTGATGATGTCGGTTCATGCCAAGCAATTTTTTTTTTTTTTTTTTTTTTCATGTTTTGGGCATGAAACGTGTGACAGCAAAGTTTGTTCCAATTGCTACTCACACCTCACGGCTTGTTTGCGATTTTTTGGCAAAAAACAAAACCGTTATGTTGCCTCAGCCACCATATTCATCGGACATGGCCCCCTTTCTATTCCCGAGGTTGAAGAAAATCTTGAAAGGACGTTTTGCCACCATTGATGAGGTAAAAACATTACCGCTGAAGGAGCTGAAAGGCATACCGAGAAGTTAGTTCCAGAAATTCTTCCAAGATTGGAAAAAGCGCTGGCACAAGTGAATTATATCCGGAGGGGGTTACTTTGAAGGGGATAGAATTGAATTTTATGAATAAATAAAGATTCTTTAGTAAAAACTAATATTGCCATTATTTTATCACCCCTCGTATGCAATAATAGCTATTTAAGGTAGCAATAAAGAGACACTATGACGAATTCGAGGTTTGTAAAGGTTTGTAATGTTATAATACTACAAGTTTCCAGTTTTCAATTTTCATTTTCCTAAATATTTTCAATCAACTTGTTATAACTCAATATTGCAGGGATTCAAAATACCAGAAGATGTCATATGGATAGGTGATTGTTTTCTTGAACATAGTTTCAAACATATGTTCAGTATAACCATCTAGCTATTCGTTGAATATTTCATTTCGATAGGAGCTCTTCTTAATCTGCAGCAGCATAAAATCAGAAACATGCTCTGGGAGAGAAAGATTTTAGTCAAATGCAAGCTCATTGATTACCAAAGAAAGAGAAGAACATCATTAACGCATTGAAAATGTTTAGAAATAAAAAATAAAAACAGAAAGGATATTGGGTTACATTAAAACAAATTTTATTATTTACGCCCTTAAATTCTCAATTTGTATATATATATATTTCTATAGACATGGTAACATTCTAAATTCAGCAATGTTGACAGTTGATTCCCTCTTACATTTCGGTTACTTAAACAATGTTAATATTGTTATTTTAAGTAAATTATTTATATAATATCCACTGACAAATTCAAGCTGCTCAAAAAAGTCGACTTTGGTGGTGTAGTGCTAACCATACTTGCCTCCTAAACCCAAGATCGCGGATTCAATCACGGGCAGGGTCGAGAGATTTTATCGGGCTAAATAATTCCAAGTATGGCTTCCTTCGTAAGGGAAGTAAAGCTTTGGGTCCCGTGTCGTACATTTACGGCAGGATAGAGAACCTCAAGCCTGAAAGAAGAGGCCTCTGTGCAAAATTTGTCGGCCGTTTCACGTCCTGAATTGAATGGGACGCTGATGACCTGAGGTAAATAAAATAAACCAATTGCTCAAAAACATTTGAACAAATACTTGTTTCTGTCACGTCGGGTCGTGATGAAATTATTGCCTCAGAAATTTATGTATTTTTCGATAATGACAATATGCTACACTTTAGAATTTGAATACTGCATGTGGTAATGTGCATTTATTTCTCCATGCGCACTAACGTGTTGTTTGGAATAATGCATAAGTTTATAGAGAACAGTAGGTCATTCATTGATAAGGGATAAAGGAGGAGCAAGAAAAATGTAGGTTGCTGTCTTAACTACACCAAGATGCCAAGGTAATTTTGATTAGATCCATTATATCAGCAATTGCGTTATTGCACTCCCAAATACCTATGTTTTATTTGTGAATAATCAGGGCGCGATATCATTACCGTTACTTCAGAAAGACTGCCCACCTCGAGAGAACTATATATATATCACAAGTAATTCTATCACCTTTCCATGCTAAGTAATTCGCCAACGGTTTAAAAAAGATGGTGCCTATTTTCAATGGGTTTGTGACAATTTTCCAGCTCTCTCAGAAGTAAAAACGAAGAAAGGCATATTTAGTGGTCCCAATATCAGAAGCATGTTTGATAGTACATTTGAATCTACGATGGACACCAAAGAGAATACAGCGCAGAAGGTCTCTATAGAAGTCATAAAAAGTATTGCCAAAGAAGTCTTCAGACTGTAAAAGCGTACTTAGTGGGCAAATGCTAGGTGTTCAACGAACTTACTGCAAAATGAGTATGAAAAGTCATATATTATATCACAACTTGACTAGTTTCCCGTAAACCTGAACATTTAGTTAAGAACAAGGTAAAATAAAGTATAATTAATGGTACATATCAGGGATAATGGGACACCAATATACTTGTCGACTATTGTAGGGAGGGGTAAGGCAAACTGCGGAATTAAAAGGGAATTTGGGACTCACAGTGAGACAATAAATGTAAAATTAGAGAGGTGCAATATGGGGTAAAAATTATTCTGGGAGATCAATCTGTTTGTAGGAGCAGCTTAGATTGGAAGGTAATAAGAAAGACATGGGCCTTCAAAGTGAAATGGTTAGAAAACACTGAGTTGGGAAATATTTGTCAGCAGGTCAAGGCAAAAGGATAACTGTATGGAGGAAGGTCAGGAACCGCCTGAAGGATATGGACAGGCAGCTTACAACAGCGCAATGTGAAGAGAAGAAGTGCAAACGGGGTGAAATTCTGAGTGGGGGATGGAGCAGTACATCAGAACAGGGGCCAGACTCATTAAACAGGGACTCGCGTGGTTTAGGCTTGGAGCTTGGGGGCAGATCAGAATCTCAGGTGGAAATGGACTAAGAATTTGCCCTTTATGTGGAGAGGAAGAATTAGGTGCACATCCTAGCGAACTGTAGCAGCACTGAGGTGTTGAGAAAAAAGTACCTGCCGCCTTGCTTTACTGACTCTAACAGGGGGTAAGAGGCATGCTGGGCTCTGTTGGCAGGAAAAGACGAGGAACAGCTGGTTAATTCACCGAAATTCACAGACTAATAGTACAAGTAATTTGTTATATATTATAGAACTGACAAAAGCAATTCGTTTTAAAATTTCTCGTGGAAGGAGGTTTTTTCGGGGTTTTACTTATTTTAACCCCTTGTTTGAAGCTGACTTCTTTAGTTGATTCTGTTCAAAAACTTTAATTACTTTTGATTTTGTTTGGTTGGTTTATGAATAGAATAGTTTGTTAACAGTTGTATTTTTATTTTTAAAAGTCTTGCTTTAATTATTTTCTTTTTGCCTTACATTGTATGGAATTTTTGTTTATTAAAATGATTTTATTATTGATAATAAACAAGCTTAAGTTTGGTAAAAGTTGATAGGTTAGATAATATCATGCCAGCAGCAGTGGTTATAAAGTAGATTTAAATGAATATTCTTAGTTTAATATAATTTATCAATGAAATATGATTTAATATTTGCATATAAAATGTTTCGGTAGAATATAAAATATTATACACATAATTTGGAATGTTTTACTTGTGCAATGTATTGCGGAGTTAAAAGAAGAATTATTGGAGTAGCTTGCAGCAATTTCTGTAATTTAAATTGAAATTATCTAAGAACAAAAGATTTAGAAATCTCTGAAATTCCAGCACTACTACAAGGCTACCAACATAGTCTCTTATCTCCAAAGCTAAAGATCGCTACAAATATGCTAGAGGAAAACGCAGAATTAATAGACAGAGTAAGAAATATCGGAAGCAGGGCGCCATAAGGGAAGGCATACAGACTACAGGACAATGGAAAGGCAGTGAGGTCACGTAGTAAGATTAGAGGCAGCCAGAAGGGCCTATGCAGGGAAGATGTACGACACCCGGAGCATGGGTCGGCCTAAAATCCGTGCTCAACCTGAAACAACGAGCAAGCTGTGGACACATGATGCAAGGGACAGGAGCGAACGGAAAAATCTAACTGTATTTAAAATCACGAATGTTCCTGTGTATTATTTTTTGGTATGAAGAATAACAATTAGCTTAAATTCCAAGAACAAGTTGCTAAGACTTCACCTGGTGAGCAATAAACTCTGGTTTCGTCCTGGGACAACTAGGAGGCCTTTGTCCAGAGCGGTCTCTAAAGGGTTATTTATTTATTTAATTATTTACAGTTGTGGCAGATCCTGACCACGCTTGCCCAAGAGTATGTTTTTGGATAATGTAATAGTAATAATTATAATATATATAGCTTATAGTAGCAAATTGACATTTCATGTATTGTTAAAATGTAATCATGGTACCTGGACGTCTGACTATAACAACAGGGAAAACGTTGCCTTTGTCATCTTTTGTGTTTCTTCTGCTGGTAATGGCTACAGCGATGGGTCTCTCTGCTATAACAAAGCTAAGTGCAAGCAGGTGGCCGAACAATAGATCCTTTTGTATCTTAGTTGCTGAAGATGCTTCAAAATTCGTTAAAGGTAGAAGGGGGAACAGGTGTTAGCGATAACATCGCCACGTCGTATGATGAGAAGCTCTCCAACAAAGTGCTAGAAAGGTGATAAATTTAAAATAAGCGCGTTTGACAGCTTAAAAACTAACAAATTATATTTATATATTTCATAGGCTCAGGAAAACTGTGGGCGATGTGCTGTAGATCTCACGTGACACTTTGAAACCACGTGGGAACTTTTGGATTTCATATATAAAGAGAAACAACTCTAGCCAAGCACGTTTTTACCAGATGGCAAATGCAGTTCAGATCAGGAAGTTAAGGCAGTACAACACATTACCGGATGGCTTTACCAGGGGCAGTAGACGAGCGGCACACAGATGCAGCATATGTAGTACACGTCATCAAAGTTATAGAGATAACGAACCAGGTGGCCGATAACTGGTGTAGTGTGATTAAACATTTCTTTGCGTTTAAATAAGCAAGGTCGTTTGATTTAAACCACCCCTCTCCATCTTCCTCCTCCCGTGTCCAATAAAGACAGGAAAGGCGTCTTCGGGCCCTTGAATGACCCGGGGTATTAAGTGGGACCCTCGGTCCAACGACTACATCAACACCAGCATATAAAAAACCGCTTAAAATCGGGCATCCTACGTGTGGCGGCATCGTCCACACACCCCAGTAAAAATATCCGCTTCACAGTGTAATTTAATACAGTGTGATCATTTGTACTTTCATTGATTTATAGTTACACTGCAGTTCTACAATGCATCTCGATCTCCATCGGATCGCTTGATTGCATAAGCATACGAGAATGGCAAAGGCATATGACTAGCAAGCAGCACTATACCTAACAATTTACTGTGGTCTCACACATCTGCTTCAGAAGCATCTGAACAACACACCCTTATGGCAGCTTATAACTAAATTAAGAGCATGTAAATGGTATGAACACATTCAGGAGTATGTAAATATTTCCTAGTGAAAATGAGGATACCCCGCTTAAAAAATCAATAAAAGAAATTACTGTAACATAAAATAAAGGCATCTATATTCGGACCGCCACGTGGACTCGTGAGCACCAGGAAGCCCTCCCTGACTGAGGTTTTGTCCAGGTTTTCTCAGTCCCCATAAATGCAAATGCCGGGGAGGTACCCTAAACTTAGGCCTGGAACATGCAGCGGTATTAATAAGGAGGGATGTCGGCTGTCGTCGTCGTGCTGTTGAGAATGATGAACGCTCCGCTGCTATGAAGTGTCGTTCACCATGTCAGAACCAATGCTCCGGCGGATGAGAATGAATTACTTGTTTATAGTCTTTTTTGGAATCTCAGGATTTATATTTTTTTTTAGTTTTTGGAACGTATGCACGTTACCAGGGAGACAGGATGGGAACGGGGGACACACTCTCCTTCACTTCAGGACACATGTAAATTCCTTTTGAGAATTGTTTATTTACAGTTACAGAGACGATGAATCTCTTTTATTTACATAAGTTATAATTTCTGAGCTAACTGCGGACTGTCTGAACTACCTCAAAACTCATCAAAACTGTTTAAAACTCGTCACACTGCTCTGATCAAACTGCCTAACTAAAAACTTGATCACACTCCTCCTGCCTTAACTGCGGGGCTTGACTAAAAACTCAACAGACTGCTTAAAAATTGCTCCTGCCTTAACTGCTACAAAACTGATCAAAGACTGCGTCGAGACTGTGTCGAAAACTGCTTCGAAACTGCGTGGCTTTTCTTCAAAAACTGCCTAACTAAAACTGCGGGGTTTTCTGTTTTCCCATAACTATTATTAGTTCGTCAGTCGGTCAGTCTCATGTGCGTTCTTTTAATCTTGTATTCGAATTCTGGTAGCGTCTTTTTAGATCCTACTCCTAGGTTGGCTACATGAGAATCACGTGGTTCCCAGTTCGTTCCCTATAGGCTGCTATTTGACGCCGATTTCTGTAAGAGTCCTCCTACTAACGAACACCTGGGCTTGTTTATCTCATTTCTCCCCTCAGATCTCCCCCTCAAGTTTTACTTGTGTTAGGAACATGTCCCGTTAGGCTTTGTTCAAGTTGCGTCTCTTCAAGGTCTTCCTGCTACAATATCGCGCTAGCTAGCTGTATTGCGATCGGAATTTTTGTGACTTGGCTATTCTTTGTATAGAGGGGGACGCAAGGTTGCAAGGTCCTGACATATATGACTTCGCAGAGTTACTGCACAAAATGCATGATACATATTCTCTGAGGTTTTGCTTTAAGCATACTGGTAGTGACTGATTAATGATTAGGGTTCATCAATTTAAATATGCTCTTTTATATTCTCCCTAATCGCTGGAGCTAGGAAATACTGCTCCAAACATTTCTTACTTAAAAAAATCCTTTCCCAATATATCATTTCATCTCATGTATCATCAGTGTCCACCGCCTGTGGTGCTTTAAGTAGTTAGAACAGGCGTTAAACACTATTTATCTAGATTTGGTAGTGCAGATCTTGCAATTTAGTGGCAACGGCTTTCAGAGAACGAGAAATGAATAAATAGCAGCAAACTGCTAACTTTGTTAAACCAGAGACATGTGGATGATTAAGTAGAAAATTGTTGTGCGTTTTTGTTAGCAGAAACAAAATCTTTGAAGCATGTATACAATGTAGATTTCGTCTGGATTTCAATCTTCAAGAACACGAGCCTTATAGCCAAACAAGAAACTTATGCCGAAAAATTATAAACATTCTAAGAAAAACATTTATGAAGAATACGTTGAATGCATTCGAACTTGGTTAATCTAGTGGTAACCATACTTACCTCGTAATCCCAAGAGCGCGGGGTCAATCTTGGCCAAGGTAGATGGATGTTTTCGCGCGTAAAAACTTCCTTTGGAAGGGAAGAAAAGCCATGGGTCTCGTGTCGTGGATTTATAGCACGATAAAGAACCTCAAGCCTGAAAGAAGAGACCTCTGAGCAATATTGATCAGCCGTTTCACGCTCTGATCTGGATGGGACACCGATGACTTGAGATGTTAAAGAGTGTACGTAAATAAACAAAATCAACAACATTCGAACCTGCTTTACCAGAAGCCTAAGAAAATCAACCCGAAAAGCTGGATTACAACTACCTTTCGCTTGCAGTACAGTTCATATTGCTGTATACAAAAGGCGCCGCCTGGAAGCATATACAATTCAAATAACACAGAGGATCAAGACGGCTATACAGACAAAAGACTGGCTTATGTTGTGAATGTCTTGAACAAAATTGAGCAAGACAAATTATTCAAAATGAGATCATGTGCGTTTCCTCTTCTCATATGAGGAAAAGCCAATGAAACAATTGCAGAATTTGGGGAAGGGAAAATCTGTATTGTATTAGAACACGAATGTGATTCGCCCAAAATTAATATCTGGTGCAGCTTAATGAAAGATCGTGTGACACATTTCTTGTTTTGCTGAACCTGCAGTGACTGCCACAACCTATCTAGACATGCTTGAGTTCTGCGTTGTGTCACAGTTTCCTTCTGGAATCATTTATCAGCAGAACGAAATCTCTTCTCGCTTTTCATGCCAGATACACAGTTCAGTTAATGACAATTTTCCGCGATAATGGACTCGCATAGGATCCGAGACAATGGGCCGCCAAAGTTACTAAATCTAACACTTTTGAACTTTTTTTTCAAGAGGATTCGTTAAGGATCATCAAGTGTATAGAGCAGTGGCTAAACTGGATAATGCCCACTGGCCTGAGGTGCCTCTGTAGCAAAAACGGGCGTTAAAAATCATTCATTTTTAGCTCTAACCGTAGAATCCCCATGCGGTTCAAAGTGTAATTATTGATATGCTAAGGAATATCTGATGAAGCGGATTAGTATGGCTCCAGCAATTAGAGCCTAATTATGAGACTGCTTGTAGCTCCAAATTGGGCGCCAAATTATGAAGCGGTTTAGTAGGTGCCAATTGAGTTACCCAGATTGGGCACCAGCGATCTGTTGTTGAAGTCGAAAAGTCTCATGTTGTGATGTCAATTTTGAAGCGGTTTGATAAATGAGCATTTATCACTTTGGTGTTGCTGCCCACGCTCCAAGTGACAACAATTTCTCAGGGTGAATTCTGCTATTTTGTTGATTCGTACTCAACAGTACTAAGAGAGGAGTTCAAAAGGTAAATAAGCACGAAATGCGACACAATATGCATTATGTTCAAAATATTTCGCGTCCTCTGGAGTTTTGCGTACGATAGACTTCTGGTGCGTCGAATATAAACTTAGTTGCCGCGTGTGAAACTTACAGACGAGTGCCGCGGCGCGTGTAACTGAAAACTGCTTAACTGATGTATCATAACTGCTACCCGCGTCCGAAGTAGAACCTGCTATCCACATCTGAGCTGAGAATTGCTTGTATCTTGCCGTGTGTAGAGCTTATAACTGCTTCTGAGAACCGAGTCTGCTGAATTGCGCCTCAACGCATCTGGAACTTAGACTGCTTGTGTCTCGCCGCATGTAAAACTTCGAACTGAGTACTCAGCTGAGCAAACACCTCCCTTACGTATTAAATCCAAATCAAATAATAATTTACTTAACTACGCCAAAGGGGGATCACAAAGACATGCGGAAGTTTGCCTCATTTTTTTAAATATATTTACCATTTCCTGGGTTAAGTTCACCTGTCCCGCGTGCCATTCGCTATTTTTTAATGTTTAAAACATTGTGTTGGCATTGGCTAGTTTAAGGGCTAACAGCACAACGTCTGCGAGGTTAAAGACCCAAACGGATTGAAAATTCCTTATGTTTATTAACCGTATAACGGCAGTCCATTTAAAAGCCATTCACACTCGACCCTTCGGTTCATTGTATAAAGTCTTATGACCTTTTAACTTTCCAAGTTACCGTAACGGAAAAACACCAGCGAGTTTCTCTTTTGTACAATTCTTACATTGGAGTTAAAGCTTATGACCCACATATTACTAATTACATCGCCAAAATATAATGATTGAGCTAAGATAAACAAACAATATAATTTTATATTTCAGTGGAGGAATTGTTACATTGAATAGAGGTTTATAACAGGCTTGACATCTGTCGAGCTACAAATGGTAGTCCTGTTGAAATATATTGAATATTGAAATTGCAACTTTGGTATATTAGAAAATACTAACTTCAAGTTCAATAAGTTTTTCATTTAACAATTATAGTCATTTATTATATTAGTGTTTTAAGCAGAACATTGTGTATATCAACAATAACTAATGTCCATATTAACATACAAATAAAACAAGCAACATTTTACTAACAATTAATATAAATTATTATTATTATGTATTTGTTTTTCAGGTTTAGATGAAATTGAATCCTCGTTGTCATTGAGCACGTATATGATTTCATCTTCAGTCCCCCAGTGTATGCAATTATCTTCTATCTCTTTCACTAGTGAACACGTATAAACCTTGAATTTGGATCTATTACAAACACACATTCACAAATTATAGTGCACACACTTTCGCTCAGGGGCGGGGCGATAATTCATTTCCCTAATCTCTTTAACTTGGACCAGATTAATTGGATAGGGCGGAAACAACAAAGTTATGGCAGTAAACACAACACCTTATGAACGCTACTCTCTGCTATAGCTTCAACAATATATTCTGGTTTTTATTAATATCTTTTATAACTTTAAATATAAAAGATACAGACTCGTAGAGATCCAGTCTTTTATAATTACCTTAATGAAGAGCTAATTATATTACCATGAGGAGCAGTTGGTTTTATAATTAAGAGCAACAACATTTTTTTTTTAAATATATCTTGGATATCAAACTCAGTTTCATTTATTTGTTGCTTTCAATTGAGCAAACATACTTAAGTAAAATCGTGGCCGAGGTCGTTAAGGCGCGGGCTCACGAGAGGGAGGTCTGGGGTTCGAATCCCACTAGCACCGTCCTCCCTGACTGAGGTTTTTCCAGGTTTTCCTCAGTCCAATGGGAAATGCCAGGTAGGTACCCTAAACTTAGGCCAGGACTGTTTCCTTCCTTCAAAAATCCTTTCACAATATATCATTTCATCTCAGTGTCCGTCTATAGTGCCTCAGTAGTAAAGACGGGAGACAAACACTATTCAAAAAAAAAAAATTAAATAAAAGTATTTCCATCCTAAGTGTTTTCGCTGATTCCAAGAATGTACCTCTTTTTCTGAAATGCGAAAGCTGAAACCTGAAACCTAAGTTGAATTTCCTTGAAGAAAGCTTACTTATGTGTCAAGCATTATTTAAAAGTTCTAGGGATCGTCTCACAATAAAATCTGTAAAATCTGTACTAATGGAATGAAATTGTTTGCAAATTTATTCTAACCATAGTCTTTTAGTTCCATGTTTGGTTCCAAGTTTTGGGTCGCCAATTAACTAATTTACTATTTGCCTAAATAATTTTACCGAATATATTGTTTCAGTAATACGCTCTTTCCCCCATTGCATTATAGACATTATAATTGAGTCGTTAACGCTGTTTACTATATGCTTGTCAACCTATTTCTTGCAATGCTAAGGTTCATTTTTTTGTCAAATTGTTCGTATCTTGTACTTATTGATTATTAGTTAAAGGTTGGTCCGATTCACTACAGTTATTTTCTCAAAGTCTCTGCATTTAAAATGGATAATAACATCGCACTATATACTTGCTAATTGTTTAGAAGGTGATTATTGGCTACTTGCTGTTGTTATATAAAGGGAAAGGTGAAGTTACTATTCTGAACAATTATAGAGGAATAACTCCTTTTTGATACTGGTAAAAGCAAAATGTAGAATTCTGTATGAACACATACACTTATTTCCTAAACAAGAATTTCACGTCGGTTTAGGGTAGGTAATTTAATAGTAAATAATATTTTCATGCCGGATATCGTAATAAAAAGTTGTTTGAAAAGAAAAATGAGAAATCTCTATTGTGTGTTGAGTTTGAAATAACAATTGACACCATGGCGAGAAGTGCATTATGGGAGAAACTATGGCTTAAGGGCAATTAAGCAAATTTATCCAAACTGTAATAGCAAAATATAAAATACATTCTGCATCAAGCGGTATATTCGGAGAACGTCAAGGAGAATTATGAAGGAATGGATTTTGGCGCCTCTATTGTTTAATTTGTTTATTGATAACATCGCCGATACGTTGTTCTCAGAGGAGATGAAGGCTCAAGAATTAAAGGACACTAAGATTCCATTTCTTCTGATGACCAAGATGATTTACTAATCTATCCATTATTGTGTTGAGGGCTATCGCAATAAATGGGGAACGACTGTGAACAACACTAAAATTATCACTATTCCTTTAACTATTATGCAGAATATGTATAATGTCATGGTAAGTTCATTCATGTAGTGTGGTTCTGAGATATTGGGCTGGGAGAAAGTGGACGTTCGGAACAAAGTTGAAAACGAGTTTCTAAGGCGAGTTTTAGGCGGGAATTTAGCGTTATGAAGACACCTATTACGGTAAATTTAGAATAATTATGTCCATGATTGCAAATCTGCAGGGTTTTATTCTACCAATTTCAGCTTAGTAATTGGGATCCAAGATACTGGATATAAAATAGGTTTAAAGAGCATTGGGATAGGTGTGGGAGAAGAGAGCAAGGAATGATAATTATGTCTAAAGGAAGCTAAAAAGTAGTTTAGAGGTAGCATGTAGAGCTGGGGAAAGAATATATTCTTTTAGTGGGGACAGAGAAAACTGGCAGCACATTCTAATGGACTACCCAGGTACTGAATAGTGGAGATTGACTACGCTTGAAGCTAAGTTTGCTAAGTCGATTAGGGATAGGTTAGTATGTTGAGGTCTGTTTATATAGAAGATAACAGGTCAAAGAGTGATTCATTCTTTTCAACGCAAAGTGCGTAGAAATTGAAGTGCTGTGTAGGATTAGACGGGCTTTTGGGTATAAATATTTGTGCTTTTTTTAGAGTAGTGTTTAACGCCCGTTTCTACTACTGAGGCACCACAGGCGATGGACACTGATGATACACGAGATGAAATGATAGCTTGGGAAAGGATTTTTTTTTAAGAAAGGAAGTTTACCCGGCATTTGTCAGTTATGAGGACTGAGGAAAACCTGAGAAAAAACCCTTGGACGGTCCTGATAGAATTCGAACTCCAGACCTCCAACTCACAAGTCCGCGCCTTAACGACCTCGGCATCCGTGGCGGCTTATATATATATATATATATATATATATATGTGTGTGTGTGTGTGTGTGTGTGTAAATGTGAGAGCGTATATATATATATATATATATATATATATATGTACACAAAGACTGACGCCCATCAGAGGCAGGCAATAACGCCAATCATTATATGCATTATGTAAATTCATTACCTGGCTACAATATCTCATAATAATTTAGAAGAGTTGTAATAATACATATATGCTAATATACCGCTGAAGAGGCATAAATTAAAATTGCTATAGATTGAAATTTTAATTCTATAATAAAATGTGAGTATGTGCCTTATGTTACTTATTCTTCTAACACTATTCCGGTAATAGCTAATCAAGTCCAATAACAAACCACCTATATTGTAACATCTGTGTTGAATTTTCAGTAAAAAAAAAGTGTAGTTTAGTATTACATGTTTGACTGTTAGAATTTTAAAACTGTCAATGGGCAATAAAAGGCAATTTCCAAAAATATAAATATATTGCGCATATTTTAGAATTTGTTTAATGATTGAAAAAATGCCGCCCCTGAAAAATGAAAAAAAAAAAAAAAAAAGATAGAAAATGGAAATTATACTAAACTCTTTCAAAATTTTGAGTACAAGCTATTCTCGCAGCATGGAATTGTAAAACAAGTATATAACCATTACTTGATCTAACATAAATTTTAAGTGAGTTTGACGGCCTAAAATTAGAGGTGGAAAATTTATAATACAGGCTGATTTCTTATGACAAAATAAATTAAATTAAATAAAAAAGCAATAGGATTGCTAATATCAAGCAGCCAAAGTGCAATACACGGCTTCAACAGCAATATAAAGGGCCGCTATTCCGCTACACAAACGGAAATTGATTTTGTCGGCGGAAAGTTATTGCTTAGCAACCTTGCCACGATAATCATGTCGCGCGATCGGAACACCTAGCGCACATTTTTCATTTGTTTCTTTCATTATTTATTAACAGTAAATAGTTATTATTGTATTAACCTTCACAGTATGCGCTCCAAGTACTTGCCCTCCCTGTAAGGGATGCTTGAATGTTTTAAAGATTTCAAAGCACTTGTGGCAATTCATCTTCCCGAATACTGCAAGCTACTGCTCGGATAGTTTGTTTCACTGCCTTTGGGTGTTTTATATCAGATTTCAGATACAGCAGTCATTTTATATATATAACATAGCAGAGGCTGAACGCCTGTCGACAGATGCACCAATTTGCTGGGCTAAAGTGTTAAAGACTTTCGAGGAGAAAAATTTCCCCCGCTACGTTTGGTATATATTAAGTACCTATTATAGTTGTCAAGTATCGCTATATGTTTAATGTGTATAGTTTTTAAATACTTTGGATTATTATTATTATTATTATTATTATTATTATTATTATTATTATTATTATTATTATTATTATTATATTATAGAATGTGCTTTATAATCTGTTTTCGCCTTACTAGACATTTGATTAAGTCTTACCTGATATGCATATAATACATAAAAATGTTTATAAAACGCTTTCCAGAGCAGAAATATACAT
This sequence comes from Metallyticus violacea, assembly GCA_030762175.1. Lineage (NCBI taxonomy): Eukaryota > Metazoa > Arthropoda > Insecta > Mantodea > Metallyticidae > Metallyticus > Metallyticus violacea. Next base: position 94,066,141 of record CM060840.1, on the reverse strand, counting down.
TAACATTAAGGAACTAAGAGCGAAGTATGGAGAAATTATATTAGCATCAGTCACACGTTATTAAAATTATAAATCCATGAATGAACAATAAGGTTGCCTCAGGCATAGCGGAAATTAATGCTGTTTATAATTTGGAAATCTATAGCGTAGTTATTCATCGTGTGAAAGTATTTATATAGGCGTGCATCGAGTTTGGTGGTTGCTAGGCTTGGAGCATTAGTGTAAAGGATACTATGGGACGGAGTAGATGTAATATGCATGTATTATATTAAATTATTATATACATATTATATGCATATTGTGGCATATGGAGATTAACAATATGTAAGGAAATATATTGTAGATTTGAGTCAGTTAGAATTGGAAATTTCGATTGGGAAACATTATATAAGCAAATTTAGGGTCTGCACATGCGTTCCTTAACGATCTTAAAGAGAAAATCGAATGCGGAAGCTTGAGGGGAGTGGATGTGCCGCAGTCTGTTCATGGGGTAGACATCATGGTTAACTTCCATCGAGAAAGTTTGGCCCATTCTTTTACGGTAGAATATGAGGAGGGGATGCTTTCCCATATACACCGTCCAATCACTGTTTAATTTCATTTGGAGTAATTAATTCTTTTGTGAAAAACTTAATAACAGCTCGAAACTCAAATTTGAACATGTTACAATCTTCAACACATAACCTTCTTTATGAAACTATATCTGAACAGCTGAACACAGCGGCGTGGAAGTTACAGCTGCAACTATTTACTTAACAGATAAGGTATGACATCAGTAAAGAATATTAGAAGACGATAATCCTTATCGGCGAGGCCGGAAACTTATGGACCGGCCCTCGTATACAGAGCCTATTGTTAGTATATTATTGATTGATTTGGTTTATTTAAGGACGCTCTTTAACATCTCAGGTCATCAACGTCCCATTCAACTCAGGGCGTGAAACGGCCCACAAATTTTGCTCAGAGGCCTCTTCTTTCAGGCTTGAGCTTCTTTTTCGTGCCGTAAATGTACAAAACGGGACCCTGGTTTTACTTCCTCTCCGAAGGAAGTCATACTTAGAATATTTATGCCTGAAAAAATTCATCGATTCTGGCCAGGTTTGAACCAGCGATCTTGGGTTTAGAAGGCAAGTGTGATTACCGCTACACCACCAGGACCGACTGTTAGTATATTGGATACATTTGAAATTAAAATGAAAAGCTTCAGAAAAATGTTTTTCCGATCAGTTTTTGTAATGATTTAATTGAATTATATAAAAAAATCATCTTCCATTTTTCACAAATAGGCATATGTTTTTGCGAATACATTGATCTGATTGACTTTCCACGGTCGCTAAATACATTAATTCCTCTGGATAAGTACAACGTAATAAATTAGAAATGGAGAATAATTCAGATTAATGGAGTTTATGAAAGCATAGTAATCCAGTGCGATATCTGACAACTGTACCGCAAAATAAAAGAGCAATAACAATTAATAATGATTTGGAAAAGCAAACACAACATTTACAGGAAGAAAACAGCTGTGAAATAATACGTTTTGTGCACTTATTACACATGTTTTACACGACAAATTATTTGTTTTCAAAACTAAACAATGTTTTTCAATTGATATTAATAAAATATTTTAAAATAATGGATTAATTGTTAAGAGTATCATTTTAGAACATAACCATGCATTTAATAAGTCTTATTACAAAATATGTTTATGTATATAATATTTTGTTGAAATCTTAAATTTATCTTTAAAGAAGATAAACAGTAATAGAAAAAAAATGTTCATTTAAGAGCACCAGTTGATTGCATCTTTTATTTCATCTCTACAGGCATAAGCATTTGGATAAAGAGAATAATAAAACGGTTTTAAATCTCTGCTTAAGACGCGAACTTATTTACACAGCAGAGCAGTTTCAAATTCTGCTCGCGGGTACTTGCAGTTATATGTCCCTTGAAATGTAAGGTCTCAGGGGACTAATAAAGAAAGTGCATCGTTTGACAGATTCCTGGCAGAGGGTAGTTCCTCACGAATTCGCTCAAGCAAGTTTGATAATTCTGGAAAACTTGGTGTGCCCCGTATAATGGAGGCACTAACTCTTGACTTCGTTTTTGATAGAGTCATTCCCAAGGGAGAGAATGCCGGGGTTATAATTTTTCTACCGGCGGGCCCTCCTTCCACTGCAGAACTTGGGGCTATTACTTCAGTCTGCACAACTCATTACAGTGCGCGGACTGATTTACCTCGAAACTTTGCTGCAGTGGGAAAAGCGCAGGTGCGTCTTCAGCGGCTGATGGATCGCTAGGTCTGGAAGCCGCTGTGTGAAATATAGTGTGTGTGTCCTCGTAGGTACCGCCTGCAGACATTCCACTTTCTGCCCCCTAGAGTACAAATGGTTGATAAAATATGCCCTGAGAACTCAAATCAAGTCCTCTGAAATTAAGAAAAGTCCTTTGCTGTAACAGCACTAGCTGTCTGTCTTGTAAATCATATTTATTGCTTCTATATCTTAAATACTTTCGTAATTTTGATATACTTAAGAATATATAATGTTTAATATAACAGATTATACTTTTCAAAACAATATTCTCTTTCAGTTTGAAACATATCCAATTACCGGAGTTCATCCCTGCGTTGTTGTATCTATCGCCTTTAAACATGGTCCGTATGTAACGGAAACAAATTAGAACCGCATGTTGACCACGTTAATGCATAAATCGCTTCATATATTTGAATATAAATATTCTGTAAATTAATGATCCACTTAATATATATCATACATAATTAGTATTAGTGGTGGTGGTGGTGGTGGTAGTAGTAGTAGTAGTAGTAGTAGTAGTAGTAATAGTAGTAGTAGTAATAGTAGCAGTAGTAGTAGTAGTAATAGTAGTAGTAGTAGTAGTAGTAGCAGCAGCAGCAGTAGTAGTAGTAGTAATAGTAGTAATAGTAGTAGTAATAGCAACAGTAGTAGTAATAGTAGTAGTAGTAATAGTAGTAGTAGTAGTAGCAGCAGCAGCAGCAGTAGTAGTAGTAGTAGTAGTAGTAGTAGTAGTAGTAGTAGTAATAGTAGTAGCAGCAGTATTAGCAGTAGTAATAGTAGTAGCAGCAGCAGTATTAGCAGTAGTAGTAGTAATAGTAGTAGTAGTAGTAATAGTAGTAGCAGCAGTATTAGCAGTAGTAGTAGTAGTAGTAGTAGTAGTAGTAGTAGTAGTAGTGGTAGTAGTAGTAGTAGTAGTAGTAGTAGTAGTAGTGGTAGTAGTAATAGTAGTAGCAGCAGCAGTATTAGCAGCAGCAGTATTAGCAGTAGTATTAGTAGTAATAGTAGTAATAGTAGTAATAGTAGTAGCAGTATTAGCAGTAGTAGTAGCAGTAGTAGTAGTAATAGTAGTAGTAGTAGTAGTAATAGTAGTAGTAATAGTAGTAGTAGTAGTAGTAGTAGTAGTAGTAGTAGTAGTAGTAATAGTAGTAGTAGTAGTAATAGTAGTAGCAGTAGTAATAGTAGTAGCAGTAGTAATAGTAGTAGTAGTAATAGTAGTAGCAGTAGTAATAGTAGTAGCAGTAGCAGTAGTAGTAGTAATAGTAGTAGTAGTAATAGTAGTAGCAGTAGTAGTATTAGCAGTAGTAGTATTAGCAGTAGTAGTATTAGCAGTAGTAGTAGTATTAGCAGTAGTAGTATTAGCAGTAGTAGTATTAGTAGTAGTAGTAGTATTAGCAGTAGTAGCATCATTTCCTCGGTTATTAAAATGTTGAGGTTCTCGGTATTCAATTATAGGGTGGTGTGAGGTGGTGGGGTAGGAGCTTCATGTCGACAGCCCACACTTCCTCTGAGACTCTGTCTCGCGGGTCTTTCGCTGATTTTCGTTGAGAGGGCTCAACGTGGATAACATGGAAATTAACAGGTGAAGTAATACACCCCATACGGTATATGATGGAACTATGGTTTATTAATTGTTGGCTCATTTAATGGTAGATTGGTGAACCTTCCCGCTTAGACTGCCGATGCAATACAACAGTCTCGAGCAACATAACTCGAGTAAGCCAGTACTGAAATTGATACTTGGGGCTTTTGCGAAAGCCTGGCAGAAACTTCTCTGTCACCTCAGTTCAACTAGAACCTAGAAGCTGAGTAATAAGACGAATACTATTATAATAGTTCTCCAAAACGGGGACAAGGTTCGTTTATATAGGCAACACCAAACTAGCTGCCATGACGCTACCCATGCCACTTTTTGGGGCCGTTTTCATGAAACCGTCAGCTACTAGATGCCTTCCAAATATTTTTAACGTCTTATTCGCTAGAAATATTTATTGGAAATACGAGTCGGGCCATAGGCTTGCCCTCTGAGGTTTAAACAGGTGACTCCCATACAGGTCGTTGTTCTCAGCGGGCTAGCGGTTGAAATACTCGCGAAGATTTTGTTCACACGGCAGAGAAGGTTCTACCCTTTTAAGAAGTCTTTTGTCTGTGACTTTGGAAGACGAATCTTTTTTCTATTGTTGTGATATTTCCGCAGAGCGACTACATAAGGGCGGTTCACCATACGACTTTCCACCTACCTTCCTTACATAGTAAACACATTGATAAAATAATTACACTGTGATTATATTGATGGCGTTTGATTGGATAGTCTTAGGGATATTGATATTACTAATTATTAATATTAATATTAATAATTATATTAATAAGATGTTATTTCTAATCTGTAATAAAAAGTATAGAAAAGACAAATAAATGTTGTACATTATAGATATATTGGGGGGGGGAGGTAGCTATGGGCAGTTACAGTGTTGAGCCAATATAATGCTCATTTTGTATTATCAGTTTAACTATGAATTCCATACGTTTTATTTGGCTAACCTATTAGTTCTAACCCAGATGCTAATGCGAGTTATGCAGGTCTCAAATTTATGTCAATCTGACCACTTAAGATTATATTTCGAAGATATTGTTACAATCAAATAATGCTTACATGTTCTCTTTCTGTTGCAAGCCTTTTCCATGGTAAAAATGGGTTCATGTATTTATTCCTCTCTACAAGTCCTGTACAGTTCTAAAATAAAAATGTTCCAACATTTATAAAGCACATTTGTGCCTTGATATTGCAATAGTTAAATAAAATATGAATTTCTCCAAAACAAGCAACCAGAAAGGGTCAATGACTCGGTGCCAAACGTTATAATGCCAAAGAATGGCTCCCGGGTGTAAAATCTTGTATTCTTCAATTAATGAAGTTCTGAACATTTCCTGATACTGATACATGATACTGTCATACAAAGCTATACATTCCCTACTTTAAGAAAGAGGAATGTTTGTTCAGGTGTAATATCACATACATTAAAGATATACATAAACCTATTGCTTACTATAATAGAAGGAAATTCCTTTTTTATTATACGCCTTTGGTTGAATTTGAGCCAAGAGCTCTAGATATTCCAGTAGGCAGCTCCTAATGAATCAGGGACTGGGATCTGAGGCAATGAAATTGGAAAATTTTATATTTAATTACTTAGAACTAAAAAAGTAATAATAGTATTTGGTGGTATATGAATTAAAAGTAAAATGTAAATTTAATTATAATGTTGTTTGTTGAAATAAAATTCATTCATTCATGCAAGGGAAAGATTAAGAGTATTTCCACCAATGAATGGTTGAATTGAATAAAAGTAAATACATTATTTTATTTGTATTATACTCAGTTAATAAAATAAATCATAAGTAACTACTTACAGTTTAAAAATTACTGATTTCTGATCAGTAAATACTTTTTATTAATTTTTCCAGCAAATGCCTAAATTTGTTGAATATACTCCAGGAATTACTTGTTTTATTGCAAATTTACAAATATTTGTTAGTTTGCAATAGGATTTTTTATTGATTTATTTACGGACGCTCTTTAACGCTCTCCCAGGTCATCTGCGTCCCATTCAACTCAGGGCGTGAAACGGCCGACAAATTTTGCTCAGAGGTCTCTCTTTTAGGCTTGGGGTTCTTTTTCGTGCCGTAAATGTAACCACGGGAGCCACGGCTTTACTTCCCTTCCGAAGGAAGCCATACTTAGGATTTTTACGCCCGAAAAATCCATCGGTCCTGACCAGGTTCGAACCCGCGATCTTGGGTGTAGGAGGCAAGTATGGTAACCACTACACCAGCAGGACCGACTTTGCAATAGGATGACTTGAAGAGATGACAGTGTTTTACGCATATACAGATAAAGAGGTAAACAACAGGAGGGGGGATTATAGGTCCAGTAATTCAAAGCAGCTCCTGAGATTTGAAAGAGAAAGTCAACTTTTTAACAGACTACTTTTTATCCGACACCAATCAAATAAAAATGAAGCATTAGGTTCACATCAGAATATGAGAATTTTATGCCATTTAGCTGATTCAGGTAGAGTTGCAGAAGATTTTGGTATGCATCATTTCACTTTTTTTTAATAGTGTTTAACGCCGGTTTTTACTACTGAGGCAGCACAGGAGGTGGACATTGATGATACATGAGATGAAATGATATATTAGGATAGGATTTTTTTTAAAGAAAGAAAAGTACCAGGCCTAAGTTTAGGGTACCTCCACGGCATTTGCCATTTATGAGGACTGAGGGAAACCTGGAAAAAACCTCAGTCAGGGAGGACGATCCTGGTGGGATTTGAATCCCAGACACCGCCAAGGGTGGCCAAGGTCGTTAAGGCCCGGACTCGTGTGGTTCGAATTCCTCCAGGACCGTCCTCCCTGATTGAGGTTTTTCCCAGGTTTTCCTCAGTTCTCATAAATGGCAAATGCCGGGGAGGTACCCTAAACTTAGGCCTGGAACATTTCCTTCCTTAAAACAGACCATTTCCCCATATATCATTTCATCTCATGTATCATCAGTGTCCACCGCCTGTGGTGCCTCAGTAGTAAAAACGGCCCTTAAACACTATTAAAAAGAAACACCCTTGGCGGTCCATTCCACGGTGTGCAAGAATCTTATGCCAGATGGAACTGAAGTAATCATTGGATAACATTTCCAATCTCAGCATTTGAAATTCAGGAAGTAAAAAAAAAATTATCTTCTCATTTTAGAAGTCCTTCTGTTATTGGTAATGTTAATTGCACACATAAAAATCCTACACAATTGATGATTACTATATTAATCCTTAAAAGTTTAACCAGTATCAATGTGCCACTTCCATTTATGAAATCCTGTCACATCTTATGAATTAAATATGGTTGCTCGCCCCATGTGCTGAACTTAAGGTTCCAAAAAATCATAATTTGCCGTGCAGTACTATACAAAATTGCAAAACTTTCATTAATGAACTTGTCAAGTGGAAACAGTACTTGCCTTTTTTTGTTGGTGAAGAACAAAATAATGGATCTGAAGAGGAAGCAGGTGCCTTGTTACTAGTAAGAGTCAGCAGAAACAAGCAGACATTACTGATGTACTTGCAGCTTACGTCTAGCTATTTCCATTGTTAATTTTATTTTCTGATCTACAACTAGTATTGAAAATAAATAAATTCAAGAAGAAGAAAACACATTATTATTATTATTATTATTATTATTATTATTGAACCCGGATAAGACTTAAAACATTGGCTCTGTCATTCATCACTCATCATTACCAATGTTCCCAACATGAAAACTGAAATTTACTCTCTGTATTTCTGGATTGGTAATCTCAGTGGTTAGTATTAGTTTTTCATTGAGCTACATCTTCTGGTTGGAAGGTCTGATCGATACTAAGGGCGCTGCCTTACAATTTGTTAAGGGGTGAGGATTATCTTATGTGAAGATATCTTATTTGCTACAACTTCAATACAGACACCACAGGCTTGAAACCCGGGCTTTCATCGGATTGCACAAGTCCCGAAATAAATTTTTCCCATTCTACCAATCTAATTTTCTTATTCCCAGTTGATATTTTGTACCTTTTTTTAATTCAGTTTTTCATGTTATTATTCAGTATCTTCTTCAGGTTCTGATGTGCTTACCTGTAATATTCACGTAAGCATTTTTAAATGCAGTCCAAGTGTTTTCTTTGCTGACCACAAATGTTGGTGTCGTTGATCTCTGTAGAAGAACTCAGGAACACTTACAAATGTTAACCTGTTGCAGGCTACAGTTGATGAGCAATAGTCTTCTTCACTTGACATACTTATATTTTTTAAGTTAAGTTTTACAATTTTCTCTAAGTTGTGTAGATGTTTATACATTCCTGGTATTCATTTGTTTGTATTGTTATATATGAAAAGCTCCTTATGAATAAAGTTCAAAAAGAAGCGAAACCGTATTGCTGTTCATTTGTTTACTCAGTTGAAACGTAAAATTTTCCAGGTAGTACTTATCGGTAAAATCAAAATTTTATTCAATAAAACCACTGCTTGCTTACACTGTTCAGTCTTAACTTTCAGAGCCACGTTTCTCATCATAGAACACAAAATCTTTATGAAAAGCCCATCCTGTCAGTTGGTAGAAGTATTTTGTGCATATTTAGTCTTCATTCATATGCATCAAACGTTTCATAATTTTGAAGTAGTTATTGGTGGGAGGATGCGGGGGGTTAATTTTGATAATTGCCCCGCTTTGGAGGGTCAAGATTTGAAGGGGTTATAGGTGGCGGGGAGAATAGTGATAGAGTTTGATTGTTCATGACCCAGCTCACCACTCAATAACTCTTCACGTCGATCTCAGGGATGTAGCTGGTTTTCGGGACCTGGTAGTGCCGGGTTGAGTGAAGGGAATCAAGGTATTGTATCGACCAGAGAAACATTATCTGCCGGTTGACGCCGTTTATTTAACAAAGAGTGCATCTCATGGCGTTTCTGTTCGGACCGCAGTAATGAGATGTCGGGCAGACACGTGGAGCTGTAATGTTGGACTAGCAATGTGGTTGCTGACCGCTCGGAAGACTTGTCGAGCTGAAGTGACGCTCGAACATCGGCGTTCCTATGACATCTGAACGCTGAATACTTGTAGAACCAAGATGACGAGAACAGACCAGAGTTCCCAGAGCAACGGAGAAGACGAACCAAGACCAAAAGAAAAAGACCTCGAAAAGGGCGATTCCACGTCCTTAAATACCCAATATAACACGCTTTACCACGTGATGCAGGGAGGCTCTATTTTCCCGCCACTATGATTTTAGACATCCTCATAGGTTATCTGTGACTTCATGCCACTCTCATATTATTGGCCAGTTTGATTATTTCAGCTTAACCACTCGTTGATTCGTCCAGCGTCTGATTTCAAGATTTACTGAACGTTACAGATCAACGGCCTTAGCGGTATTATAGCGTTGTTCTTTTCCAGCATACCTGGCCGGGGCGACCACCCGTCCTCCTAATGAACAATAGAGGGAATTTGCTCCTTTGTCTGCCTAAACAGTCTCTCTGCTGTCCGAGCAAAATTCCTGCTTTTCTAGACATTCCTACAAACAGAACCCTTCACTTAAAGCTAGCTGAAATAATATATATATATATATATATATATATATATATATATATTTTCTAATCAATTTTTCGCGATTGATGGTGTACCAAATACTGTATCAATTTCAACGAAACTTTCTCTTTTTTTCTCATCATACCTGGCACTATTTGCTCTTTGCGTATCTGGTTTCAGTACGCTATTCATCAATTACTATGAAACTTTTTTTTGAGTAGTGTTTAACGCCCGTCTTTACTACTGAGACACCACAGGCGGTGAACACTGATGATACATGAGATGAAATGATAAATTGGAAAAGGATTTATTTAAGGTAGGAAACGTTCCAGGCCTAAGTTTAGTGTACCTCCCCGGCATTCGCCATATACGAGGACTGTGGAAATCCTGGAAAAAATCTCAGTCAAGGAGGACTGTCCTGGCGGGATTCGAACCCCAGACCTCCCGCTCACGAGTAGCGCCTTAACGACCTCGGCCACCCGTGGCGGTGAGAAAACGAAGTTAAATAGGCAAAATTAGAGGCCATGGCTGAAACCATGGATCTTCACCCTACTGTGACGATGCGCTTAGAAGCTAAGCTCTATCTTAGCACAACCGCAACAATTTCGTCACCTGCATAGTTTGCGCAGATGCTAACAATATCGACAAAGTAGCTCAGACGGTAAACCCATCGGCAAAGTGAGCAGAATATCTGTGGTTCTAACCTCGACCGTCATTTCCAAGTGTTCCCGATTTTCTAACACACCACTATGGGAAAAAATGCATAAATTTTACATATCTTATATCAAATAACTGTATTCTTAAAGTAAATGATTTTTCATTTAACACCTACTTTTATTGCTTTCATGTGAAACAGAAAATAAATAAAACAATTTATGCAATAAGGAGTTAGTTTAGGAAATAATTTTGTTCAACTTTTTAAGCGCACAGGCTTTTTTTCTGCATCAAAAAGCTGGAAATTAGCCCAATAAAAATAAAGACAAAAGAAGAAGGAAATAAAATTCTTGCAGCTGTTTAGAGTGGTATATTGGTGGCTTTGCGATAATATAATTCCTTATGTAAATATTTATTATTCGACACTTGTTTCATACTTCCATTTTTAATTATTTGTTTCTTTTTAATGCAATTTTACGGTGGAAATCCACGATTTTTTTTTTCATATTAAACTTTTTGCAGTACATTTAGATAATGCATTGCTCTATAGATTCTCTCTTCTAAATTAAATATTAGTACTACAGCATTAGTAAATAAATGCTGGTTTGGTGAGCATTAATTATTTTCCTTATGAATCTTTTTTTTTTCCAATTTTATGAATGTAGTTCTACTTATGTCATTTAATACGAAAGAAAAAACTTGATAAAGGGAGAACACAGAACCGTTGTGGAAAGAAATGAAAATAAAATAGGATAGTCATACATATAATATGCACATTTATATATGAAAAAATGATGAACAAAAAGTTAAAAAGTTCGTCATGCAGGAGCTGCATAAACTAAGAGAAGGTTGCTTATTGAAGTAACTTTACAAAAATAATATAAAATCCAAACAATAGTGATATTAATTAATGAAATAAAATAAGCTATGGCATTACTGTGTGGTATTAGGGGAACAAAATCAGAATTCTTGCATCCAAAAGTATCACAAAATACAAACCACCTTTTTAGAATTATTATTACGGAGATTAAACAACAAAAATTAATGGTATATTATTAATTAAATTAAATATATGATGAATGATAGACAAAGTTATATTGTGTGGGCTTTTTAATAATTTTAAATGCCTGATCCCCTTATATCTTTATATTCACTAAAAGAGAGAAAAATAACAGATTTTTGAGTTACATTGCATATTTAAGAAGCTTCAATAAATCCAAAATATGTTGCTATTTAAAAACAATTACAATTCACTAAAGCAACACACATATTCTACAATAAACAATCGAAATATTCATAGATTTTAATTGGCTTTAACATTCAAATTAAATGTTAATATAGTAAAAACATGTAAGGCAAAATTTTTCTGAAGATTATTACAGAGCTCTCTTACATACAAATATAATTCTCAAACACATATTATATTAGTATTTCAATTTTATATCTTCACGACGATGGTCTTGTTAAATATGAAACCTATACATCATTAAAATACAGTTTATATGCTGAATTAATTTCTCTTTTTAAAAAAATAACAATATAGATTAACGCAAACGCGATTTTTAAATTTCTGTTTTCATGTATACCCCCTACTCCTAATGATCCAATTTCCCTAACTTTCACAAACTATTGTTATTTATTTAAATGGTACATACCAAATTTTGTTTTGAAGAAAAAAATATGGGGGCCACTAGAGTGATTTTAAATTTTGGGTTAAAGGTAAACCCCCACTCCTAATGACCCGATTTCTCCGATTTTCAGAAACTAGTTTTTTTTTTATTTAAATGGTATGTAGGTATGTTCTAAACATGTAACTGGTGCCGGTAGAGTAATTTTTCAATTTGGGGTTTTAGGTAAACCCCCACTCTTAATAAAATCATTTCACTGATTTTCAGGAAATATGTTTCTTATTTCATTTGAATACCGAGTTTCCTTTAAAAAATTACAAATGCGATCACTAAAGCTTTTTTTTTAAATTTTGCTTTAATCGCAATTCGTTTTTTCAGAAAAACTCCCACTGCTAATAATTTAATTTCGCTGATTTTCAGAAAATAATTTTCTCTTTTGATTTAAATGTTATATGCCGAGTTTAATTGTGGAAGAAAAAAATTGATGCAGCTAGAGAGATTTTTATATTTTGGGTTTCAGAATAACTCCTACTCATAATAGCCCAATTTCCTTGATTTTCTAAAAAACACTTTTATAATTTATCTTAAAGAAATCTATCGAGTTTCGTTGAGAAAAACAAAAATTGGGCCGCTAGTGCTATTTTTAAATTTTTAAGAAAAGTTTTGCTTTAGGATAACCCCATTTCTAATAGTATGGATAAACGAACTCAACGAATCGTTTGATTATATGCCGAGTGTCGTTCAGAAAAAAAAAATAAACAAACAAAAATCACGACCGCTAGAGCGATAATGGACACACACATATATATGAATGTAGATACATTTTATTATTATTTTTTTTATTGTAGGTGCCTAGTATGTAAGATCAATACATATTTGGTTAGACTATTAAAAATATTTAAATGGGTACAAAGCGCACATTTCTTTGGAATTCGCTAAAAAATATAAATAGATCTTTCAAAGGGTCCCACCGCAATAGCTTCATTCCTTCGGATTGCGCTAAAAGGAAAATATTTGTGTGAGGTTAAATTGCAACAGTTAAATATTCATGCCATGTGGTGAATACATAATTACTGTTCCTAGAGAAAGTGATATCCACAGCGAAATAAATAAATTAAAAACAAACAACAAACATAATTCAAGGTATTTTTGGCTAACATTACAGGAAAGAATTGTGAATTTAGTATTTAGAAGGTTGACAGATTGCTTATGTAAACTTGACCAGGATGAACAAGTGACAATCACAGTATAAAGAAGAGAAAAAAAAAGAGTGTCGATATGTGACGAATGAACCAAGCTACTAGCATAAAAATTTGAGGGGATAATAAACACACAAGCTAAAAAACTGTTAAATTCTGTAAAGAAAGTTTAACTTTTCTAATCACAGAATTCAGTCTTAATGAAAGTTTCATCGCCGATGTTTGCAACTATTCCTAAGGTTTTATTACTCTCCTAGAGATACACATTTTAAAGGCAGCAAATGTCTGGAGATATTTTCATATCAGAATGGCATTTAGTATATTAAACTCTAGCACTCTGCGACTTTTAATCGAAACAAAAACCATTGAAATAGCACAAATGTTAATACTCCAATTAGAATCGTGGACAGTAATTATTTTAATAATATTCACTGCTGAGATTCAAATAATTTAATTTGAACAGTTCCCTAATAATTTTATAGTGCAGCAATTTTCGTGATTTCTTGTTCGAAAAGAGCCTCAAACATAAGCTTCGCTAATAGTTTCCCATCTTCACATGTCTTTATTCTCTTCCCCTTTAACAGCTGCAACCCCAGCAAATATTTAAGCTGTGAACGAGGGAACGTTACCCCTTCTTAACTTCCACCCACCTTGTAGAATGATGTATTGTCGTTTCAAGTTTTGGTTGGTAAAACCACCATATATAATTCACATTGAATTCTAATCTATGTAGACTTTGTAAAAAAAAAAAAGTGTGATTTGCATTTCCATCAGCGATTTTTCAGATATACACACAATTAGGAAATGTAACGGGTGATAGTACAGAAAAATTACAGTTCATGGTAAGCTTGCTTTCCAGCCTGCCTACATGCAAGACTCAAATCACCAGATTCTCGAGGCACCATTTGGCATGTATTAATTCTGATAATTAAAATAAAAAATATAATATAAATACAAACAGATACCATGTGTAACAATTATAACTTTGAAATTAAAAACCACTCACTTGTCCAGTGTTATTAAGCGTTTGTTGTTGTTATTATTATTATTATTATTATTATTATCATTATTATTAATCACAACCATGACGACCTCCATTCAAGGAAATGGATCTCTGATTCGTTGTTATCTCAACAGGTGCGCATTTTTCGTTTGCTGTTTCCTCTTCAACTTTACATAGCAATAACTAGACACCAAGAAACAGATAAAACACTTAAAAAGTCACAAAGTTTTTCCCATATTTCGAACAACTGGCATTCTTTTAACAAACGGCAACAATCATGTGATTAATTTAAGTGTTTTATCTGTTTCTGCTTCTCTAGTTCTTGTTAAATGTAATTACATTATTTCAAGAGTTTTCTTAATTTTCATTTTATTATATATATATATATATATATATATATATATATATATATATATACATTTACTAAAGTGATATAACTTTATAAGCTAGTGATCGCTAAAATTTATGCCGCGCCGAATCGAGAAAACGAAACTGGCCGATATTGCAACATAAGAACATCACTTCGAGGCGGAGTCAACGTAGCCAGTGGGACCAGTGGCGTACTGGAAAGTGTACAGTACATACTTGAGAAGGTAAAGTAAAGTAAATACTTGTTTTCATACATTAAAAATAGTATGTAATGCATTCTCATTTCACTTGACTTAAATATCTCTACTGAGCTAACATAAATATAAACTATAACAAAAGAAACAGCAGTGCATCGTTGCAGAACAAATTAACATGTTAGTCTATCCAGTTTAGCAACAAGAGAATAGGCCTATGAGGACTAAAGTTTTCAAAACAAAAGACATTAACAAAATAATTATAAATTCTCCATACAAACGATAGGAGATTTAATGCTACAACATGTTCTTCTAAATATATTCGTGTTTTATTGTGCAATGTTTAATGCAGTTATATTGCTAATAGCATGATTCTCCTAAACCAAGCAATTTTTCATTAAACATTAATTTTTCTAAAATTCAATCTTGTGATCAAATAGGAATTGAAACAGTTATACACCTTAATTTTATTTTGTAAATAGCAAAAAGAAACACTAGAAGAAATGGAAGAAAACTCATCTGAAAGCAATCGCGTTTAAAGAGATTTAATTTGTAAAAGATAGTTCAGCAAATCTTTTATTTTGCTTTCATAGACTTAAAAAGATGTAATGGTTTGAATTAGAGATGATCGTATTTGTAATACTGGAAGAATGTAGGAGGGGGGGGGTCCCGAATTGATCCATAGCGTTCAGTAGGCTTCAAGGGATGCAAATGTCACATTTGAAATTCAAACGGGAGAAAATATTATTACGGAAATGTGAAGAAAAGGAATCGCATAAACATGAAGTCAAAAGCGAAAGATAAGAACGTCCTTGATGCTGTAGCCGTAAACACCCCAGATAAGTCGAGGTAAATTGGGAGAAGACCCCACATTTCGGTACATGGAATACTAAAGCAGAATTATCACAAGTTATAACACGAGAGGGTATGAAATTACCAATAAATTCACAAACGTAGTGAGTAATTTATTTAGACCGTCTATTTTATCCCATCCACAAACCTCACTTTCATATAACAATGAGGACCTAACCATTGCTTCATACATAGTTTTTAATGTTTTGTCTGGCATATCTGAGCTAGCAGTCTCAAAAAGTTGACCGCTCCCCTAGTGCTTGACAAAATTTTGTGTTTATTCCATTTTTCACTCCTATCAAATCTTATTCCATGGTAGTCAAATTGTTTAACGGCCTGGATTAATTCTCCCCCATATGTCAATTTTTTCAGCTTGCCGCAAACATAGTCATTTTTAAAGCTAGAAGCTTAAAACGATTAAAAGTAATAACTTGATTTATTAATATTTATTTTATTAGTATTTTTCGTTTTAAACAACATATTCCTTTTAAATTATAATTTAAAAAAAACAGTCCTTTAAATAAAAGTCACTTAATTTTTTTGATGACAATCAGAAAATTTAACAATTTACCATCATTCAATTTCAGTGTCTGAACTTACCTACTGAAGCACCATGCTAGGGCCTTTGAAGTGTTGTCCATGGTGCAGTACAGGACGCTCTCTGAAAAGTTTAGAGAATTCAGCATTAGTTTCTGGTCTGCAAAATGGGCATAAACATTATCCATCACTTCTTTGTCACACTTAAATTCCATTCCTTAAAGGAAATTCTTGAGTTTTGAGAAGAGGAAATAGTCACTAGGAGCTAGATCTGGTCACTAGAACTCCTTGAAGCCACATATCTTCACAGCTTCCTTTGCAACAAGGGCTATGTACCCAGGAGCAATGCCGTGAAAAAGGCTCACACCACCACTCAGCTTTCCTCGCATTTTCTCTTTGATGGAAGTACGTAGTCTGTGCAGTAGGCCAACATAGTACTCCCCATTTACTGTGCTGTTCCTCTCCTTGCAGTCAAGTATCATGAAATTAAATGAAAAACAAGGAATCTCTAAAGGGCAGATCAACTTTGCAGAAAGGGATGCATAATTTGTGAGTCATTACATATAAGAGATTCATTCACAACATTTGCCTAACTAGCTAACCAAATTCTATGCTATGTTTTATATATCTTTGTTCACATTTTGTGTATATATTTATAAATACACATAGCGTTTTTATCCTTTAGTCCTTAATAGCAAGGGCACAATACTTTCATCTATCTAACATTTTACAATGATATACACACCAGTCCGGTGATATTGAAGCATATTCCCATGTTGTCTGCAGACGTGTTTGTTCCTCCATCCTGGTCCAGTACACCTTTGACCCTGAAGAGAACCGCCCATCTGCTTCTTGGTCACTCTCTGATTCTTCAACTTGTTCGGACATTGTTAGTGCGTATTCCCATCAGGAGGATGGTAGCCCAGGGCGGGGATGGCCGCGCAGAGTCAATTCCGAGTTATATGCACAGCGGCGAAGGATAGCCTCAGGATTGCCATGAAAATAGCATTGCGGGTTGCAAACCTCCAATTTGACTCGGCGTTCACCACATCCGGCCTAGGGGGTAACTACCCTATTTCAACCTGAGTTACTCCGCTTGCACTGCAATATATTTTAGGCTACTTCTCTTTCTCGCTTCTGAATTTGGAACTTTTTCATGTAGAAATGTCTTCAGCATCTTTTTGTTCATTTTTATTTGTAGCTGCAACGCGAGGACTCATGTCTGCTATCCGTAACAGTACGTAAAATACACAGCTTTCTAGTCCATCGGCTTTTAACTTTAGACTTATACTTTTTCTTATACTTTTGTTTCCACAACTTGTTGCAAACATTTCATGATTCAGCTTGTTATTTTTGCTATCGAAGGGCACTCTATTTTCAAGAAAAAAATACTCTGTGTAATCTATTGGAGAATATTCTATTGCGAAAAGGAGTTGTTCATTGCTTTTGTTTTGTGACCGCTTCATTTTAATCTCATTTCTTTTCGTTTTATTTTGGATTTGTAAATTTTTGCCATTGATTTCCTGATGGAGCAAACAGTATTATTTAGTTCACGAAACTTACGCGGAGAATCTTTACATTCCTTAGCATTTCTTTTCCCAGTTGAAATTTATAAATAGATACTATGTTCTCAACGAGACAAAAAAAAAATTGAGAAAAAATTGACTACGAGCCATTTTAGTTATTTTATAGTACATACAAACCTATATGCTTACATACAAATACACAACACATCAATACACTTACATCATACGCTTCCTATGAGTAATTTTATATACAAATATATAAAAATGAGCCCGCCCACACATTTACTCGCACCCGCTCTCCAACTCCCCTCTCTTCACTATAACCATTAACTTTCTTTGTCAGGTCATCGCTAGAAATATTCCCAAATTGTGCGTGTATCTCTCATGCGCCAACCCTCCCCGGCAAATATTCAAAATTCTATTGTAATAAAAACAAAAATTTGCGGTGGTAAATATTCGCTCCTTAACAGTTGCATTTACTTGAATGAACTTTAAGACTGGTACAATAAAAAGTCCATTAGTGCTACTGAAGTTGGCAATATGATGAAGTAATGCTTGCAGGAGAAGGATGTTATCTGCAAATTGCCGTCTATCATGACGCGCATAGTGCAACATGTTGAGTGTGTGGCCTACCTGAATCTCGTGAAACGTGTCTGCGACATGTTCATGACGTCATCGATATGACGCAAAAAGGTGTGCGGCAGATATCGCATTTGCATTGTTTTCCATTGAGCCCCCCGTTTCTTTGCGTCATGTTGCACGATCAATAATGTCTGATGCATGACTTGATGCGTTCCGGTGTGCGGCCGGCCTCAGTCTTGCACGTGTTGTGAATAAGGTTATCAGGTATCACAGTGCACCATTATTGTAAAACTAGAAAAACGAAATTCTGACAAACAGAAGCATCTGTCTTCCTTACCTTTCTATTTCTGCGCGTATCTATTTTCGTTTGCAGAACATTTTCAACGCATTGCAAAAACCTTCGTTTTGTACTATTGCAGCTTAGTTTTTACTGTAACATATCACCCTTTTTTGTAACATTCGTATCCTCGAGTTCAAGCAAACTGCATAAATAGTTGAGTTCAAAAACACCAACTTCCACACTGCTGAAGAACGAGAAAAATAAATGGAAAACAGTTCCGTGCCCAGAACTTTATTTTGCAAGTCCAGCTAAGGGCTCTTTAAAGTAAACTTGAAGCGTTGATGAAACTTTGAAAAGGTCAGTCCCTAAGGATATTCAACAATCTCTGCCACCCCTTACACATAGCACCAGCATGTACCTTACTTTTGACGATGTAAGGAAATACATATGCATGTATGTAGGCAGACTGTAAATGGAGAAGAAACATGTCTCGTATATTTAATATTAGAAGTTTCTCCGTGCTGTAGCTTGCCATGTTTTAAAGAAGAGGGTGCCTCTGGTAATGTTTATTTCGTTTCTAACGAACCCTTAAATTACTGTGCACCTCTTAGGTTCTAAAGTTTGGTAAGAAGAACGAAAGTTCATTTCTACGTACAGTATTACGTTATAACGCATATGTAGGAATTTTTGTAAGCTTCAAATTCCCCATTCTGGCTCAAATTGGCTTCCAAAACGATTAATGAAATTAATTAATTAATTAATTATGGCACTTGCCACTGCCACAGACTTTTCATAGAAATTGAGGGATAGTTTCGGAAAAAGTTTTAAAAAAATGTCACTCATTTTTTGGGGTTTCACTGTTCATTATAAAATGTCCTCAGCCACGGATGGCCGAAGTCGTTAAGGCGCAGAAGCTCGATTTCAGTCCACAATAGAGACGAAGGCTTTTCAAGAGATTATATCACCTCATTAGATGCAGATAAACTATGAACAATTTGTGTTTATCAGCTCTTCATCAGGCATGCCTAGGTTCGTTGGTATGTGAGGTGAACGCATAAGTGTGCGAGAGATTAACCAATCAAACAGCGAAGCCAATAGCTACACTTTTTCTTTTTGTTGGGCTGACATTTAAACTTTCATTAACCTTTTGTGTATTAAAACATTTCATAAGAAACTTTTTAATCCTGTGAAATTTGATATACCGTTGATATACGCGGTGTATCGGAGATAATGTTATAATGTACTAAACGAGATAAAAAAAATAAAATATATTGCTTCAGGGATCAGAAAGGCATGGTGTTATGATTTTACTTTGAAGATTTTTCGCCTGAACAAATTTTTACCTTTAAGAACCAAAGTTTAAACTTTGTTCCAATAAAAAATATTTGTACATCCAGCTGAATTAATAGGGCACACTCGTGTGCCTGCGCAAACTATTTTCATACAAACCACACCAACAGGTTTTGATTGTCAGATGAACTTTCAGGAATAATTTCTGCAATATCCTATTTAAAAACAAATATTTAGCTTTTCATTTTTCCTAATCTTCCGCATTATTAACATTTGGAGCAAAACAACGAAGTGTCGATTCTCAACAGCAGAGTTGAGGACTTGAAGATAACATTAAATACTATTTTTTTATCTGCAACCGATTAATTAAAGCAATTTGAAAGCATAAAGTCTGTTCAAATTTATTTTATGAAAAGGGAAAATTATACGAAGTTATACGCTTTTATGCCCTAGGTTTTACTGGCGCATGCCACATAAATATGGATGCCAGGACTTGTAAAATTGATTATATGGTTCAAAATAGAAATCGTATTAAATAAATAGTAAATTATACAATGAAATTTTGAAAAAAGGATTGAGGGATTTAAACTAGAGGAGATTTATGGGTTTGTGTGCACATCATCCAAATAGATTTGCAATTAATCAGATGAGAAGTGTTTCACAACAAAGAAATATAATCGTTACTTATTATAATTATTAAACTTTCCTAATACCCACTGTTTTACACTGTTGTGTAATAATGCAATTAAATAATTAAAAAATCTTCTTAGGATCAATGATTCTGCACATAATGATCTAGCTAAAATTTTTTAAAATAAGAGATAAGCGTTTTTAACGATATGCAGAAATTTGTATTATATAGGTTGATGAAATGAAACACACTCCATGACTGCATTACAGTATCAAATCATTCGCTTGCAAGGATAATGAAATTGCCAAAACTATAATGGTATTATTTCATCACATTTAGAATTTTTTTTTTTGAATGATTTATTTATGGACGCTCTTTAACAGCTCAGGTCATCAGCGTCCCATTCAACTCAGGGCGTGAAACGGCCGACAAATTTTGCTCAGAGGCCTCTCTTTCAGGCTTGAGGTTCTTTTTCGTGCTGTAAATGTACGACACGGGACCCACGGCTTTACTTCCCTTCCGAAGGAAGCCATACTTAGGATTTTTACGCCCCGAAAAAATCCATCGGTCCTGGCCGGGTTCGAACCCGCGATCTTGGGTTAGGAGGCAAGTATGGTAACCACTACACCACCAGGGCCGACATCACATTTAGAAATGTCCAACAAATGATAAATTATTTGTTTTTCTCTGCTGCGTACAGAATGGCCTATCAATTGATGTTGACCAATTTTTTTCTGTTGCAATCAAAGGAGATTTGCCAACATTACAGTGATGTGATTTAACCGCCCCTATCAATTTGTAATTAGGAAAAGCAGACGAACTTAGGCCGTCAGGCCTAGCGAGCCGGTGCACACTACTGGGTCCACCGGTTTCTAGGATTTACACGAGGTTAGCCTTAGGGTTAGTGTATGTATATTACATTTATAACAAGCATATTTTGTAAATACACCACCACCACCACTTCTACTATACGAGATTTTAATGATACCATTATGCTAACATAAATGTTAATAATGATGAGAATAAAAACACCAGTTTTACTGCAAGTAGCAAAGATCACACTTTTATACCAAATCAGAACAGATATTTAGGCCTTTAATTACTATTTATTTCCATTGAATATCTCCCGAATACATAAAACCAGATGAAAGAAATTCGTGGTTAAGAGCACGCAGAACGCGGAATCTCAGTTTGTTAGGGCACCACCACGGAACGTTGAAGATCGGTGGTTGGAATTTCGACCTAATTTTTAAAGTCTGATTCTTTCGTTCCAAACAGTAGACTTTTTTACTGTTATTAAGAGTATGTATTTAGCAATAGTAGTGCCAGAATATGAATCGGAAAGCAACTTTAAGTATAGATGCATTTTCCACTAGCAAGTTTTATTATTATAATGCTTCTTTTTTTCAGAGATTGTTAAAACTAGCAATAGGAAACTTTCTGTTGATCTTTTTTATCTGTACTGTAATGTCTGGAGAAGTTTGAAATTAGATACTGAGTCGTAATTCCTTAAAATAAATATCTAAATACCATACATACGAGAGTAGGTCCATAAGTTTCCGACCACGCCGACAGGAATTATCGCCTTCACAAAAGAGAGAGAACAAGTGGCAACGAGAGAGAAGTTCTGCAAATCATTGTTACAGGAGATGAAACTATGGTCCTCTACTATGATTCCTTGTCCAAAAGAGAATCAATGGACTGGCGTACACCTGGCGAAGTACCGCCTCTAAAGGACAAGGTTACTCAGTCAAACAAGAAGATCATGGCCACAAACTTTTGGGACTGTGAAGAAACACTCTTCACTGACTTCAAGGAGAGGAACACCACAGGAAATGGGGAATACTATACTGGCCTACTGCACAGACTACGTGCATCCATCAAAGAGAAAAGGCGAGGAAAGCTGAGCGGTAGCTTGCACCTTCTTCACGAGTACGCGCCTGTGCGCACAGCTATTGTTGCAAATGAAGCTGTGAAGAAAGGTGGCTTCAAGCGGATCGACCATCCACCCTACGGCCCAGATATAGCTCCCAGTGACTATTTCCTCCTCTCAAAACTCAAGAAGGATCTTCGGGGAAAGAAATTTAATTGTGACAAAGAAGTGATAGATGATATTTATGCCCATTTTGCTGACAAGACTTCTGATTATTTGGGGGGAGGGATTAAAATGTTAATTCAAAGATGTGAGAAGTATATTGCATTAAAGAGTAACAAAAATGAAAAGTGAAATATAAGTTTTGTCTTTATCATACCTAGAAAATGGTTAGTACCTGTTTGTTTCCTTTGTGAAAAAACTTGAAATTTACAGGAAGTGAAAGGATAAAAATTCTACTTGATTATTTCATGTTCACAATAATATTTTCAACGTTTTATAAAATTGTAATCTTTATTGGTTCTGTGCTACATGATTTCCAATAATTTTGAACGTTTTTAAACAATTGTTTAAATGTTTATTTTGTATAAGATGTTAAAATATAAAATCGTATTAAATATTTTGATAAAAACGTTAAATTAAAATGATAATTTTATTAACAAATGAACTTTCATGTAAATGTTGATTGTCATGCCATTTTATGCTAATATTCCGTTAAATCACAGCAGCAGAAATGAATAAAGCTTGCCCTCAATAATACTAACAACGGGCGATTCCTTTTTTGAACCCGTGAGTAAAGAAAATACGATTTTACTCCAAAGTCGATGCATGTTATTGAACATTAATATGATCTTTAAAAAGTTCCCTTTATAAAACAACCCCCTTGCTGTGATAGACCACTTTTTGCTTATAAAACTTCCCTCTTTCGCAGTAATGAAAAAAACCTAAGACTTTTTTTTTTACAAAACTTATAAAAGGAAGGAAGACGACTTGTTTTCTTTTCTTTTTTCTTCTTTTTTTTTCCAGGAACTCGTCGAGACAACAAGGGAAAATATTTATAGAGAGGATGCCAGGTCCGATATTAGGATCTGAGATATAGTATGTCCACAGACAGTTCGTAGTCTTCCTTATTTGGTTACACAAGTCTCTCTCTACGTGTTCAACGTGCACAGCGAATATCATTTACAGTTTAGTCTACCGCTAAGGAGCAACGTGAAAACGGAGTAACGGAAACGGAAACACAAATATACGTGTAGTTTCCTTTCAGATTTATTTTTAATAGCTCATCTTAAAGAAACATTATTTCCCATTTGAAAGATTCTATTATTTTTTCAAATGCGTTTATTAACTCGCTTTCTTGCCTGTTCGGGTGGATTTTTGTAATTAATTTTTCATGTACTTCTAAATGAGATAGAGACCTGAAAATTTGTACTTGAGTCAGAAATGGATGAAAATAAAATATAATATGGTAATTATAAATCCACGGTTCAAAATTATTATTCCGCAGTTTTAAAAGTAAAGTAACGCAATATCAACGAATGTTTTAAAAAATGTAAGACTGAATAGTAAGAACACATTTCTGTAGTTTCAATAATAACGCATAAAAATAAAAAAATTATATCTTTATTTAAAAATAAGAACAGTTGCTATGATGATTGTATTATATTTATCAATACAATAACTTGATTTATATTTAATTTCAACGTTTTATTTGAATCCAAAATGATTAGAATTGTTTTTGTTATATTTTGATAACAGTACAGTCGCCATGGGAAGTATTCAAATAAACAGCACGATGTCGAACGCGCAAATTCCATGAAACGCATAGTTCAAGCGCGATCAACTGAGACGATGGAAAAACGTCCTTCTTGACTCGCTGATGACACGCAACGACATGCTAAATATTTTGATAACAATACAGTCGCCATGGCAAATTTTCAAATAAAAACATCAAATTTAAATCTTCACAATTAAATCCTTACAAATAACATTTAATAAATCTGATTTCTATTACATAAAATCAATTGCACTAGTGTTAATGTGTAACATGTGTATTAATAATTTCAAATGTGTAAATAAGTAGTGAATGAGTATTATATTTAATATAATATAATGAGTTACAAATATTATCAAAGATTTTGACTTCTATATTGAGGATCTGGCACAAATATATTTAATACTAAAATATTTTTTTTCAAAATTAACTTTATGTTTCTGCATTTTATTTTTAATTACAAAACAATAGTTAATCAACCGTTTGGATATAACAATGGAGTAGATAAAACCATTTTCTATTTTAGATGTGTTCAAAAGAAAACAAAATGAACTAAATCTAAAATTTGCTCAATTTTTGTCATTATTTAATCGAGATATCTAATACTGATAGCTAAATTACGTGCACACAAGACTAAAAAGTAGAAAATAATTGAAATAATGTTTTTAAAAAAAACACGTTTTTATTTTCTTAATTATAAATTAACTAAAAAGTATAAAATAATTCATCCTAGCCAAATGCAGATTTATAACTCCATGCAAATTCATAATCTCAAAATTTTTTTAGAAAAATTCTTCCGGGCCAAAAACATGGGGCGCATACAATAGATAAAATTAATAACTGTTAAGGGTATTTATAGTTTAAATTAATCACACAAAAGGTTCAGACAAACTATTGCATGCGCCTCACTTTTTCGTTTGGAAGAATTTTTCTAAAAAAAGTTTGAAATTATGAATGTGCATGGGTTTATAAATCTGTATTTGATTACTTTTTACTGCTGTCCTCTGGTAAAATACATATCTAATCAACATTTATATTTCACTCGTTTGTTTTATATTATTTCGTTTTCTTACTGTAAATTCTGTTTTAAAGAGTGGAATGTCTCGGGAAGTAACACTTGAGAGTCGCATTCGTGAGGTCTCGGGTTATATTCCCTTTTAATTTAGGTTCCCCTGGTCACTTAGGCGAATATTTACATTCCATGAAATTTCCACCCTACCATTTCATACTCACAGGTTGGAAAGTACCAGGTCAACGGCAGTAGCTATGATGTGTGATGGTGGCTTATACTTTGAAAAGGTTTTACCCCGGCACCTTAAAACTCTTTATTATCATTCGCTTCGGAAGGGAAGTAAAGCCGTGGGTCCCGTGTCGTACATTTACGGCACGAAAAAGAACCTCAAGCCTGAAAGAGAGGCCTCTGAGCAAAATTTGTCGGCCGTTTCACGCCCTGAGTTGAATGGGACGCTGATGACCTGAGATGTTAAAGAGCGTCCGTAAATAAATCAATCAAAAAAAATTATCATTCGCTCCATTTTTGGCCTAACCGTCTCTAACTCCCATAAGACTATGTGTTAAGTTTCTGTGGTTTTACTCGGTTGTCATACAGTCAATTCCTAAAATATTTGTGTTATGCTGTTGAATGATACCTCCTGCGTCTGCTCATGTTCCTCTTTTTACATTAGAAGATCTATATCAGACAGAAAGTGGATACTTTTGTGACTATGTCAGTTATAGTTACCGCACTTTCGCGTGGTACCGCATTCGAACTCAGCGGCCAATGACGGGTCATTTGCCGGCAGAGAAAAGGGTTGTCATCGGTTAAAACGGGAATCAAAATTAAACGTAAGCCTTATTAGTTACATCCTTTTAACTCATGAAATTGTTATTAAAATAAGAATTTCTCAATTTATTTTGCTATTCACTATTTAAATTATTTCTTGTAATGCATTTAATATATCAGCATTGACATAAACTGTATAAGACCTACTGAACTTGTAAGTTAATAATGAATTATAAGAATTATAGGGTTTAGAGGGCTTCCTACCGAATTCAATTTAGAATAAAAAATTTATGTAGTTTAACAGTCCAATGAGAATGGATATGACAATCAGAAATGTATATTTTTAATTGGTGTGTGAAAATAAGAGATAAATAAACTAAATGATATGCCTGCAAATTTAAACTATTCATAATCCAAAGATCTGCATTTTCTGTTTCTTTTCTTCCAAATATGAATGTGCATTTAGTTATCTTACAGTAGCATGTTGCACTTTTTAAACTATTTTTCTACAATAGTGGCATTGCAAATGAACTACATTACTGTGGCAAACTATTTTTATGTAAAAAAAATCAAAATACCTTCACAAATTGCATACATTAGTCTAATTTTTGAAAGCTAAGGCAAATGTATTCGAGAATAAGTGCAGAGTACAACGTAATACAGTAATAATATTTTAAGTATAATACACTTAGTAATAGTCACTGCTAATACAACGTAGTCATGTTCAAAATCATTTGTTACATTACACAATTTATTTTGAATGCAGTTTGCATGTCAAAATAAATTTTGAATGCGATATGACGTCACGCCTTTCTTTCCTTGAGTTGTGCAACCAAATGCACAAAAGCGAGACATATTAACTAAATTAAAATAAAATTTTAAAATATTCTCCATATAAGCATATGGCACACTACACAGACCTCAGGCTCAAAATGGCGGCTGATGCTGGCGAATCAATCATGGTGCTCGGTTGCCGGCAAATTCCGCCCCAAAGCGTGGCCATACTTGTATAATAGAGGGCTTTATGCCACCTGGTGTGATAGCGCACTCTCTGAGGGTTTTGCACACCTCAGGCGGGTTTTGCTGGGGTCGCTGTTAAAGTTTTTGAACCTCAGTAGAGACGGATATGAAGATCTTTTTTGCAAGTATTCCCATATTTTGGCATAGTTTCTGCATATTATAGATCATTGTTCATATTTTCAAGATTCTGTTGCATAAAAGTTCTAATATGCAAATAATTTATTGTTTAAATGCAACATGTTATGAATTATTATAATAATATGCTGTATTTAAGAAACAGAGGTATGTTCCATGAAAGTGCCATTGACGCTTCTAATACGGAATTTACAAGAAACGCATGTACCAATCACAAGCAGTAAGCTCTTTCCAGCAGATAATTTCACAAACGGTTAATTTGATTAAATCCGACCGGCTAAATGAGACGTCTGAACATTTTTAAATCACATGTAAGGTCAATAAAACGAGTCTAATTGTATTTAAAATTGGATATTTTAAAGTGCTTCTCCATATTCTCTATCACACATTATCTAAAAATTTTAACTCCGCTTATTAAGAAAATTTTGACAAACTAACAGCAAATTTTCCAGGCTACAATACCGAGAGAGCCAAAAAAAAAAATAAAAAAATAATAAAAAAATAAAAATAAAACGTATACACACTTTCAAAGCAGATATCTATTAAACATATTTCAAAGTTTAACCGAAAAACAACAGTAATGTGTAGTATGATGTTCTGTAAACAGATGTGACTCACATACAGTATGATACGTTGCTACGTGACAGGTAAATCAACAATGAACAAATGAAGTCAAGATTATTGTAATAGGTTCTGCAAACAGAAATGTACGTTATGCTAGCGGGGCTACAACAAAATGGAGCCAAGATTATCGTTTGAATAGCGGAAAGCAATTTTGAAGTGGTTTTGGAAATCCGAGAGTGTTGTTGACGTTCAAAGGCAATGGCGACGTGTGTACAGAACAGAACCGCCAACGCGAGTAACAATTGCACGCATACCAGACAAATTTGAGACTTATGGTCTGTATACAATAGGATGATGTACCACTACATTACCACAGAGATGTACGTGCGAACACCTTGATGACAATCTTCCAAGGCACTAGATAGGACGAAGAGGTCCGATTGAGTTTCCATCACGTTCTCCGGATCTAACTCCATTGGACTTGTACCTATGGGGAACTCTTAAGGATGTTGTATACCGTAGAAAAACCAGCTACACTGGCAGCACTTCGGGAAGAAATTGAAACGGCATGTGCTGCAATCGCTGAGGACACTTTCGCAAACGTTGCTCAATCAGTAGTTCAACGTACTCAGAAGTGTATCGACACCGATGGTAGACATTTTGAGCAACTGTTGTAACTGTAAAAGTCTAAGATGATTAGTGTTCATCATTTTCTGTTTGTGTGAATTCAGTTTTGTTATGTTAATACAGTTTTTTCTTTGCTTGAAGTGTGTATACATTTTTGGCCCCCCTGTATGTTACCTATTTAACTATTCAATCTTAAGTAAACTTTTTCAATATTCATTTATACCAATAGTTTAATCTCCATTATTGACCGGTCTACCAGTTATTATCCGTTACTGCTCTGATAAATTCATAATTGTTTCAGTGTTATATATGGTGGGTTTTTAATGTATTTGTGATATCAACTGCTAAGTCAACTCTATCAAGAACCCTTAAGCTATCAAAGAGGAATAATATGTATTGTAAATAAGGAATAAATTAGGAAGAATATATTATTTGTTAATTAATTTTTATTTCATGGTTTGACTGGGTTCTGCATGTTTTTATATATTTCTGATTTGATTTTGCACGTTTTCGACTTTTTGTGAATATAAGTTTTACCTCTGGTGATCTCACTCATGAAGTTTGGAGTCTTTTAGCTTCTTATCACCAAATTTATCCGACTGAAGGAACTTTCATTTCTGATAAGTACTGATATACATTATATTTTTTACATGTCTAAAAGCATTTAATCAAGTCGATGGATGAACAACCTGGTAAATAAAAAGGCCAGATCTGTAGTGTTAACAACAGTCAACAGAAAAATCTCCAAAGAAATAGCTGCGCTAATAGTAGATATATCCGTAAATAAATTGACAGTTTATAAATGGAGGTATACATTGAAATGAATTACTATGTCTAGATATTTGTCATTATGTCTAAGGTAAGCTGTAGATAAAAAGTAAAACAATGGAATGCTTATTATACAGGTGTACAGAATATTTTACTGGCGATGGTAAAATATGAAAGGCTATAAAATAAAGATTGGCAATCAAGGAATGATTGCAGTATACAAGACATAAATATAAATGATCAGGTCAGCAAATTGAAAGTTCCTCTTGTATCAATTTTGAGGCTGGTAATTATGTGAGTATAATTCACAATAGGACATATTGGGAACAATGCCTGCTCTGCTTTTTCATCTAGGTCGGGAAGAGATTGAAGACAGAACTTTACATTGATATTCAAATGTACCCTTACCGTATACAAATCTTTCATAGTTATGTAGATTTGCCAGTGAAGCATCAGAGATTGTTTGTAATGAACAAAGATAAGGTGTTAAAAGAACAAGAATGCAGTTTGGGAAACTTATGAAAACACTGAATACAAAAGAGTAGTTTATTGTGGGATGATACAAACGAAATGCTTTTAAAATTATTTTACAGCATGTTGTAATAAATTTTAATAGAATAATTAAATATGCAATAAAATACTTTATTGTAAATTTGAAATAAATATTTCAAATAAACTTACTTAAATATATTTATATCCTGCGGTACCTTTAAAGGATATATGAGGAATCTAAAATTTATGACGCATGATTAGGGAGTAGAAGGTAACTTTTAGAAGGTAACTTTTACCATCTCGAGAAACCTTATTTTCCATGTCTCATACATTTCACTCTACTACCCATAGGTGTACATACTAAAAATATGAACATCGTAGTTTCCACTCCGGTTTACGTAACACAACTCTGCGGTCTGTGAAGGGACTTCTTAAGAGAATCGTACAAGAGCGACTCTGACAATCTATAATAGTAAAAAAGTTATTTTACGATGATTTTTAAACTTTTTTCCTATAAAGAACACAATACAGTGTTTGAATCAACACACCTAAAAGATGTTCCAAAAATGAAGGTAACATTTACCGGTGGGAAATATAAGCTAAAAGAATGAAAAATGTTCCAATAAGCATAGATCCATAATGAGATAACGGCCTTTATTTTGTTGGTTAGGGCCGCCACTGAAGTGCATGTATACTATGTGAGAGCCAATTCCAACAAAAGTTGTGACAATTATTTCATTTATCAATAAAGAGGCAGTAAAATTCATAACTTTGACTTCAACAGTGTAGAATTTTTTTTTTTGATTTGTTTATTTATGGACGCACTTTAACATCTCAGGTCATCAGCGTCCCATTCAACTCAGGGCGTGAAACGGCCGGCAAATTTTGCTCAGAGGCCTCTCTTTCAGGCTTGAGGTTCTTTTTCGTGCCGTAAATGTACGACACGGGACCCACGGCTTTACTTCCCTTCCGAAGGAAGCCATACTTAGGATTTTTACGCCCGAAAAAATCCATCGGTCCTGGCCGGGTTCGAACCCGCGATCTTGGGTATAGGAGGCAAGTATGGTAACCACTACACCACCAGGACCGACGTGTAGAAATGTGATTGAGCATGCACAAAAGACACTTGTTTGAACAACAGTGAAGTTAGTGCTAATTTACTGTACTAGTGAACATCAAGTGAAGACTTTTACAGCAAGTTGTTCAAAATACTGGCCTTGCACTTGAATTGAACTCTGTAGTCTTCTCCACAAAGACCTGCGTATGCGCTCGGGTAATCCTGAATCATTCTTCATTCGTTCTAAGGCATCTACAATGCGATGCTGCAATTCTTCAGGTGTGGTAATGTCCATTGTATAAATTAAGCTTTTTGCAAAACTCCATATACAAAAATCCAAAGTACATAAATCGGGTGATCTGGCAGGCCGCAGTACAGATCCTCCTGTATCTAGCCACCGTTCCATTGCCACACATAAAGAGCATGTCCGCGTATTCCACTTGTTTTATAGCAACTATATAACAATTGATTGGTTTTTGTTCAATACTAAGGCTTAAGCATTCAGGCGAAGAGTATGGGAAGATTGCTGCATGCGTATGAAGGCATGAATGTTGCTGGTTTACAGTATCCAGGTCCTTGGTCCAGTGGCAGCCCCAAATAATGCTATTATCTTATAAACAGTTCATTTGCGGACCAATGTGTACTGGAACGTTTTGCTTCTTTTAGCTTGTGATATTTACTGGTAATTTTAACATCATTTTAAAAAGTTTGTATTTATTGCCCGAAGTGTATAACGCTTCTCCTTGCAGCGGTTTTAAATAAATAATGGATTGTGTTATTTGCAGTGGTTTTAAAGAAGAGAGGGGATGTTACTTAAATGTGTGGAGCGAAGGATTTTGGAAAGGGAAATTTTATTGTTTTGGATTCTCAGGGGTGATGTTATTTCTACCTCTCCGACGATTGGTTTTCGCTGACTTATATTTTGCCATGCTGTTGAGACTCTGCTGCTGGATACTTTCATGTTCCTGTGACCATAGGGGAAGAAGTACATAGAGATTGGTAATATTCTCGTTATAGGAAATGTAAAACAATTTATTGTTCATAAACTATTCCACATAAAATATACTGCATTTACTTTCTGGAGAATATGTGCCACTTTAGCACTAACTATGACGATCACTCTGACGTTTCCTAATTTGATAAAGCCTGATTCTGAAATCAACTAATCCTCAGACGCAACTCAGCTCAATTGATAAAGATCTTCCACTTAATACTTTCCCACTGAAGGGAACTGAACTGATCGTGCCCGTCTTCCACACTGATGATGTCCCACACTGAATACTCTTCCAAAACTGACTACAGCTTTGCACTAACTGAACTGAACTGAGAAAGCCATTCCGCTGATAATGTCCTTCTGAATACTCTTGGAAAACTGACTGCGGGCCGCAAAATTACAAGACTAAAACTTGGCCTATGTGACTTTTTACATGAATCTCTTCCAAGAAAATTATCGTTTGTTTTTTCGGTTTTACTTCACATGTTGAAATAATTTCTTTATAGGACCCAAGAACAATTAATGCTCAGTGGTATACAATAGTTTATTGACCAGAAGTCACCGAAGAAATCAGGAAAAACAACAGAAAATATCACACTATTCTCCAACATGACAGTGGCGGCTCTTACATAGCACGTAAAACAATTTGTTCTTTGAAGAAGGAAATATCGAATTAATGTCTCATTGTTAGTATTCACCCGATTTATCGCCTAAGACTTCTTTTTACTTCCAAATGTCAAACAAAAATGCGTGGACAGCGATTTTCATCATTTCAAGAAGCTGTTAAAGCCTTTAAAAACCACGTGTTTTGAGATAGCAACTTCAGAGTTGCAAAAAAAGTTTCGAGAGTTTGTTTGAAAGCATGCAAAAGGTATAAATTTTAAAGTTGAATATTTTGGAAAGCAATAGAACCATTTTTTCCCATTTTTTTTTATTTCCTAGTTTTTGTAAAAAGTTAAAAGGTACCCCTGGTATCATGAGGTAAATATTGTAAGCCAATACATAAAAGTTTAAATATGAAATGAGTGATATGATAAAAGACAATATTGACGATATTAATAATCAAATAAAGCGTCTTGAATCAACAGTAAATGAATTGGATAACATTACAGTTCAAATAAAGCATGAAATGAAAATGACCATGGTTGATGGAAATATTTGTATTGTAATTATCATGGAAAATAAATTATCTCTAGTTTGTTATTACATGTATTTGTTTAAGCGATACCTCACAAATACGTGGCATATTGCTTAAACAAATGAATGACAACAGATTTTTCGGAACAAACAACTGTATTACAAACACTTTCATATTTTGCTTCATGAGCTGTCAACACTTGGATCCTGTTATTTTTGTTTTTAAATTTTACCAGCCTAAACAGGACTAATTACAAATATATCAGTAGTGTATAGGAATGATGCCTCAAATTAATTACGGCAGTAATATGACGTAACACTATTTCACTCATTCTGAACAAGTTCCTATAATTACTGTAAATGATGAGGTAATTAAAGTGTTGTTTAATAGTTATTAAAAGTAATATTGGTAAAAAATTAAAAAAATAATAGCAGTTTTAATCATTATGCATTGAAAGGAAATCTCTTAGTGTAGCTATACACAAATCAGCCACCATTGCCGTTTTCAAATTTTTCTTGACCTCTGATCCCCTTTAAAACTTGTATATATTGCCGACCCCTAAGAATTCACTCAAGGCTTAAAACCTTCGCCGCATATACTATAAACAACCTGTCTTACAAGATTAATGTAATAATAATAATACATTAAAAATATTTAAATCCCATAAAATATTAATAACTAATGAATTTTTGAGAAGTGTTTAACGCCCGTTTTTACTACTGAGGCACCACAGGCGGTGGGTACTGATGATACATGAAATGAAATGATAAATTGGGAAAGGGCATTTTCTTTTAAGGAAGGAAGCGTTCCAGGCCTAAGTTTAGGGTACCTCCCCGGCATTTGCTAGCTATGAGGACTGAGGGAAACCTGGAAATAAAACCAAGTCAGGGAGAACGGTCCTGGCGGGATTCGAACCCCAGACCCCCGCTCACGAGTCTGAGCCTTAACGACCTCAGTCATCCGTGGCGGTACTAATATGATTGCAGAACTTTATCAGTTAACCTAAGCTGTAAATGAAGAAATAATGCTGCATTTATCTTACAAACCGCGATAAAAATTTGTATTCTCAGCTCTAATTCCAAAATGTCCAAACTGTTTCTTTGCTTATTATTATTTTTTTTTTAGAGAAATGAGTGCATATAAATACTTTTACAAAAATAAGTTGTTACTAAAGGTGCCAGTTCTTTCATGGCCTTCTATACTAGCAGTTTGTGTACGGACGCTTTTTAACAGCTCAGGTCATCAGCGTCCCATTTAATGCAGGACGTGAAACGGCTAACAAATTTTGCTCAGAGGTCTTTTTTAGATGCTCGAGATTTTTTTTTCGTGCCGTAAATGTACGGTACGGTAGCAAGGGCTTTACTTCCCTTCTGAAGGGAATCTTGGATTTAGAAGGCAAGTATAGTTACCAGACATTTATTAGCAGGAACAGCTAGTCTAAGCAGTTTGCTCTCGACAATTGCATGCTGTTGCCAGGGACACCGAGTGTCCTGCCTGGACCACATTTTCGACATACATATTTGAAAACTTCCTCCGGAAATAATGCTTTCAGTTTGATTCTGTTACCACATTAAGTAAATCTGTGTAAATTGTAGTTTTATTATTTTTAATTCATTGTTTATATTTATACATTCAAAATAAATGTTATCAAAATAAATGTTACTGTAATGTTTCATGAACGCTTTAGGAGAGTTTACAGAACCCCAGGTGTTCGCGAACCACAGTTTGGGAATCGCTGTTATAAAACATTATCATCGGAGACTAGGAAACAAATATTCAATTAAAAGCATTGCAAGAGCGGCGTACAAGATAAAAACTCTTTACACAATGACATTTGGTTAATCTGTTAGTACCTCCAGAGCTTTTCATTCCCGAATAAAGTAATTTATGTGAAAATCTATGAATAAGCCAAGTAATACCTGGAGTGTCAAAAGGAAAAGGAAAACAATAATCAATTAAATGAATAAATGAAACTGGAGAAGGAGGCGCAACAATAGTCAACAGCGAAGTAAAATTGATAAGGATAAAAACTATGCTTTTGTATTTATAACTGAATTATTTAATGAGGACTGTGTGTTAATATAGGCAAGTGTACTAATATGCCCTTCTTATTGCCAAATTCTACGAGGGGTAGTCATAAAAATTAATTATGACCTCGAAAAAACCAAGCTGAGAGCATGAAACTTAGTAATGGGGTTAGTCCTTCTCTACATATACACCCTTGAATGCGACCCGTTTCCCAACAATGGATAACTGATTGTAGAAGTCTGCATTTTGGCTGCTCAGGAATTGTTCCACCTTGAAAATCACTTCATTGTCATTCTCGAATCTAAGAAAAGAGGAGGAAATCATCGGATGCCATGTTAAGAGAATATAAGCTGTTGAGGAAATATTTGATAGCCCAAAGAAGCAGCATGTGTGACTGTGTCCTGTGCAGCATGAGCTGGAGCGTTGTCATGAAACAAAAAGACCCCCTGGATAGTTTCCCGCGAGGTTTCTTCTCGACAGCCTCCCGTAACCTCGTCAGAAGATTTTGGTAGTATGCTCCTGTGATGGTTTGCCCCTTACGAGAATAATCTGTTAACACCACACCATGGCAGTTCCAATAAAAACACTCAGCATCACCTTATCCGATGATGGTTGGATCTTCGCCATTGTCGGTGGTGGTGAATCTACATATTTCCACTGCTTGCTCTGCTCCTTTGTCTCGGGGTCACACACCCAGCACTCGTTCATGGTGATTAGACGGCTAAAGAAGTCATCTGGGTTGGGCTGACACAGCTGCAACATTTCCGCTGCTGCCTCGGTTCGGCAGGCATTTTGAATGGTTGTCAGAAGTCAAGGAATTCAACGGGTGGCGACCTTTACCGTGTTCAAAATGTGGTGCAACATGTTGAAAACTGATCCATGACTGGTTTTCACTTTTTCCACTGTCGCCTTGATTGTGATATGCTGGTGTTTAGCACCAGGTCTCCATTTCTCTTGTTATTCCCAGAGATGATCTGCCACTTCATTCTTCTGCATCTGTGCCATTAATCATTGAGTCAAATGATGGTGCATTGTTGCCGTACACTTCCACCAACTCAGCATGTATTGTTGCAGGCTCTTTCAAATGCAGAACACACATTACTGTACAATATCCTAATTTATCAATGGTTGCACCATTTTGTGTTGGGTCCTCTAGGGGCGTACTGCGGTACTATGGTGCGGGGATTACAATGTGTACCAGGACTGCAGACATGTATATGCTAACAAACAAAAAAGTAATTAACTTTATTTTTTCGACTACTAGCTGCAGTATGGCCTATGTCCAGCAATGCGAAAAATGTTAAAGTACGGTACCTTGCAGACCTTCTGAAGGATAAAGGAGTTTTTAATCAATGCCCTTTGTACACAAAGCTAATACATTATATTATTCTCAAGTCCCCCCCCCCCGCTTTGCTACTTGACGCGGTTGGAAATTAAATTCAGCCGCTTGTTTTTTCGTCATTTTATATCAAGGACATTTCTGAGGTTCATCGATGATTCTATAGATGAAGGGGATTAAAAACATTTACCATCAATTTCCTCACTTAAACATTTTCGGCAGTGTTAGTGGGGACTGGTATTGCTGATAACGCATGTACACATGAGAACAGTGCTAAAAATAAGAAGCTTACAGAGTTTCTCGACGTGAACAGAAAGCAGGCTGAACAACCAACCAACCAGACTCTACCCAGAGATTTAGTCACAATGACCACGATTACAACTAAATTGCTATCATATTTTAAACACGCTTCTCCATTAGCTCCTTACTTGTTACTCTCATGCGACTATAAACACACCACTTGATGTTTACCCTTGTAATGATATTATAACGCCGCTAGTACTTTACCGTTTTCGCGCCATTTAGGTCTCTAGTTTGTTAATAACACTGTGGGTAAAAGCCCTCACATTGAAAGTGTTTACGTTAAGGGGAACAGAGGTTAGGGCTTGCTGTAGTATGAAAATCGAGATATACATTACAAGGCAATTTGCTGCTAACTGCTCTAAAGAGTATTTATAGGATTTTATGCCTCTCAGAAAATATAAGGTATTTTACCATTAAACCATAAGCATTTATATAGTATTTGTATGTTTAAATATATTTTAATTCAACTGTTTTATTTTTTAATGACATCTACATTGTTAATAATCACAATTGCTCAATTCCTTGTAATAATTTGAACTAATTCAACGTATTCCTATGTAGAATATCTCACGTTAAATCTGACGTTGATGCTGCAAGAGATAAGCTCGTTTTAGACATGGTTACTTGCCAGATTACCATGGTTTCTACAGTCTTGTGTGAATTAATGTGAACAAGCAGGTAAATTTAGTTCTGCAAGTCATTCAGTGCTAATAACAGTTTCCCTCCATTTCTACGCCGCATTGTTGATACCCATTATTGAGATAGCTAATTGTAGTTAATGCTTTTATTGGCTATACTAGAAGTTAAGCAATGTGCTTGTGTTTCTAGCTGTTTTAACTTTTTATTTAACAAGAATATATTTATTCACAATGGATATCACGCCTAAGACGAGAAGTAAGGTCTCAACACTACATTAATTTAGTAATATGGCTCAGGGACAGAAAGCAGCAGAATATAATGTAAGTTTGGATACTGTTAATAATATAATTAGGAAGAAAAATGAGATTGGGACAATTTCACTTCAAAGGAAAGGACAGTGTGGCCGAAATCACAATATCTACAGCACATCACAACCTTAGAAGACGGTACAGATTAAAAGTAGCGTATGTATGCTCGCAACTAAAGCGTGATGCTGCGACCAGTCTACTAAT
The DNA here is from genome assembly GCA_030762175.1 of Metallyticus violacea. Classification (NCBI taxonomy): domain Eukaryota; kingdom Metazoa; phylum Arthropoda; class Insecta; order Mantodea; family Metallyticidae; genus Metallyticus; species Metallyticus violacea. The sequence continues at coordinate 94,028,931 of CM060840.1, read as the reverse complement.
ATAACGTCATTTTGTGAATAATATATCACCTTACAGTAAAATATCTGCACTGTTATTTAATACATACAGTTTTCACATGCATTTTATCTGTATTTTAGCGAATCCCGAGGGAAGTAAGCTATTACGGTGTATCCATGGAAAGAGTTTTAATAATCTATTTAATATTCTCGCTCTAGCGGTCCCAATTTTTGTTTTTTTCAATGAAACTCTGCATATAATCATTGAACAAATGACTGTCGAGTTCGTTAATAAACAAAATTGACAAAATTGAGCGATTGCGAGTAGGGGCTAAACTGAAGCGAAAATTATTTTGAAAAAATTGAAAAAATTGCTCTAGCGGCCGCAATTTTTATTTATTCTTAACGAAACTCAGAAATTTTTTTTTAAATTTTTTATATGAAAGTATTTTCCGAAAATCAAGGTAGTCGGGTCATTAGGAGTGGGTATATACCTGAAAACGGATAAGGGAATATATTGAAATTTTAAAATTGCTATAGAGGCGGAATATAAAATGTTTTAAAGAAAACTTGGTATATGCCATTAAATAAAACAAAAACAAAAATAGTTTCCCAAAATCAGAGAAATCGAACTAATAGGAATGGAGGTTACCTGAAACCCAAAACTTAAAAATCACTCTAGTGACAACAAAATTGGCTTTTATTGCAACGAAACTCCGGACATTTCCGTTAAATAAAATATAGTTTCTGAAAATTAGGCAAATCGGGCCATTAGGAATGGGGGTTAATCTAAAACCCCAAATTTAAAAATCGCCCAAGCAGCAATAATATTTTTTTTTTCACAAATAAATTGTGCATATACAATTTAAATCAAATAAGAAAAATAGTTTTTGAAAATCAGTGAAATAAGACTCTTACGAGTAAACATTCAACAGAAAAACGAGCGGGCGTTAAAGAGAAATTTAAAAATCGCTCTAGCGGCCACATTTTTATTTTGTTTAAACGAAACAAAACAAGAAAAATAGTTTCCAAAAATCAATGAAATTGGTCTATTTGGAGCGGGGTTTACCTAAAACCCAAAACATAAATATCGCTCTAGCGGCACCAATATTTGTTTCTGCACAACAAATTTCGGTATACACCATTTAAATTAAACAAGAACAGTAGTTACTGAAAATTAGGGAACTTAGACCATTAGAAGTAGCGATATACTTGAAAACCGAAATTTATAAAGCATTAGAACAATGTTTCATTTCCTCTGAATAGTTTTAAAATTAAAAGACAAATAGGTTTAGAAAATAAACTTTATTTATAACGATGTATATGTTTTATATTTAACAAAAGCATCGTCGTGAAGATAGCAAATGTGAAATATTAATCTTATATGTATCTGAAAATCATATTTATATGTAAGAGCGCTCTGTAATAACCTTCAGAAAACGTTTGCGTTACATGTTTTTATCACAATAACATTTAAATTAAATTTCAAAAAATAAAAGATAGAGGCCCATTCAAGGTATACTCTTGTATAGTGGAAACAAAATTTCAGTTTACTGCCCCTAAAAAAAATGTGTATTTTATTAATGTTCTGCATACATAAGAGTCTCAAAGATTATAATGAAAAAACAACTTATTTGTGCTAAAAACAATAATACTTCTGCTTGTCTTCGGGTGTGTGTTACTTTGTTTTGTATTGTTTATTTAACCGTTTTTCTTTTCTGTTCATTTGTAGCTATAAAAGCTGAACATTAAGTGTTTTTTTAAAGTTCATAAAATGTTATAGATACTTATAAAAAGTTATAGAAATAGCAGCAAGGTTGGGTCTTACTAAGACAACAGTCCTTCGAATTATTCTTGAACATTCAAATGTGAATAAGGTTAATGCAAGATGAGTGCCGACTTCTTTCCTCAGTCCAAAAGCAGCTACGAGTCATTTGTTGTCAGACATTTTTGCAACTCTGCCGTGGCAACGAGAGAGAAGTTCTGCAAATCATTGTTACAGGAGATGAAACCATGGTTCTCTACTATGATCCCATGTCTAAAAGGGAATCAAAGGAGTGGCTTAAACCTGGCGAAGCAACGGGTCTAAAGGCCATGATCACTCAGTCAACCGAGAAGATCATGGCCACAATCTTTTGGGACTATGAAGGAATATTCTTCATTGACTTCAAGAAGAGGAACACCACAGTAAATGTGCTGGACTACTGCACAGACTACCTGCTTCCATTAAAGAGAAAAGGCGAGGAAACCTGAGTGATGGTGTGCGCCTTCTTCACGACAACGCGCCTGTGTGCACACAGCTCTTGTTGCAAAGGAAGGTGGCTCCAAGGAGATCGACCATCCACCCTATAGCCCAGATCTAGCTTATAGTGACTATTTCCTTTTCTCAAAACTCAAGAAGGACCTCCGAGGAAGAAAATTTAAGTGTAACGAAGAAGTGATGAATGGTGTTTATGCCCATTTTGTAGACAAGACTTCTGATTATTTGGGGAGAGGGTTTTTGAAATAGCAATTCAATGATGTGAAAAGTGTATTGAAATAATGGGTAACTATATTAAAAAGTGAAATATAGTTTTTTTATTTATCATATCTAGAAAATGGTTAGGCTGGAAACTTGAGGACCTGTTCTCGTGTATAGTATGGTGGAAACAAATTTAAAAAAGAATATATATATATATTAAATTCATTAAAATTTATACCGTTAGTTATAATGTTATTAACATTTATTTTGATTCCTTTCTTTTATTGTTTAATTAAAGAAATTAGGCAATTTTGAGTTATGTTCTGGATTCCATTCAATATGAAATCTGCTTGACAAACAATAATCGAACTGTGTTTACACAAAACATTACAGGTAAGGGAATAGCTTTAATTTTTAGTGCAGCTTAAGGTTCTGAACTTCTGTAATACAGCATTATTTTTAAGAAAGAACTCATCTCTGCCAACATCCTATTTCGCAAATTTCTGTGCAGGAGGAGCAGTTCTGACTGCTTTCCATTTTAGTTGCGATGCACGTGGTTCCAAAATGGAACTACCAGGCAGTAGAGAAGCTGGTCACCAAGTCTGTTCATGATTTATACACTCCATTCCGCAGCCCGCCACACCATTTCCTTTCAGCGATTCTCCGGGGACATTGGAACACGTTCTTGCTGGCATTACGCTCTACCTCTCCGAGCGCAAAGTAAGGTTTCTAGCTCAGTGATGGGCAGTTTTCCTTATTTCTTGCTTGTGTCATACATGAGTTAATATTTTGATATAAACTGTGTGATTGTTTCATTTACTGATGAAACTACATGTAAGACAGCAAACAAGGAAAGGATGGGTTACGGGATGGGCATCAAAAATAAGGAAAGGCTTAGACTGGGGTATATTTGGTAAAGGGGAGAGGACATTACACGAAATATTTGGAAAATAGTTAACAGATGTTTGCGAAATATAGATAAGCTAAATACTAAGACTCAAGGCGCAGAAAAAGTATCGCTTAACCTGCAGGCTCAAATAGTTCAGGTGTGCGACGGGGCGGGGGGAGTGTATATATATAGCGAAGACCCGGCAAACAAGGTTAATGGCTTAAGAGAAGAGAGGAGAGTTGGGGAGGAGGGTAAGTAAGGAGAAGAGGGGCTCAGGGGTAAGGGTTCTATTTATGCTTGTAATATACAGAGGGTGCCAAAAAATGTATACACACTTCAAGCAAACAAAAAACTGTGTTAACATAACAAAACTGAATTCACACAAACAGAAAATGATGAGCACTAATCATCTTAAACTTTTACAGTTAAAACAGTTGCTCAAAATGCCCACCATCGGCGTCGATACACTTCTAAGTACGTTGAACTACTGATTGAGCAACGTTTGCGAAAGTGTCCTCAGCGATTGCAGCACATGCCGTTTCAATTTCTTCCCGAAGTGCTGTCAGTGTAGCTGGTTTTCTACGGTATACAACATCCTTAAGAGTTCCCCATAGGCAGAAGTCCAACGGAGTTAGATCCGGAAAACGCGATGGAAACTCAATCGGACCTCTTCAACCTATCCAGCGCCTTGGATCCATTGCATGGGGCTTGTTGCTGTGCGAGGTCTCCCAGATCTGCCCTTGTGACCATCGTATACGACACCATGAGTCTCAAATTTGTCTCGAATGCGTGCAATTGTTACTCGCGTTGGCGGTTCTGTTCTGTACATACGTCTCCATTGCCGTTTAATTTCAACAACATTCTCGGTTTTCCAATACCACTTCAAAATTGCTTTCCGCTGTTCAAAAGATAATCTTGGCTCCATTTTGTTGTAGCAATGCTAGCAACGTAATGTGAGTTACATCTGTTTACAGAACATCATACGATAAGCTTGGCTTAATTTGTTCATTGGTGATTTACCTGTCACGTAGCAACGCTATCATAATATATGCGAGTCACATCTGTTTACAGAACATCATACAATACGTTACTGTTGTTTTTCGGTCCAACTTTGAAAGTGTGTATACATTTTTGGCTCCCTCTGTATATATAATTACTCATAGAAAAGTGATGGAAGTGTATGGATGCGTTTGTATATATCATGTATGTATGTATGTATGTATGTATGTATGTATGTATGTATGTATGTATGTATGTATGTATGTATGTATGTATGTATGTATGTATGTATGTAGGCATATTTTGATTGTTACAAGGACGGTATTAGCATGTACGGCTGTAAGGCTCATGCGACAGTTATACTTATTTGTAGGTACTTTAAAACTACTGCAATAAAAATTCTGCTGCTGCCAATGTGGAGATGAACTTTGCTGGCTGTGGTCAAGTGTACATGTTTGACTTTAGAATAGGCGAAATTTCAAAAATTTAATCTAGAGTGCTAAGCCCAATTCCCATAACTAGTAATGTTTTGCATTGTTTCTAGATTACTCATATAAGAATGCAGATTATGATAAGCTCATAATAGTTTGTTCCCATTTGTATTCAAAAGTAACATACGAGATATCATACACATATGCTAACATATTTTGTTCACTCATTTGAAATTATATACAGCATACATTACATGAACATAAATTAAGTTTATTCTACTTTATCAGACAGTAATATTTTCACTTGACATATCGTTAATATACTTATACCTAACATCGCAAAGATAAAGAAGTACATTAACATTTCTCTTTCAGGTCTCTAATAGTCTGTAGGTTATTGTAAGGAAGCCTTATTTTCCGTTAAATGCAAGAAAATCCCTGGATTTGAATTAACAAAACCACGTTAGTACCTTGTTTTACTCCATTTACTTGCATCTTAATTCAATTATGATATTCACTTGTTTGCAAAACCCCTTAGTTTTCTAGTGCATATCGAGTACATATACCACTTTGGAGCATGCGATACAATCACCTGCATAACCTCGACTGGAATGGTGGAAGGCGAACAAAGAATAACTGAAATGAACCCTATAGTGAGCGGTGTTTTACAAATAAGAGTCACTGTGATTTGAGAGGTATTTAAATGCTTTATAATTGAATTTTCATGCGATTTATTTTTTGTTCCAACTCCAGTTAAGGGGTGACAAAAGGGAATCCTGTAGTCAGTAACTGCCACACTTTACAGAAACAATTATATCACCATCAAATAAATAAGCAGGTAAATTGCTATAATTACATTTTTGAGCAATGTATTTGTTTGAAATGAAGGGGTTTTCTTGTCAGGGAGAACTGCGCCTTTCAACCCCATGTTGTATTTAAAAATGTTTCAGGTTATATAAATATTGTTTTTCAACTGTTGTAAGATTAAAAATGAATCTAAGGGAATTATTAAAGGGAAGGGGTCAAAATAATATTTTTGTACAATTTTAATATTTGGAATGGTATTTATTAATGTTCCTTGGTTATAAGTATAGCAATAATTTTTAAATTATATCTCTCTAGAAGCAATTTTTTTTTATTTTGCGAGCACTTGTTCCGTTAAAATTCTATAACTCGGTAACTGTCCTCTAGAAGGGTTGTTTGTCTTGAATGAGAGAAAAAGTTGTATTTCATAAATTGGCAGTATTTGTGTTTATATTATCATCCTTTGTTGTTTTACAATGTTGGAGACTATTAGCTGGTATTTCCATCAAAAGTTGGTTTTTATATAAAAACATTTTTTGCTATAATTATTAAAAATGACATTTTTTGCATAAGTTTCCTATAAGCTATCACTATGAAACTTTTACAACTTATTCGTGATATTATTGTGATGATGTGGATCTAATATCGTAAAGCTAGAGAAATTTTTGACACTGTAAAAAATTAAAATGTTGAGAAAAAAACAGGAAAAAAAAATTATAATTTGATATAGTAGTAAAATATACCAGAAAATTTCAATTAGATGCATATAAATGCTGCAAAAGTTTCATTTTATAAACTTTAATAGTCTTTTAGGAAATGGGAACTGAATTTGGTAAATCAGCATTACAAGGATAAACATTTCATACTTCCCTTAATGCATTTCATTCAGCAATGATGTTTGATTTATAATTCACATAGTTTAGTAGAATTAGCTGGTTGTAAATAACACAAAATAAATGCATGTTCTTTAATATGTTTAATAGAAAGACCATGCAAGTTTTAAAAACAAAAATTAAATGAAGCTCAAGTTTTGAGTGTGCTGTTCTCGACCAATTATGCTTTGAACCTCAAGGACTTTTAACTCCAGAAAAAGTTGGTAGCAGTTCGAGAAATAATTTTGTTTTTGATATTCTTATTAACCGCTTGATGTTTTCAAAGCAATCAGTGAAATTGCCAAAAGAGTACGTGGTATTTCCTATTTATTTTGTACAACCTTGCAGTAGGACTCCACACCTATGCCTTCATCTCAACTTTCCCCTTGATTGCAAACAGAATAAGACTTGGTATGGATCACGATGAGGAATGGATGATGAAATTACTATATGTTCACATTATTTCTTTAAATTATAGAAAGTTATAGATGTAATGTTAATTTACTTTTCAGGATTTTTATGGAATTTTAATTACGCACACAAAGTATAATTTTAATGAGCATTTTGATAAGCTGTGTATTTTATATGCCGTTATAATCAAAGCAAATTACAATTACTCTGAGTATGAATGCAAGCGAACAATCCATAAGACATTTGACGTGTCTCCTGTGCACCGGTTTATAAGTACAGGTTGTTCCGCATAGTGGCATTAAGAAATAAATACTCAAAGATTAAAAACAGAGAAAGAAGTACCAACTCAACAAAGTTTTGTAAAAGTGTATTAAGGATGCAGCAATGGGGAAAATAGCAAAGCTGACCTTTTTCGACATATGGGGTAAACATTGAATAGGAACTGGTCAAGGGGCTCTAGATCTAAAGTACTGCTATCGAGTTGTACAAATATTGGCATTGTAAGCCTTTAATTTGCAGGTAGTATTTAGTGTCAAAACAAAGTCTACGGGGGGAGGTCCATAAGTTTCCGGCCTCGCCGTTAAGGATCATCGCCTTCACAAAAGCCTTATCTGTTGTCATACCTTATCAGTTAAGTAAATAATTGCAGCTGTAAATTCCGCAAATAGCAGCAAGGTTGGGACTTTCTAAAACAGCAGTCCTTTCAATTATTCATGAACATTGGAACATGTATAAGGTGCAAAATGGGTGCCTGGACATCTTTCCTCAGTCCAAAAGCAGCAACGAGTCATCTGTTATCAGGCATTTTGGAGCTCTGCCGTGGCAAGAAGAGAGAAGTTCTACAAACCATTGTTACAGGAGATGAAACCATGGTTCTCTATCATGATTCCTTGTTCAAAAGAATCACTAGAGTGACGTAAACCTGGCGAAGCACCGCCTCTAAAGATCAAGGTCACTCAGTCAACCAAGAAGATCATGGCCACAATCTTTTGGTACTGTGAAGGAATACTCTTCATTGGCTTCAAGGAGAGGAAAACCACAGTAAATGGGGAGTACTATGTTGGCCTACTGCACAGATATCCATCAAAGATAAAAGACGAGGAAAGCTGAGTGGTGGGGTGCGCCTTCTTCATGACAATGCGACTGTGCATACAGATCTTGTTTCAAAGGAAGCTGTGGAGAAATGTGACTTCAAGGAGATCGACCATCCATCCTACAGCCCAAGTCTAGCTCCCAGTGACTATTTCTTCTCAAAACTCAAGAAGGACCTTCGAGGAAGGAAATGTAAGTGTGGAGAAGAAGTGATGATTGATGTTTATGCCCATTTTGCAGACAAGACTTCTGACTATTTGGGGGGGGGGGTTGAAATGTTAATTGAAAGATGTGAGAAATGTATTCAACTATATTGAAAATTGAAATATAGCCTTCATCTTTATCATACCTAGAAAAAATTAGGCCGGAAAATTATGGAGTACACTAGTTAATGATAAATCTTAACAGCAGCAACATATATCAACATGATTAATATGTAAAATCAGTCACGGCCCAAGGGAATTATTTTACCTTTTAATATATAACTATTAAACAGATGTTTTTCCTGTAAAAAAACAGTAACAATTTCGTTCTCATATTTTACAATTTTATATTACTTATTTAAAATGTATAACCTTTATTTTGTTTTCCTGTTATGGCCCAAACAGTTAACAAAGTTTGATAAGAAAAAATGTTTAATCACAACATTAATGGCAATAGCATTGTGGCGGAAAAGTTTAACGATATCACAAACGCTAGCACCAAACATAGAGCTGTTCCTTTTTTTCCGAGCTTTTGCCCATAACTTTTACGTCTGCTAAATCTAATTTATGAATACACATAACGGGTGATTACAGCTTAGTGGCAAAGAGGATAAGATTTTTGTTCCCGTCAGCAAATCATACTTCGGTACGCAGGAAATATATGAACGGGGCTTGGCTCGGGCAATAATCGTCCGTAATTTAGAAGTTCAGCAGAGAATCCTACAAAATGCCCCTAATGTTTTAAAACATTGAACACTGCGGCATGCATTTTGGAAGTAGGGCATGGTTTGATGAATGAGCCCTGGACCACACACACGAGGGTGATTGTAATGTTAAATGGCCTGTGGACCCTGCGAGGGAATCGCCCGCAGACATTAGTACTGCTGTCAGAGATGGGTGCAGCGGTGTAAAAGCTCTGTAGATGATAATCTTGCATTACGTGCATACATTGCCACCACAACGTCGCCTTTGTGCTCTCTCGGTCCCATAAACCCGGTTCGCGACAAAGCGATATCCCCACCGCTCTCTGAACGTAGTTAATATAGTGCTAATATGACAACATACTCAGTCACTCGGGTCAATGGGAGTAGCGGTCATTGGGACGGTCGCGCATGGGTCATGGCTGATTTCACCTTTTCATACGCTTTCCAGAAAATAGCTTTGTTGCTGACATCAAATGTCATCAACATTGGCTGTCAGTTAAGTGCCAAAATCAGTGTTTCTGAACCTTTGGGGCGTCGCCAAAATTTACACAAAATTATAAAATTATTAAAAGCTCTAAAGTGGTCGGAAAGTTTTGGCCAAATGCTTGAAATTGGGGGGGGGGGGGGTTTAGAACGGGGGCGGGGAATTATATTTATGTATAAGAGAACTTGGTAATAGCATTCAGAAAACGTTTGCTTGATATGTTTTAATACAATAACTTAAAAATTAAATTTCAAAGCCAATGAAAATCGATGGATTCTGTATATTTGCTTAATACATGGAAGTTGTACTTAAATAGTGACATGTTTTTGTTTTATTGAAAGATATATCTTCTTAAATACAGAATGTGACTCAAAACATTCTGTAATTTTTCTCAGTTTTAGTGAACGTGCAGATAACAAGGGGTCGGTTCATAATCAAGGGTACATTTAAAAATGGTATAAGTTTGTCTATCAGTGGTCATATATTTCATTTAATTAATATTGCACCAATAATTCTTGCAATTTAATCTCAGTTACAATAATTATTCGAAAAATGTGGTTTCTATTGCGCGATACTTAAAGACGATAAGACTTCCAATTATATTCTTATGAGCAATTTTATAAAATAACAATGCATACAAGAGCTGTTTTCTTAGCCTGTAGTGGTAATTTTCATCAGCATTGTTGCCCACAATGTGCGGATTTTTTTGCGGCGTGTATTTATTATCTAAGAAATATATCGTTAAACTATGACAAAAACAAAGGAAATGTGCATTTGTAACCTTTAAACTGATTTATAATCATCTGTTTATCATCACATTACAACATATATGAAGTGGCCATTTTGACAGCTTTAAACGTGTGCCTTTTGAAATCGCCGATTAATATTTGGACTTCAATGTTGACATATTGATATAAGTATATTTCTATTCTTTCTGTCATATAGATGGGGTGTGGAAAATAATCAAATAAACAAAGGCATCCGTCGTGGAGCGGTTGTTTTTACGATTTCGTAAGTGCCGGTTTGTTATAGGCTATATTAATATAAGATTGGTGCAATCACATATGCCTTTTACAGTTGTAATAAGCATTTCAAATAAAATAAAAGTAGTAATGAACATGTTAATGTCCTCCTTATAACAATCAAAAAGACCATACACACATGTATGTATATGTATATATATATATATATATATATATATATATATATGTACATCCATACATATACACATACATACAAATATACAAATACTTCCATATATTTACGTTGTCTATTAACAATTTTATATACAAATACATAGACATGAGTGGACCCTTATTCTTGAGCCCCACCTTCCATTTACCCACACCCCCTTCCCTACTCCTACCTCTTCATTATAGTCCTTAACCTTCTTTGCCAGGTCTTCTCTAGAAATATTCCCAATTGTGTGAGTATCTCGCAAGCACCTACACTTCCCGTCAAATGTTAAAGCTTCTGTTGGAATGGAAAAATTGCGGCGATAAATGCTCCCTTCTTAAAATTCCTTAATAAATCAATATTAGTCTTTTTACAAAGACAAGTAAATTATTACAGTTCGTTTTATGTTTTCTCTGATACTTATTAAATAGGCGATGAAAATTTTATATAATATTTTATATTTTATAAACAAATAAAATACCTTAAAATACCAAACAGATCTTTTTATATTAATATTACGATATAAAATGATTTATGAACCACTTTCGTAGAAAGAATTTTAATGAAACGTAAAATCAGCGACTAAATATTTATTAAAAGTTAATACAATAAAACTGGCATTATTAAATTTGGCATGTGTTATTTTTATTTCATTCTTATTGTTACTACAAAACTGAACCTAGACCGCCACGAGTGGCCGAGGTCGTTAAGGCACGGACTCGTGAGCGGGAGGTCTGCGGTTCGAATCCCGCCAGGACCGTCCTCCCTGACTGGGGTTTTTTCCAGGTTTTCCTCAGTCTTCATAACTGGCAAATGCCGGGGAGGTACCTAAACTTAGGCTTGGAACGCTTCCTTCCTTAAAAAAAAAATATCCTTTCCCAATTTATCATTTTCATCTCATGTATCATCAGTGACCACCGCCTGTGGTGCCTCAGTAGTAAAAACGGGCGTTAAACACTACTCAAAAAAAAACTGAACTTGACAGATTAAGAATTATAGTATCGTTATTACCCTCATCATCAACATCATTATCACAGATGCATTGTCTTGGGGCAAAAAAGTAAGTAATGCTGTACATTTTCCCCTTGTACTACCTGAACTAGACCTAATGACCTGTTCCTGCATCAAAGGAAAGAATACTTCCATCTAGTACGTGGTAAATTGAATAATCAGATTAAATATTTATTATTATTATTATTATTATTATTACTTTGTTTATTTATGGAAACCTTTTAACACCTGCAGTTATTAACGTCCTATTCAATTTAGGATGTATAAAGGTCGACAAGCTTTGTTCACAGGCCCCTTGTTTCAGGTTTTAAGTAAATCTACAAGTGACAACTGCTTTACTTTCATCCGAAGGAAGTTATACTTAGAATTTTTACAAAATTTATCAACCCTGGTCGAGTTTGAACCAGTGACCTTGGGTCTGCGAGAAAAGTATTACTTTAAATATTTCTAATTAGTGGCGGGTCTCTAAGTTTCTCACCAAATCTAGAGCGAATAACGTATAAGGGTCTATGGAATCAAATCTCCCCTTAATTCAATCTTCGGTCCTGATGGTGTAGTAGTAACCATACTTGCCTCCTAAAACCAAGATCGCGGGTTCAAACCCGGCCAGGACCGTGGCTTTTATTCGGGCGTAAAAATCGTAAGTATGGCTTCCTTCGGAAGGGAAGTAAATCCGCGGGTCCCATGTCTTACATTTACGGCACGAAAAAGAACCTCAAGCCTGAATGAAGGGGTCTCTAAGGAAAATTTGTCGGTGGTTTCACCACATGAATTGAATGGGACGCTGATGACCTGAGATGCTAAAGAGGTCCATAAATAAATAAAAATAATCTTACTTTTCTCTTTTCTTTTGAGCATTCCATTCTCTCCTCCATATGTCAAAACTGGTAACAATGCTACGGTTTTATGAAATGTATGTTTGATACTAAGCATTGTTTTATTCTGCAGTGTTCTTCAAATAAATCCACACACTCACACACAAACTTGTATCAGGCCTGTATATTTTTCTCACATGTAAGAGATATTATAGCTCAAATAGTTAATATCCGAAACGCTTTCTATAAACCAGTTAGTTGCAATCTCCGATGTGTAGTGGTGTTTCCATTTAAAAGGACCGTAATTTTTGTTTTAAATGCGCTTATTTTATGAACTATTAACTTTAATTATTTCAATTTGAAAGTTACTGAATGATTAAATTTCCCTGAATTATGAAACAGTTCTTACGGCCCACCCCCTCTTAAATATAATTTTAATGTATGTTTTTGCAAGCACTATCTCCATACTTTGGCATAGTAATCATTATTTCTTATGTGTATACACTTGTGTCATAGCCTTTAACTTCGAAATAAGAATTGTACAAATGGGAAACCTCCTCCGGTGTTAAATGACGACAGTAGCTTGAGGTCGAAAAATTCATATAATCTTTACAATAAAAGAATGGACCCAAGGGTCGAAGTATTAAACTCCTTCTCCTTTTAAAAGGCCAGTTACTGCGGGGTTAATAAACTAACGGACTTTTAAACCGTTTGGGTCTTTGACCCCGAACGGCTGTCGTACTGTTAGCCCTTTAAAAATAGCCAATGCTGACAAAATATTTAAAAACTTACAAAAAATAGCAAATGGCAATTGTATGTGAATTTGAAACGGTTAATGGAGAATAAATGTTTGATCCTTATAAGATAGACGCGAAGATTGCGGGTGTGTATTTAACCCCGTAACAATCGTTAAACCCAATAATTTTTCAATTGAATTTAATATATAAGAGAGACTTTGCTCGGCTGGGGCACTCAGTTTGAAGTGTTATATGCAGCGACACATGTGCAGTTTAAATTAATATTGGGGCATTTATTTTAAGGATTAACAACAACAATGAAGCCTTTTACAGTCCCATGTGGGCCTGGGCTTACCGCGACGACCGCTGCGTCTCCTACCTTCATCACGTGATATCATTGGTAGAGAGCAGTATTGCAGGGGGGCATGTGATCAGCACAGCATCCCGCTGATCGCTATATCGCGGCTTTCTAGATCGGAGATCGCCACCTCTCCATCCCAATTGTCCTCACGAAGCTGCATGCACCCTGTTCCAAACCTCCCTATCTCAGAAAACTTCCTAAGTAGGTGCCGGGAATCGAACCCGAGCCTCCCGCGCAGTGTCAGCAACGCTAACCACTAGACCAAGGAGGTGGTTATTTTAATGCTTTTTAAATTAAATTAGCTCATCGATAACAGCTTAAGCACATTTTTAGATTTATAATTATAATTACAACTATTTCTATTCCTAGTCAACAAAAATAATTATATCGTTCATAATATAATAAATTCCTAAAATAAATATTACTAGGAGTATTTTCAATAGTCAAAAAAAAAAATCAGTTCAGTTCATGCAGAAGCAGTTCTAAGTACTACACCCGGCAAAACTCATTCTTCAGTTCACCGGAGTTAATTTAGTTAAGTTCGGCTCAATCGCCAGTTCGATTTGCGGCAAGATACATGCAGTACTTATTATAAGTTCGACTTTCAGTTTCACGAACCGCGACACTGGTCTTTAAGTTTCACACGCGGCAACTAAGTGTATACTCAAAGTAGCCAGGGTCTATCATACGAAAAATCTCCAAAAGACGCGAAAGATTTTGGATGTAATAAAATACTAATATATATTACATTGCATCGAGTGCTATTTTACACGATTTAACTTCTCTTCTGGACCTGTTGATTTCCAATTAACAAAATAGCAAAATGCCCTGAGAATTGTTGTCACTGAAGCCTGGGCAACAACACCGTAACGACCAGTAATCAATCTACGAAACCACTTCAAAGTTGGCATCACAATATGAGGCCACTCAAAGTTAAAAACAGATTGTTTCAAGATTGGTATCCGGAGCCGAACCATCTGAAATTTTGGCGTCCAACGTGGCTGCCTTGCCGAACCGTTTCATAGTTTGTCTCACCTAACACCCTACCACAAAACCGCTTCAACTATCGGATTCCTCGCAAGTAAAATAATATCCCCATAATTTATAATTGCATAGGTTTTAATAATTTCACTATCAATTTCCAGCAATGAGCATTTTAATATATTCTCAGAACATCATATAGTTTTCATAAATTCCCACAAATTATTTGTTAATTAGCTACTGAAGGTTTTTCATTAATGCTATAAACACGACGTGAATCTGCTAGTAAACATTTGCCTTATTCTCATTGAGTTGTTTTATTATTAGAAACTTTCTGAAGAAGAGCGCCCTTTTCTAAAATAACATGATTGTTCTATATTCCCCTATTTCAGTAATCCCTCTCACTATAATTTTAGCCTTCTTAATATGTTACATTTTGCTTTACTTTTTTACAGTTGTAAAGCTATTATTTGGGCTTCCTTTTTTAAAATGTTGTCATCAATAATTATCTCCACCATTCATTTGTAATTTTACATGTTTACCAGTAAATAATACAGGTATAAAGATGCAACGCCTATATATTATGTATTATTTTTGGAACGTTTTTAATAATTTAATACTAATGTTATCAATTGCTGGAATTATCCATTTTTAATCTAATGCAAACTATTTTTGAACTCTTCCACGTTTATGGACGTTTGAAAACTTAGTTTTAATTTCTATATCAATCTCATATATGTTTGTCCGAGTTTCTTGTGATATTTCAAACAATCTCTAAAGATAACAGTATATTCTTGTTGTAAATTCTTTTATTTTTATTTAGTGTAGGCATTACTTTATATATCACTTTGTTTGTGAATCAAATGTACTAGAGCCCTTTATCATTTTTACGCTTGATCATTTTTATCCAATATTAACTTAATTAAACATTCACTATAAACATTTTTGATTCACTAGTCATTTCCTTTCAATCAGTTGAACAATTTCATCTATGTTCCTTTTAGTTCCTTTACTCTTCTATATCTCTTTCCTAATGCTTTCTCTGCCAAAAAAAGATAAAAGAAAAGAAAAAGAAAGAAAGAAAAGAAAAAAACTGTAATTTTCATACCCATTTGCATCAAAGACTATGCGTATTTTCATTCTTTTGGAGTTTAATATTCTTATATTTAGAAACATCATCGACTTCCAGGAGTGATTTATTTGTTTATGTATAAGTAATATTATTTTGGTTTTTATATGAAAAATATTTTAGGGAATATCTCACTTAAGATAAATAAGGTGCATATATTCAATGTATAAATATATATTACTAGTAATAATAATTATAAAGCAAAATGTCACCGTTAAACAACTACTAATCATGAATATGGATCAGGTTTGGATACATTAAACAAATTCAAAAACCAATTTTTTTAAACATAAGAGTATATTTGTTATCTCTTTCTATAAAAAGTGTGTTCTCCACTAGATCTAGAAGCTAATTAAAAATGTTATCTACATTGCCTTCACAAAATCCTTATCTGGTGTCATACTTTATCTGCTAAGTAAATAATTGCAGCTCTAACTGCCGTTCCGCTGTGTTCAGTTGTTCAGATATAGTTGCATGTAGAAGGCATGTGTAGAAGTTTGTGACATGTTCAAAATGGAGTATCCAGCTGTTTGTTATTAAGTTCTTCACAAAAGAGGGACTTACTATGAATGAAATTAAACAGCGATTGGTCGGGGCATATGGGGAATCATTCCCCTCATATTCTACCGTAAAAGAATGAGCCAAAGTTTTTCGAATGGGTGGGGAAAGAATTCAAGACGAAGAGCGTGCTGGTTGGCCCTTGGAGGTGCGCACTCCTGAAAACATTGCTCTTGTGGAAGGAGAAATTATGGAAGACCGGTGACTCAAAGTTAAAGAAATAGCAGCCATGTTGGGCCTTTCTAAAACAACACTCCTTCGAATTATTCATGAACATTTAAACATGAATAAGGTTAGAGCAAGATGGGTGCCTAGACTTCTTTCCTCAGTGCAAAACCAGCTACGAGTCATCTGTTGTCAGGCATTTTTGGAGCTCTACTATGCCAAGGAGAGAGAAGTTCTGCAAACTATTGTTACAGGAGATGAAACTATGATCCATGGCCCAAAAGAGAATCAATGTAGTGGCGTAAACCTGGCGAAGCACCGCTTCTAAAGGCCAAGGTAATTTAGTCAAGCAAGAAGATCATGGCCACAATCTTTTGGGACAGTGAAAGAACAGTTTTTTTTTTACTTCAAGGAGAGGAACACCACAGTAAATGGGGAGTACTATACTGGCCTACTGCACAGACTACGTGCTTCCATCAAAGAGAAAAGGCGAGGAAAGCTGAGTGGTGGTGTGCGCCTTCTTCACGACAACGCGCCTGTGCACACAGCTCTTGTTCCAAAGGAAGCTGTGAAGAAACGTGGCTTCAAGGAGATCGACCATCCACGCTACAGCCCAGGTCTAGATCCCAGTGACTATTTTCTCTTCTCAAAACTCAAGAAGGACCTTCGAGGAGGGGAATTTAAGTGTGACGAAGAAGTGATGGATATTATTTATGACCATTTTGCAGATAAGCCTTCTATTAGGTGGGGGGGGGTTAAAACGTTAGCTCAAAGATGTGAGAAGTGTGTTGCAATAAAGGGTGATTATATTGAAAAGTGAAATATAGCTTTTGCCTTTATTACACCTAGAAAACGGTAGGCCGGAAAATAATGGACCTACCTTCGTATATATATGACCATTGAAAAATAATATCTTTATAGAATGGGAAGAACCCCAAATGAAAATGTATTTATCAAGACTTGGATTTCGTATTTGAGGTTGATACCTTGAGTTAGAACAGAAACGAGAACTAAATAGAAATGTAGACGTGGCCTCTACAAGAACGGCGAGTTATATTCCCCATTGTTTCGGAGCACATTTTCATTAGAATACCGTTGTTCTAGACTGAATTCGATTGTAAGGTATCGGCTTACATTGGCATGGAGTTTTAAAACAAAACGATAGGGACATTTTACGATTTTCCTCTGCAGTATACATCGGGTTATTATTACTACTGTATTGTGTTTAGGCATTCAATTCTAACACCGGAATATCATAACTTATACGGACTGGGAGGGAAGTATACTCCGCGATTACACCATTCCCACCAACACATATATTGTCTGCAAATTCCGCTTCTGTATAGCGCCTGACAATGGAACTGCCGAGAAAATAAAATTGTTGTGGTAGTAATACTAGAATAGTAATATTTTGTTGTACAGGTAGTGAAAGTGAAATAATGAAAAAAATAAAAATACATATGTAAAGAGCGTTGCAAATAACTTCTTATAGGGCTTCTGTGAATTGTTACAGCTCTGTTTAAAAGTTAGAGGTGCACTAAAAACAAAGAAAGTGAAATTCATGTTTAAGTTTACTCATATTTTAGCATTTTTCCTTCTTTTAAAGCCGAAATTGTCTATTTTGAAGCATAAAAAGGAGAAAATAAATGCGTTGAGGATACTAACGATACTAAGGAAACTAACGCTGAGGATTAGTGTGTTAGCAGCAGCAGTAATATTTATTATTCCAGTTACATTAGTATACATATATTACATATCACAGTCGCGTGGGTCTCAAGACCGTTCATGCTGTGGTAAAATATTTTATTTCTGAAATTAATTGCAACAAAAGAAAACAGCAACAGTAACAAGAACGCACACATGAAACACATACAGTAATTCTGATATTCATGTAACTTTTAGCATTATTTATGTTAACAATGTTTATAGAAATTTCTCGTCCCTAAAATTACATATTTTATTTAAGAAACTGCCTACGTCTAGCCAGGTTTGTCTATTTACAATTAACTCCCAACATGCCAATCTCCCCCTACTGGAAGTTAAAAATAAGTCCCGGAGAAATTTTATCCTAGCATGTTCTGTCTGTGTACACATAACCAAAATGTGCACCCAGTCTTCCGCTTCCGCTCATAATAGGGAAATCCTTCTGCCTTCCTCGTCAAAAACCCTACGTGCCTCCCAGTCTAAGCCATGCTCCATGATATAGGTCTCTTTATCCCATCCAGTTTTAATTTCGCTCTGCATGTCCAGAGATGACATCTGCATGCATTGCGTCTTATTTCCTGTCCGTTTATATCAGACACGCGAATTTGACTTTTTCGATACGCCATCCATACCTGTTTTCAATACCCCTCTGCTAAATATAGTTAAATCGATTTTTGACTATACTTTTAATTAGTGCCGGTAGCTTATTGCCCTCAGGGGTTGGTTGTTGTCTTTTTTAATTCTTAGTCACTATCTAAATACATTTATTTTGCTGTAGACTGCATCTTCCCAGCATACCACCTCTCGTAGTACCCCGTAGTTCGATGTTCCCCTCCCCAACACTAGAATTCGCTTCCAGAAATCACATTGTAATTTATTTAGACTGTCTGTTTGAACCCATCCCCAAAATTCACTTTTGTATAACAAAAAGGACATAAACTTACGTCATACATCTGATATTAAAGTACCTCGTGTAATTTAAAAGGATCTGTTTAATTCTCTCATAATAATTTGCTGTGTTTCTATTATTTCCTGCTTTTAAATTATTAATATTCGATTTAGTTATCCCAAAATATTTTATAAGTGAATGAAAATTGCAACTGCGCTTCCCTTCCATGCCTATGGCTAGGCAATTTTTTCCCCTCTAATGTCAACCCATTTTCAACATTGCAATTCAACCTTGCAGCATTGTACATACACCGTCAGGAGGTTATATTGGGCATGAGTTGTGGAGACCCTCAGGGACCCGAGCTACCCTGTGTCTGTGGTTATATCCGGAACACTCGGTCCCCAGGGATATAAATATATGCCCCAAGCCATCCAGGTTGGAAGTTGATCTAGGGCTAACAGACCTACAAAAAAAAAAAAAAAAAAAAAAAAAAAAAAAAAAAAAAAAAAACACGTCGTTCCGAAACCTCAAAAAGAAGACGACCAAAGCAAAGACATAGGTACTTGAATATTGCAACTTGGAATGTTAGGACCTTAATCCAGAAAGCACTTGTAACACAGTTAAAACAATGCAGGATTGACATCTAAGAAACAAGATGACAGGGAAAGGATATTAAAACTAACACAATGTTCTAATCATAGTGCTAAAGAGTGAGGTAAACATGATAGAGGAGTTGCCTTTGTGGTGGCCAAGGTGGTTAGAAATAATTCTTTTGGATTTTAAAGCCATATATGAACGAATTGGTAAACTGCGGACAAGTAAAGATTTTTTCAATGGCTCATTAATTGAAAGAGTTGCAGACACATTATTATCAAATATCTGAAAAGATCTTAAGATTCAATACCAAACAATGATGTAAAGATTCCTACAGGACATTTAAATGCAAAGATGGGGAAAGAGACAAAACTTTGCGAAACAGGGGCACATAACCTACTTGAATATGCAATTTTAATAGGTTGAGATTATATATAATATAAACGAAAAACAATGTAACACTATTAACAAAGTAACTAAAATAAAAATAACTATAAAAGCAGAAAAGGATAAAACACTTATAAAAAGTTATATATTAGTAATCGCTATATTTCGAACTGCTTGAGTTCTTTTACGCAAGAAGACAAGTGAAGGTGATAAAAGTAAATATTGAATATCGAAGGTAACATTATGCATGGAAACAGATGAAACTAGCAACAAGAGGGAGTGAAAGGGAGGGAGGGAGGGAGGGAGGGAGGGAGAAAAAATTAATATGTAAGATTTAAACCTGGTGGTGTGCGCGCTTTATGTAAAATGTAAAAACAGTTTACTCAGAGATAGAGAAGTGGCAGCTATATTTTTACAGAAAGCGCGTATACTGCCTGGTTTAAATCTTTTCTTTCTTTCTTTCTTTTCTTTCTTCCACGTACACTTGTTGCTTGTTTCCTCTTGTCTATGCATAGCGTTATCTTCGATATTCAATATTTATTTTTATAACGTTCACTTGTCTTCTTGCCATAGAAGAACTCAAGCAGTTCGAAATATGGTGATTAATAATCTGTGAATTTTTCTAAGTGTTTTATCCTTTTCTGCTTTTCTAGTTATTGTTTTATATATATATATATATATATATATATATATATATATATATATATATACACATACACACAAGGGTTATCTTTTAAGTTTTTAAACAATCTAGAAAAGAAAAACATTTTGGAACAAGCTGTTTTATTGATTTTTAAAAAAATTTGCCTTTAAGATTTATAAACTTTTGATACGCTCAAATCAATTCTCGTAACATTTTTTCCACTCTAAAGCTGGTATCTCAAAAACGTGATTTTTAAAGGATTCAGTAGTTTCTTGAGGTGATGAAAACCGCTGTTCACTTATTTTTTGCTTGACATTCGGGAAGAAAAAAGAAGTCGTTAAATTGGGTGAATAGGGGCAGTGAAGTCACTTTGATGTTTCTCACCTTCAAATAATGAACTGTTTGACATCCTGTGTGAGAGTTGGCATTTCATTATGAACTACGATGTGACGTTTATGGTTGTTTTTCCTGATTTCGTCGATGACTTCTGGCCAACAAATTGCTGAATGGTATACTGTTCTTGAATCCTATAAAGAAATTATTGCGACATGTTCAGTACAACCGAAGAAACAAACGATCATTTTCTTGGAAGTGCTTCGTGAACGAACAACTTTATGGGATTCAGTTCATCCTGGAACCCAAACAGTGAATTGTTCATACGAATATATATCTAGGTTTCGTCACTTATTACGATGTTGTGCATGAATTTTGCAGTTCCTCTTGGTGGAATTTTAGCATTTCATTACATCAATTAATAGAATCATGTTTTATTATTTTTTTTGTATGTTTGTTTTTGCACCTCGATCAAATGGTGTAGACTATATCGGGAACAATCTTTTTCACAGCTGCAAAATCGAATGTGCTGCAGTCTTCGATATGCCTAAGGATGTCGTGGACCACGACGAAATTCGGCTCACCAATTGTAAAGTCTTTCTGATGGTACTTCATTACCAAAAGTTGAACGAAGCGATTCTACACATTTCTGTTGAATTAGGCGTTTACTAAAATCTTAAAAAAATATTCAATGAAAACCTTCAAGTGAGTTTTCCATTTTTTCGCACAATTGCTATGTTTAAACGCTCACTGTAAACAAAATACTTGATCAGTTTCTAAGCTGCAACTTTTGCACAATAACAAAAGGTCAATTGCTGCAAAAATAGTATAATGCTATTTCAATAGCGCCACCTACTAGTCGTTTGTAAAAACTTAAAATATAACCTCGTATAAATAAACAGGGGTATCCCTCTTATGAAGAAACAACAAACCTAATAGACCACGCAATAATATAAAGGAGGTATGGACTTGAGAACTTTTAGGAGAATAATTGTGGATTAGATCACATGTTAATAACGCACGATAAAGATGGGGTATTAATAATAACATAAATATATACATGCCCAGACAGCCCAAACTGAAAAATAGCAAGGATTTTGAAAAAAGTAGAAATAAGATTCTGGAGGAAAAACCAATTAAGAACACGAATGTTAATGAGAAATGACAAACATAAAAGGAATCATAAGAAAGACGACTAAAGACAGACGAATAACCAGCGGGGAGTAAAAAAGAATAGTTTTACGAAGGATGTAAAAAAAGCAATAGAGGAACGTGATAGCTCATATTTAAGCACTCTACAAGAGTAAGTTGGAGTGAATATGCAGAATTAAGAAGTAGAGTAATTAAAATACGTACAGGAGAAAGGAAAGAGCCGACCAAAATAAGGAAATAAAGAGGATTGTAAGAAAATGGAACCT
This sequence comes from Metallyticus violacea, assembly GCA_030762175.1. Lineage (NCBI taxonomy): Eukaryota > Metazoa > Arthropoda > Insecta > Mantodea > Metallyticidae > Metallyticus > Metallyticus violacea. Next base: position 94,006,723 of record CM060840.1, on the reverse strand, counting down.
AGAGATTAATCAATGACTTTAGAAATGAGTTTAAAATCCAGGCTCATTTGTGTAGAGTAGAAAATGAAGAAATAATAGCGGATAAAAGGAAAATGAAAGAGGTATTTTGATAGGCTGTTGTATACGAGACTAGAAGGAAAGTAGTTATTATTGCACCCCCAAACAGATAGGATATAATTCTTACAATAAAAGGACTGAATTCTGATAAAATGCAAGGAAAACATGAAGTATATAAATATCGATTGAATGAGCTAACAAATTAAACGAACATAATGTTGTAAATACGAAATAGAAAAATTACCGAAAGGTTTGATTTTTTAAATAGTGTTTAATACTCGTTTTACTACTGAGGCGCCACAGGCGGAGACACTGATGATACATGAGATGAAATGATATATTGGGAAAGAATTCTTTTTTAAGGAAGGAAACGTTCCAGGCTTAAGTTTAGGATACTTCCCCTGCATTTGCCATTTATGAGGATTGAGGAAAACTTCAGTCAGGAAGGATGGTTTAGGGGAATCGAACCCCAGACCTCCCGCTCACTAGTAAGCACGTTAACGACCTCAGCCATCTGTGGCGGTATCGGTACTCATAAAATTGAAAAGATTTAAATGTGCGAAACATTTAATAAGGATAAAGAAGAATGAATACCGAAAAAAGTATTAGATCAAACAATATAAGGCCAAAAAGATTTAAAAAGTCCCCAATGGGACGAGAAGATGAGGTTATAGAGGATGCTGTGGAGATGCTGGAAGTGAAAGCCTCAAAATCAAGACCAAGAATAGAGACTTCTGGAGGTTAAGACCGGAGCCATAGAAAGATAGCACACAATAATTTGTGGGACAGTATCGTTAGGCGTGCGTATTTATAGAGTATGAAAATTAAAATAGTAAAATTACGGAGTCATTGTAGCTATGCTCACTTCACAGATTTTTAATTCCTTATTAGCTTTGTCAAAATATTCGCTAAATGCCATGAAACTAGTGGAAAATCTACATGTAGCCCAAATAATGACGGTATATCTGTATTGAATATCAAATAAAACAGGGAAATCGCTATACAGATATACACCTGTAACTCGCATACAGTGAATGTGTATTTTAACTATGCATTTACTTCTTGCACGCGAGCGCGATCGCCCAGCGAACAAACGCAGAGGGAAAAGCTTAAAGCTTTGTCTCGAATGCACAGTTCTCGTTTTTAGAGGTTCTGCTTCGGTTTTGTGTTTAATAAATTAGCTCTTGTAGCTGGATGCGTGACATTATAAACATTCCTTTTAGGAATTCGTCATAGGCAAGCTTAATGCTCAGTCCCAGTGGAACTGTATGCTTTTATTTCAGTGTTTTGCTAATGTGCTGTTTAAAACTGTAAATGGGTAAAGTATACTTGTTGCTGAAACATTTGTTATTACACGAAAGTGAAACTGGCAATTACAGATTAATTACTGAAACAACATGCATTTAGCTACCACTGGAATCGAGTAGTTAACCTCTTTTTTGAGTGCTAAATAAAAACTTGCCCAACCCTTATGAATAACACGTTACAGACTGAAGCATTAAATTATTCATATTATTACTGCTTAGTGGGAAAACGTTAATTGCGATTTAAAATATATTGTTATTATTCTGCTGGGGTCTGCGACAGGTTTTATGATCTGGGGAGGGGGGTTTTAAGAATCGTTTTGATTTGATAATCCCCACTGATGAATATTGGGTTCTTGTTGTTGATGTCACAGATTGCTCACGTTCTAGACACCATCTTCGGCCGCTATCGAATTGATGTTCTTCTCAGGGATTCTTAAAGTGTGTGGAGTTTTTAGTCACAGGGGATGGAAGGATGATGCATTAGAGGCTATCAAACGATTATATTGGTTGCACAGCTCAAGATGTGTCACTTGTAGTTCCGTACTTGTCTGGGCCGCTGGTAAGGAATTAGATTAATGATGTTCCCATAATTTTGTTCACTAGTCGCGATCTTATATTATGTTCACTCCCTATAACTTTTAATGACTAAACAGACTACTCGTTTCACTGTTCAATACTTTTATGAGACACTCTCGGCATTCCTTCGCCATTGTGGTTTCTAACTAGATGGCTGTCACTAAAATATATCTCACTCACCCACCAATGTAATTATACTGTTCAAAACCAGTCTGAATCTCTGGCTGCCTGTCTATTGCAAACACATCTATCAACTGACATGTGCAAACTCATAACTGGGCTCTTTGTCTTTTCTTTAAGCGTCACTTTTCGAGAATTCAAATTTAGGAACATTATAGACGTGTCTTAAATCCTATCTTTAGATTGGCTTAACACTCGGTTCCTGGAAACTTCTGGAAGCAAGATTCGAAAGCTAACCTCCTGAGTGGCTGAAATTCTCCTTTATTCTCGGAGTTTGTGGATACGTTCACCTCGAGAGACTTCTCTTTTTAGGAGATGGCTTCTCCAAAGGGAAAGCTTTGGCAACATGGCTGGCTTCAAGGACTTTTTAAAAGTGGCTATAATGGAAAGGTCTCGTACGATTACAAAAGACATCCTTACATATGGCTCCAGACAGTCGCGACAGAAGAAATACTTTTTTCAGCATGATATATACAATACACCAATTTTAGCTGACATATTTTCCTTGGTAATATACTCTTATTTCAGCTTTCAAGCATGCATTACATCTTTGCATTATTATTATTATTATTATTATTATTATTATTATTATTATGTGACACTAAATTACACACATAGAAAGGCATATTAACAAACAGTAAAATTGTAATCGTTCATGAGTTCCGCACTTCTACAAGAGTCAAATCTGGATCTCCCACTACAGAGTTTAAGCTTAAAATATCAACCACTAAAGAGCAAAGGAACAGGAACTTTAAGCTGCAAATGCTAAACACAAAAATGACGAAAGATTTTTTTTTCCTTCACTAGAAATAAAATGAAAAAGTGTTCCAAGCGTGAATATAATACTCTATAGTAAAATGCCAAAAGATAAAGGTATAAAAACGAAACATCTGATGAAAAGTTCCAATAAGTTACTCCATTTTGTAACAGTTCCTACGGCCCACTGCCGCTGAAATATAAATATAATATATATTTCGTAAGCCTTATAATCACACATTATGCATTGTAATTAGTAATGTAAATATTGTGTTATAGGTGCTTCATCAGGTGTGACTGTAATATATTTGACTGCAGTCAAAAGGAAAAGTTCTCTGGTATACCTGCTTAAGGGAGTCCGGAACGATGAGAAGGCCATAAAAGCGCCATACAAAGGAAATAGTAAAGCCAAGGGAACAAGGGTTATACCAAAGAACTTCCTTTTGCGAGGTTTAATAGACCCGAGACCTTTTAAATACTTTAGGAGAATTATCCCGCTAGCCGGTTTTACAGTTAATGTTATACCAACCAATGTAAATAAATGTTTTAACCTTTCAAATAGTAGCAGGTGGAATGCTCTGGAAGGTGAATATGCACCAGCCAATAGTAGAGTATATTTTGGGTTTACTCCCTTTGGATTGGTGAAGCCAACGTTTAGTTAATTTGAATCGAGTATATAAGGAAGCGTTTGCTTGGCTGAGGCACTAGTCTGTAAGTTTTACACGCGGCGAGACACACTCAGAACTAAGTTCTACACGCCGCTTAAGTTTGCTCTACTGGGGCATCAGTTCATCTGTTCGTCTGTTTAGAAGTTCAGTTCAGATAGTGAGATAATTAGATTCAGTTTGTCTCCTTGGAAGTTGCTTCAATTAAATTTATATTCGACGTAGCTAAAGACTATTTTGCTCAGAACACTGGAGAATAATAAATTATCACATATATTATGTCGCAAAGCGTGATCATTTATATAGTTTATATCCTCTCCCAGTCTTGTTGGGTAAAATAACAAAATAGCTAAATTTATATTTGTTATTTAGAGATATTGTTGAGATATTGTTGCCATGAAGCGTAGGCAACAACACTGAAGTGATCAGTGATCAATCACGAAACCGCTTCAGTTTATAAGAAAAATCAAATGGCGCTTTAAAAGATAAAGGCAAAACTGCTTGGTTATAGCTAAATCCACAAAAGTATATTAATAAATAAATGATTTAGTATTGCTTTCTGCATCATAAAGGAATTGATTTCCTGTATAAAAACAGTAAGGATACGGAACTGTGTTTTTAGATTTTAAGATTTTAAAATTAAAGAATGGGAAAAAATAATCAAAAACTCATTTTTAGAACTTCGCCATTCACCTCCAGTTGCAATGACATCATACAATCTTTCCTGCATGTTTGCACAAAACAGCTATTAAGAATTAAGCTGATAATGTTACCACATGTCCATCGCCTTTACTATTAGATTCTCATGCACCCTATTCCTCCCATTTTTGAACCACGATGACCCACACATGTTCAGTTGGGTTCAGGTCAACAGAGCTTGGAAGCCAGTCCATGCAGATCATTTCTGGATGTAATGCACGCCACTGCATCGTGCACAAATAGTATTTCTCTGTTCTGGGGGACTGCCGGGAAGAGATGGTGACGAAGTTTATTCCAGTACAAGGTCAAAGGCTAAACTCACATTTGTTCCGGCCCTTGAATCACTTCTCCGACGGTGTTGTCATATAGGTTCAAAAATATGCTCAAAGTTTTGCAAATGCTCAACTCAAGACTGCATACTGAGGGGCACATCAATAAATTCAATAAAAACGGGGAGCTACTATATTACATGACAATAATACAAACAACCATAATTTATTTAATTAATTCTATTAATTCTTCATTAACTATCTATCTCATCCTAATCGCCCATAAATCTGGCTCATACAGGCATAGTGTTCCTTGCTGGTCAAATAGGAATATATTTTCGTCAGTTCAGGTTACCAGGTCTCAATATGCTTGAAAAAAGACTTTGTGCTATTTTAACCTTCTCGCCTTGTGTGTCACTCTTGATGGTCTTGTGTCACCATATTTGCCTCTGAGATCCAAGAGCGAGGGTTCGATTCCAGTCAGAATAAATGAAATTTTCCAGGCATAAAAATCGTAGATATTTTTTTTTTCAAAAGGAAATAAAGCCGTGGGTCACGTCCCATATCGTAGATTTACGGCACATAATAGAACCTCAATCCTGAAAGAAGAGGCCTCTGAGCAAAATCTATCGGTCTTTTCAAGCCCTGATTTGAACGGGACGCTGAAGATTTGAAATCTTAAAGACCGCTTGTAAGTAAAACAAACAATTAAATAAAATAACATTTAATCCCAGCTTCCTTTAATTTTTGTTATACCACATACCGCCGCTTTATCTAGAAAGACAGACTGGCGTCTTAAAGGGTGGTTCCTTACATCTCTCCCCAAAGTTTCAAAGTTTGGACTGGATGTTGTCGTCCGAGATCTGCCTAATTTCCGTTGCGATTTGGCCCATTCATGTTCCTCCTCCCCGTATAGGTCTAAGCATTTTTTTCATAGTACTTAGGTAACATCGCCCTTGGTAAGCACGGCATACAATTATTTCACCACGCTGCACAAGGGCGGAGCATCCTGCTCTTTCCCAACGGAGCTTTACACGAATATTGTCAATAACAACCTATCAGTAAAGAGAGAGGGGGGGGGAGAAGCAAAGAAACTGAAATAATAAAAGGTAATGAAGTGCTGAGATCGAACAGCGGATCTTGAATCTTATAGCCCAAGGGAATTTATTTATACCAAAGCCTTTAATCGTGTAGGTATGGGTGAATTTTAACTTTTGTTGGATGGTTAGACCTTACTTTAGCATGAAAGAAGAAATAAGGCCTTTTATCGGTAAGTAAACTCATAGCAGAATAATAAAACACTTATAATTTTAAATTCTTTTTGACTATTTTTCCACGAAAGAGAAACGATTCGAGCAATTTAATGCTTCAGCCCGTAATATATTAATCATAATAATACCTTCTACATATATTTCAGTAATTATTTTTAATGCCTGTTTGAAGATTGTTTCAGCAACAAGTGTATTTTCACTCATTTACGCATTTAAATATGCCATTCACAAAACACAGAAATATAACCATACAAATCCACAGGATGATATTTATGTGACGATCTTCTAAAAGAAATGTTATGAGAAACAGCCTATAAATACAGGAAGTGTTTTAATATTACGCATCTATTAATAATAGCTAAATTATTAGATGTAAAACCGAAGCGAAACCTCTAAACGCGAACAAATCTGTACAATTTTACCCCTGACTTTGTTCACTTGCCATCACTCTCGTTTAAAATATGTTTATATAATTAAGATACATATTTACCGTATGAGAACTACAGGTGTAAAGTGTTTTCCCAGTTTCATTTGATATTCAATACAGACATAACGTCATTATTTGACCTAAGAGGTCCATAAGTTTCCGGCATATCCTTTTCTAGGTTGATACGGAAGAAAAACTATATTTCACTTTTCAATATATTTATCCTTTATTGCAATATACTTCTCACATCTTTGAATTAACATATAAAAAAAATAGTCAGAAGTCTTGTCTGTAAAATGGGCATAAAGAGCATCCGTCACTTCTTCGTCACTCTTAAATTTCCTTCCTCAAAGGCCCTTCTTGAATTTTGAGAAGAGGAAATAGTCACTGGTAGCTAGATGTGGGCTGTAGGGTGGAATGGTCGATCTCCTTGAAGCCACATGTTTTCACAGCTTCCTTTGGAACAATAGCTGTGTGCACAGGCGCGTTGTCGTGTAGAAGGCGCCCTTTCTCTTTGATGAAAGCACGTAGTCTGTGCAGTAGGCCAGCATAGTACTCCCAATTTACTGTGGTGTTCCTCTCCTTGAAATCAATGAAGAGTATGCCTTCACAGTCCCAAAAGATTGTGGCCATGATCTTCTTGGTAGACTGAGTGACCACTTTGTTTTCTTGTAAGAATACATTCCGTTATTTTGCTTTTACATGAAATGTTTAAAAAGTTCACCCTCCCCCATACTGTAGGAATTTTCCCATCGTCGCATTGCATTACGAATACGCCTGGGGTAGTAAGCTATTGTTTGAAAGACATGCACGATTTGCTTAGGTTATGTTGCTGCATTATTCGGAGCAGGCGCGAATACCTACGACATTGTCTATCGCCATACAATTAAGTTCAACGGGTTTATATCCGTTCAGCGTGGAGGCCAGGCAATCGGCCAACCTCTCCATTCCAGCGATCAAGGAAACATGCAGAGTTTGTTTTCACAAATAATAAATGTTAAGTCCGTTACCTAAAAAAAATCATAATTTCCAAATCAAAGTTTATATACACCTTTTTCTTCACTACATGAATGAAATCCAACCCTCAAAATTTCCCCCCTTTTTTACACGCCGAATATTTGCCGAAAGGTTCAGTTGCTCTTCTGATCTTAAATTATTGACACTTGAACTGGTGACACCTGCATTGTTACTATTGTCCTTTATTATATTACGCTGTATCGAGTTACAGTTAAGTCAATCATTTTTAATTATGTTCAGCGTGGTTGATGTCCAAACTGATACATTTGGACATAAAATGTCACTTTGCTGAAGACTAATATTTAAGGCACGATTTACTTCTGTTGACCTTATCATAAAATCCGCCTTTAAAACAGAAATTAACGAATGAAACAGTCATCAAAATTTTTTTATCGTACGACTCTTTTTTAATTTGGATATTATATGGCGCATGAAGTAATCAGATTAAGTTATGATGACAAATCGATTTTTATGTATAATAGTAATATATGTCATCATTGGTTTTCATAATAGTACATTATACAAGCAAATACAACCAATCATTAAGTATAAACAGTCAAGCGCTGAGTGCGAAACATTTTTTCCCATTTTTTTTAACCCGGCAATAATCGCGCGTTGCTCTGACAGAACGCGAAGGGACATTTTTATTTATCTCTCCGATTGAGGTGGCAGCAATACATAGCACTTTCCGCTATTCTGCCATCAGGAGCCCATTACATGACTCACAGGTTGCAATTGTTAACGTCGTTTGTTGCAGCAGCGAATTTGATGTCACAGGTCCCCGCAACTAGAGACTTAAATGTGTATAACTAAAAATTTCCTTGCAGTTTTTGGAGTTATCCCATTCAATGTGATTATAAGTTGTTAAGGTCATAATTGCCGCCTTGGAATCAACAGAAAAGTCAATATTTTTCTTATCATACTGGTCTATTTTATCTCAGGCTTTTTTTTATTTATTTATTTATGGACGCTCTTTAACAGCTCAGGTTATCAGTGTCCCATTCAACTCAGGGCGTGAAACGGCCGACAAATTTTGCTCAGAGGCCTCTCTTTCAAGCTTGAGGTTCTTTTTCGTGCCGTAAATGTACGACACGGAACCCATGGCTTTACTTCCCTTCCGAAGGAAGCCATACTTACGATTTTTACGTCCCGAAAAAATCCATCGGCCCTGGCCGGGTTCGAACCTGCGATCTTGGGTTTAGGAGGCAAGCATGGTAACCACTACACCACCAGGATCCACATATATATATATATATCTAAGGCTAAAGTAATAAAAGTTGTCAAAGTATTTCCCAACAATACATGACAATGTAAAGTTGATAGAGTAAACTGCAGCTCGTTCAGCCGAGCCGAGTCATTAGTATAGACATGGAGCCAAGAATCAACTGGGAAACGTCCATGAATAGTAGCCAAGGCCGTACATTTCAATCCATAATAAGAGAATAATTCTTGCTAATGTCAGAGACAAGGTCTAAATAACCTTCAGCAAGCTTAAAATGTTCCAATGGACACCAGGGATCTGGAAAGAGAAAACGAGTTAAAGAAGGAAAATGAAGGGATCAAGTAGTTCTTTTACATAAAAGAGGTAGGTTCTTTGTGTTTTCAACCTCTCATCAAGCCAGTAGACTCAGAAAATTATCCCCTCTTCTCAAGATTGTTTCAGCGAGGTTCAAAGTCATTTCTTATCTACGGTCACACAAGGGCTCCAAACCAGATTGGAGTTCCATAGCGACTATTGGCGTAGATCTTGTATCACCAGTAATAAATCTCAGAATACGATTTTGGAAGACATCCAATGTTTTCAAATTTACCTTAGAAACTGGCCTCACAACCGAACTCTACCGCTGGTCTTCATAGTCGGTGCAAAGGTAGATCTCCAGGCTGTACCGGGCAATCATATTACAAGTTTAGCCCTACTTTCTCCATGGTCAACAACCCTTTTAATTTTGAACCCAAGTCCAAGCCCAAATAGATAGTGCTATCAGTTCTTTTTAATAATTCATCCTTGAATCTGTTTACGTCATGGTGTTTAGTGCTAAGCGAAAAAAAACTGAAAGGTGGTCTTCTCTGGGTTTACTGTTTACAGAGCTGCTGAACGTCAAGAACCGCATTGGATTCCTAGCTACTGCGGGATTACGAGCAGATGTTGACGAAAAGGGGATCCCAAATGAAACAACCAGATCCACCTTTGCCCCTGTGACATATAAAGCGTCATATATCCTCTTCTATTAAAGCTAACCGCTTCAGCCTGTATAGAGAGAAAGCTCCTGGGATAAAGTGGAACTCCCTTGTGAACAAGTCGGAAAGAGTTCCTAATTCTCTACCTAGATCAGTTGGTGAGGCTGCTACAGGTTATGACTGCTTACAGAGTCACCTGTTTAGAACTGGACTAACTGAAACAGATGCATGCCCTCTTTGTGATTATGGGTATCATGACTGAAGAATATTTCATCATTTGCCCTGCTGTTTTCAATTGTTTCTCTTTGCCAGTTATTGACAATGCCTATAGTGAGTATTTTTATCGTTCTTTGTACTAGGTTGCTTGTAGATTTATGACCCAGAGGTCGGAGACGAGCATAGGATAAAAAAAAATTAATTCTTTGCTATTTATAACTCTTGAAATACTTTTATTCTCTGCAAAATAATAATAATTTAATTATGGGCACATATTCACAGCTGAGTTACTGTTTTATATTATAAATTGGCTCATTTATTCCTTCCAAAAATTTGTTGTGGATCCAAACAGAAGATATAACCTAACAACGAAAAGGACACAGACATAGATGGTGCTAGGTTACAGAAGAATTGGAATGAACAGAGGGACAATACTAAAAATTATCAGGAGAGGATTCTGATAAGAAAATAATTTTGATCATTATTACATCTAATGCCGTAAAAAGAACATTAGTGTAATAAATTCCTGGAAGTAGGGGAAAATTTCAATGAAGAATACATGAGTCACAGAATATTCTGTTTCATCTTCCTGCAAGAAATATAAACAATATTTGGAAGCCTTTCACAGATGACAGCGCACTAAACACTATTGTTCAGTACATAAACATATTGTATGCTACATTAATCCTTATGGTTCACCCCACGGAAATGCAAATATAACATAATATCTCTGCGCAAACCTATTTATAATGTTTCAGTGATATATGTATATATATACATATATATACATATATATATATAACTTTAATGAGATGTAACGTTCATATACTATTCATATGTAGTCAGAAGGGAAATTCTATGGTGTTTTCTATTACGGTAGCTTGAAAAGCCAAAGAGGCCATAAAACCCTATACAAAAGGACGAGACTGAACCCGAGGGTCAAGTGTGATGCCACTTTTAAATGGATTGCTGCTGGATAGTTAATAAAACCAAGGACTTTTAAATTCTTTAGGGCTTTGAATGCCTCAGTTAGCCTTTAAACTAGCCAATTTCAACAATAATTTTAAGCCAAATAATAACGAAAGGCACGTTCTTGCAGATGAATTTAAACCAGCCTATAACAAATGTATAATTTTTAACTTTTAAACCAAGGCGCGTGAAGTCCGCAAGCGCGTGTGTCTCCGGGCTTAGTGAAGCCAACAACCATTTAATTTGAATCAAGTATATAAGGAAGCTTTTGTTAGGCAGTTTCAGATCAGATAGATAATAATCAGTTTAAGTAGCGCGTTTTAAGCTTCACATACTCAATTGCATGTTTTACACCAATATATAGCAACAAAAATAAAGTTGAAATAACAAGTTAAATGCAAAAAATAAAAGTGTAAGAAAAGTATAAATAAATTAAACAACTGACAGTTGAATGCAAGAAACCTTGCTATTCAGTCCTAAGCTATGATATATTTTATGTATTTTGCGTTGGAAATTGAATATTCATGTCGAAAACACAATTGACTTAATTATCAGAGAGAATGAGGTTTTTGCTTCAAAGATATTGGGTAAGGAGGTGTGAATCCGGTCAGAAGGAGAATAGGCTCATTATATAAATTTACGTCCTCGCTACCAAACAACACATACGTAAGGAAGTACTAACTGGCGATAACTTAGAATTCCGTCCAGAAGTTGGAAGGAAGAAGTCAAGTGTAAGTTGTGTTTATTGCTTTGTAGTTTGTTGTGTAAAATTTTAATATTTGAGGCGAGTTCGTATTTGTTTTTATTTTTTAAAATTGTATAAAAGTGATATCGAAATGGTTGGGGTAATTTTCTTAATTATTTATTAAGCTATGGTTATCTAATAAGTTTGAACTTTCCGTTAGGGGTTATGTCGGTGTTCGTGCTTTATCATGCCTGTGCAGTGTACCAACATAGACAAATAAAATCCTGTATTTCCGGCGAATAGGGTCACCAAAATGTGGGTGAAAAGGGTCAATATTTCGAAATGGACATATTAACTTTTTCTATCTCTTTTAGTTTATATTATAGATGGAGAAATACAAACGAAAAACAACCTCTATGTGGACAGAAGATGACATGTAGAAGACAATTAAGCTTTCGATTAAGGCTGAAGCCAGCACCACGTCACAGAATTATTTGGAGTTCCACATTCCTGTCCTCAAAGGTAGCTGCAAAGCGTCAAGAACACTACAGCAAAGGTAAAGGTTGGTCAAATAATATTTAATAAAGATTAGTGTCGAGAATTCCGAAACACACCATACTCAGGCAGGAAGCAAACAGAAGTTTTTCTAACTTTTCTAACTTTTCTAACTTCTCTAGAAAATATTCTAGAGACTGCAGTACGGTTACCAAGGATAACAAAACTGTTTACTCAATAACACACGAACACGTAATCAATCTACGTCATCATCAGAGTCATCAATAACCGATGAAGATGATAACGGTACATCATGTGAGCTCTGCCAGATAAAATACAGCGATTCCAAATCTGTCAAACTTGGTGACTGGATTCAATAATTGTATCGTGAGAGATGTTTTGGTGCAGTGGGCAAAAAGAAATTTCTGTGTGGTAAATGTGTAGCTCTCATGCGATATTTCAATATTTCTACTGTCCATCTCTTTGACGCGATTCATCCTGCTTGAGGAAGACGAATAGGGTCATGCAGCACTATGACCAAAATCATTTTACGGAACTCTGGATAATATTTATAAATTCTTATTATTGACAGGTGTTAATAAAATAGTGTGGTTTGTAAGCACGTGCTGTGATTAGAATTTATATGAAAGACTTATCTGCTATGAAGACTTTTCCAGTTTTGACCCGATTCTCGTCAAATACCTTAACCTAACATTTGCATATCGTGTGCACAAACAACACTACCGAATAGGTTGCCAGTAGCTTCCGACGGTCTGCATCTAAAACAGAACTATATATGAAGTTAAAACAGTTTAGTAGAACGCAGAATGTGTTAGGCCCCAAGTGTGCGAGTACAGAATATTTCTTAAGCTACGTCTTTCTACAAAATCCTAAAGCCAATAATAATGTTATGTCTGTAAACCGGACCACAAAACCGTTCTCCTCTTCAGTTTAGAGAGTAACGATCCAAAAGGAAATAAAATCACTAGACCTTTTCCACCGCAAGTACATTTACGATAGCTATTTCCCGTGATGGAAGAGGATATGAAAGAGAAGGAGGACATTGTTTGAGGAGAAAAACGAGGAGTTTTGGTCTTTTTGGACACAAAACTTGGTAGCGACGATGGTCATAGTCTTTTATTTTAGTAGCTCTTAGTAAGAGAATAGGAAACGGTAACAGTGTTAAATACACACACATTTCATCTGCTATTGCTTGATCTGTAAAAAAAATATTTGTCTTGAATTTTTAAACTACAAAACTGCAGTTATATACTTTCACATAGAAGAATAGGTAAATAAAATATCAATAATGGTATTCCGACTTCGGCTGCTGGAACATCTGAAGTGAATTATATTTATTTTTATTGGCCTGACATTATTTCCTCTTTATTCTTTTTGCCATTACTCAGGCAGGTGCCTGCGGCTCAATTTTAATATAACTGTGATTCATGTTATTCTGGAGCTTTTTCCCAAACAGGAAGATGGCCATCTAGGTAACACACGTGTCCCAAACTAATTTAATGAATTTTATGTGAAAAAAGTTTATATTTTTGCCATATCTCTTTCAAGATCTTAATTTCGAACTCATTTGTTTTACACTTTTGAAAACGATCAAATAATAACGTAAAAAGAGCATAGTGTTTGACAGAATTCAAATTTATGGATTATTCGCATTTCCTAAAGAAGGCTTGAAGCGGCGAATAGTATAAAAATTATTTACTACCTGATAAATCTTAAAAAAAAAAAAAAAAAATTAAAAAAAATTCTGGATAAATCGAAGGTAATGAAATATTCTACATTATTGTGAATTTATTCCACGTTAATTTTTTGTTACATCTGAGTCGTGGTATGAAAGGGGTCGCCTTCTTGAAAAGAAAATGTGCTCAATATGTGGCAAAAAGTCCAAAGAGGACATAATTAATATTTTGGTGGAACCTCCTGATATTTTATGAAGAATGCTGTTGTTCCAGATCATATTATTGTTAATAAAGTGCTAGCAATTCATTTTACAAGTGCACCTCGAGTAGTATAACTATTTATGTTAACAGAAAGTAATTTTCATTGCTTAAATAAAGTTGTAAAATTGACTCTATTTAATTGTGTGATATAACAAGATTCATACTTTCGGTTGTAATTTATGAAATAGGAGTGCAAAGCTACTTAGGTAGGAAATAGTTATGGCAGTATAAAAAGAACTAACACCATCGCCACTAATACTACAGTGCAGATATCGTTACTCAGTATTAACTAAACAGACGAACGAGATGATTAATTAATGTGTGTGTTTAACGCCCGTTTTATTACTGAGGTATCACAAGCGGCGACACTAATAATACATGAAGTGAAATGATCAATTGGGAAAGGAGTTTTTTTTAAAGAAAGGAAGTTTAGAGTAGCTTCCCGGTATTTGCCGTTTATGAGAACTGAGGAAAACCTGTAAAAACATGTCAGGGAGGACGGTCCTGGTGGGAATCCAACCCCACACCTCCCGCTCATGAGTCCACCCCTTAACGTCCTCGGTCACTCGTGGCGGTTATTAATATGGGTAGGAACACTTTACAAAGTAATATAAAAAAGCATGATATAAAAATATATACGCAGTTTGAATGATTTAACTACAGAAAATATATGCCAAATCAAAAAAACCAGTTACTTACAAATGGAGTATATTGTCTCCCAAACAATAAGAGGCGAGTAATAAAAGAAAAAAGATAATAAACAAGATGGAAAGAAATCTTCTCAAATGAGTAATTGAAGTTCATATTTATTATTATTTTCAGGGATCACCAACATCATAATTGCAGCAACTAATAATTGTGCAGTAGAGGGAGGTATTTACCTACATTCCTTGTCCGCCCTTTGCTTTTTGCCCTGTAATAGAGCTTACTTTCTGACTCGTGGGTAATTCCCGTTCTAATGTTGTATTTCACAAATAGCCTTACTCAAAGAAAATAATTCTATCCGGGGTTTAACTTTTACATCACGAGCTGTATGTAATCAACCTTACGAAGCTTTTATTTTGGTATTTATTAAATTAATAATAATAATAATAATAATAATAATAATAATAATAATAATAATAATAATAATAATATACGTGTCATGGAACTTTCTATTTGTTTCTTGTTCCCCCTCCCCGAAAACACCTTTATTGTAATCTATAATTCTGTAAGGAGTTGGCACTTGGAAGCGCGAAGACATACCTGCTGTTTTTCTTGCTTTTATGCACTGAAGTACGTCAATGGAAATTGCCAGATACATTTTGGTTCACATTTTCCAGTTCCTTCTTTTATAAACACTGATGTGTCTAAATTTATTGCAACTCATTTGAGATCCATTATCTCCAAAATGCAGGTGCCTATCTGACACGTCACGTGATTTTTCATTGCTATTTTTGCCATCAGAATTTGAAAAGACGTGCAAGAAAAATATGCCACATTTTGCGCATAGGTTATGCATAGAGGAGAAAATGGAATATACTATCATCAATCAAAAATCGATTCCCTCGTATGCTTTAAACATCAAAAGCGAGGGGTGTTTACCACGAGTACATAATATGTTTGGCATCAAGCATACATTTAATAGAGCGTGCCTATAAGCCACGAATTGCAATTACTGCTGAAAGATTAAATTAGATATTTCAGGACAGATGTGTGGACAAAACAATCTGGAATTCCACTCGCATCTTCGTATGCAGTCGTGAAACCTAAGTGTCTAATCATATTGTGGGCAACATGCTTTTCTTTTATGATATTTACAGCAAGTGACCAATTGTCTCTTTAAATGAAAGGGTTGAAGAGAGCAGGCGGCAGAAAATCGCTTAGTCTGCAGGAGTATCAATTGAAACAAACTATATTGCAGACCACCTATAGGCTATTCCTAAATTATCTTACCCGCATTGGCTAGCGGTTAGCTAATTCATTAATAGCTAAGTCATCATATTACCAGAACGTTTAGTATTTAAGACCTGGAGGTAGACATTTAATTCACAGGTGAGGATATCGACTTTCTAAAGCACGCAGAAAGCCAGGAAGCACACAATACTCTTTGGCTCTTCACCAACAAGAATCGTCTGCACATCCACAATAAATGTAGCAGTAATTAGCAAATACTGGACTTAAAAACTCAATTTTTCAATATTAGAGCATGATTCCAGAACATCAGAATAATGATTAGAGTAACTACTAAATAGCTCGGAAGAATTGCTTTAATATGGTAGGTAGATATTTTATTGTAACGCTTATATATGTGATGAAGCGGGTGTTTTACCGGAGTGTGTCCACGAAGTCGCCACACGTTGGATTCCCGACTTGAAGCTGTTTGTATATGCAGATGTTGATGTAGTCGTTGGACTTATAACCCGGGTCGTTAAGTGGCCCGATGTCACCTTTCGTGTTTATTGGTCTTGGGAGGAGGGACATGGAGGGGGGTGGTGGAGAGATGGTTTAAATCGCACTACCTTGCTTCATTTTACCGCCACGGGTGGCCGAGGTCGTTAAGTCGCGGACTCGTGAGCGGGAGGTCTGGGTTCGAATACCGCCAGGACCGTCCTCCCTGGCTGAGATTTTTTCCAGGTTTTCCTCAGTCCTCATAAATGGCAAATACCCTAAACTTAGACCTGAAACGTTTCCTTCTCTAAAAATAAATCCTTTCCCAATTTATCATTTCATTTTATGTATCATAAGGGTCCATCGCCTGTGATGCCTCTGTAGCAAAAACTGGCATTAAACACTATTTATTTTCATTGCTTCATTTAAACACATTCAAATATTTAATCACACTACACTAGTTATCGGCTACCTGGTTCGTTATCTGTATAACGTGCTAAATATGCTACATCTGTGTGCCTCTCGTCTACTGCCGCTGGTAAAGCGATGTCGATCATCAGAGAACGAGCGAAATGTACGTATGACTGAGAGAGTGCAAAACTAAAGAACGTATATGTGAGTGAGCCGAACGCAAGAATGGAAAAACGTATATGTGAATGAATCGAAAGTAATATTGAGAAGCGTCGTACTGCCTTAGCTTCCTCATCTGAACTTCGGCTGTCACATATATATATGAAATCCAAACGTCGCTACGTGGTTTCAAAGCGTTATGTAGGGTTCACAGTACAGCGCCCACGGCTTTCCTGATCCTTTGTGGTATTTAAACATAATTTGTGAGCTCTTGGGCTGCCAAACGGGCTTATTTTAAATTTATCGCCTTTCTGACACTATTGCAGAGTTCATCATACAATGTAACGATTTCATCGCAGACACCTGTTTTCGCTTCTATCTTCAACGAATTTTGAAGCATCTTCAACCGCTAAGATACAAAAGGATCTATTTTTCGGCCACCTGTATGCACTTAGCTTTGTTATAGCAGAGAGACCCATCGCTCTAGCGATTACAAGCAGAAGAAACACTAAAGATGACTAAAGGCAAGCTTTTCCCTATTGTCATTGAGTCATACGTTCAGATAGCCGGGAATACATTTTAGCAATACTGAAATGTCACAGTTTGCTACTACAAGCTATATATATGCAATAGAGATGCCAGGATGGGAGAAAACATTCTAGATCTTTCTATAAACATATTTGAAAGAATAAAGATAGCTTCATGTGACCGGCAGACTGCCATGTTTATTTAGTCTTGCTATTTTGCGGCCCAGGGGCAGTTAATCCACAGTCGATCCGCGTTTACTCTCAGTTCAGTTAGTGGAAAGCAGCAGTCAGTTTTGGAAGAGTATTCAGTGTAGAAGATAGGCATGTCAGTTCAATGGGAGAGTATTAAGTGGAAGAGCTTTATCAGTTGAGTTCAGTTGTGTCTCAGGATTGGTTGATTTCAAGATCAGTCTTTATCGAATTAAGAAACGTCAGAGTGATTGTGGCACACATTCTCCAGAGAATAACGACAGTACATTTTATAGGAATAGATCATGAACAATAACTTGTGTTTCATCTCCTATAACGAGAAATCATATCAATATCCATATTATTCTTCCCCTATGGTCAAAGGACCATAAAAGTATCCAGCAGCAGAGTCTCAACAGCGGTGGCAAAATATAAGCCAGCGGAAAACTATCGTCGGAGAGGAAGAAATAACATTACCCCTGAGAATCCAAAACAAGCCAATTAATTTCCTTTTCCAAAATCTTTCCCTCCACTCTGCATATTTAATTAACCCCCTTTCTTTATTTAAAACCGCTGCAGAACTATAAGCAGAAATGAGCACTGTGCGGTTAAAAATTTAAGGAATGTAAACATGAAGGGATGAATGTTGTCACCACACCAAAACATTTCATGAACCTAAGATATACAAATGGTAGTCATACGTACTAATTTCTTAGACACTTCCATGGCAAAGCTTTTGAGAAGGATTTCTAAATCAGCCACACAATTATCTAAGGGCCGGTTGTATAAAGAGTTAACTTGAGGTAAGGGCATAAAATTAACCACCGGTATAGCTTAACTTGGAGATTTTGGTTGTACAAACGCTAATCTAAGATTATTTTGCCTTAACTTCAAACTAAATCTAATTCGCTAAATTTCTCAAGTTAAAGCACTAACTAGAGTTTAGTTATATCTTACTACAGCGTTTTATTTAAAACAGCAAGATGTAATACTGGAGAAAATATTAAATTCGTATAACATTTCTCTCTAGGTGAAAATAAAAAACCGCATTTTTTGAAAAATTCAATTCTGCATTTATTGATTTTTGAAAGAAAAAAAAAAAACGCTCCTCAATTGCAGGTTCAAGCCAAGTGGTTTTTTTAAATGATACAAACTGCTAATGTGCGCTATAAAATAATTCCATTAATTGTACTTTAATAATGATAATAATAACAAATTATTTAAATGTTGCTACTAATTTTATGAAAGAATACCAATACCTGTTTCCCACACGGGCATGTTAAATTAGGATTAAGTGATTATTATTTTATTCTTTTTTTTAATGGTGTTTAACGCCCGTTTTTGCTACAGAGGCGCCGCAGGCTGTGAACACTGATGATACATGAGATGAAATGATATATTGGGAAAGGATTTTTTTTAAGGAAGGAAACGTTCCAGACCTAAGTTTAGCGTACCTCTCCGGCATTTGCCATTTATGAGGACTGAGGAAAATCTGGAAAAAACCTCAGTCAGGGAGGACGGTCCTGGTGGAATTCCAACCCCAGACTGCCGTTCACGAGTCCACGCCTTAACGACCTCGGCCGCTCGTGGCGGTCATTAACTGATTAATCAGTAAAATACAATGTCAGAATCTTGGACAAAAAAGCAGTCATCTAATAGTTTATTTGAGAGATGTTTATTCGCTATGTGCTGGATTTCACAGAATATCTCACTTCATCTACAAAAAATAGCATTACATTGCAGCTTGCACTCGACCAAAGAGATAACCAGCAAGACTACTGATCAAGCGAACCCATTAAATGAACATTCCAAATAATTTATGGTTGAGTGTATTAAATAATCTAATTTTATCCCATTTATGATATTTGTTGACATATTCTAGTTTTTATTCCTAATTTTTAATCTCTACTTTAATAAAATAATAACTTTAGTTCAGGAAGCTTTTAATTTGCTGTTTTCAATACCCTCTCTACAAACATTAGAGTTAATATACAACACATGTGAACTACAATTATAGCAGCAATTTCAATAACATCTTATGTTGAATCAAAAATTATGCATGAGATAGAAATTTGGGGGACAGAAAAAGAGCGCGAATGTATAGATCAGATCCATATATTATTCTGTAAAAGGATATTGGGATTACCCAGAGAAGTACCTAATGTAGTACCTCTGATGGACCTAGGAAGGGTTGACAAGAGAGGTCTAGTGATAAAAGGCAGAGGATACAGTCATTGGAGGAACGAAATATTGTCAAAGACTGCTTGGGGGCACAAGAAAAAGCTAAATGTGAAGGAAGTTGGTTATATTGATTAAAGAAACTCATAAGAGAAATTGGATTTGGAGAGAAGGTTAGTTCACAGTCATCAAACGGGTAAAATGATATATAACAACAGGAAATATTTGATAGCTTAAGAGATGAGAGTACTCTGATATATTATAGGAGTTTTAAGAAAGAGTGGGACAGGAAAAAATATATTGATGTTTGTGTATTGTATATTGTATATTGGAATGTTTCCCTCCTTAAAAAAAATGCTTTCCTAACATATCATTTCATCTCATGTATCACCAGTGTTCACGCCTGTGGGGCCTCAGTAGTAAAAATGGGCGTTAAACACTATTAAAAAATACAATATTTTTCCAAGCATATGTTGTGATCCAAGCGGTATACGAATATTTGAAAAGAGCTTTTGAAAATTATGAGATACTAATGCGAAAATGAAACGATGTTAAAAATGTTAGTGCGTCATATTTAACACTACTAAATTGGTTAACGACGGGTATTGGATGTTAAGAATGAATAAAAGAAATACTGAATGAGTTAAGGAAGGAAGGCAGTGAGAAGAAAAAAAAGAGGGGGCAGAATATGTGAATAAGCACGTAACCATCAAAGAGGGCATACTTAAGGCATGCTTTTGTTTTCGAGTTTCTCCCCCAATATTGTTATATAGAAGCAACCCTTCCTCTTGTTGTTATATAGATACAAAAGAACTATAGTTTGCATTTTTAAAATTCTGGTGAGGGAGAATGGAAACAAATCTCTTTAAGGGCTTCCTACTATATTAGTTCGAAGTGGAGTCCCCCGCTTGCAGTCGGAAATTCCGCTCACAAAGAGATAACTAATGAAAACAGGAATATGGTTCTGTGCCAATTAAACAAACCACGGTAGAGTGGGTACATCATTTATCAATTAAACAGCCTCCATAGGGGTGGTATCTGGCGGTTTTCAAACAGAATAAAATGCACTCTTTGTATTTATAAAATAAAAACCGTTATGTCCATTAAGCGCTTATGGAACTACTTGTCATGCAATGGAGAACTACAAAAGAAACAACAATTTAGACTGGACCAAGAGTCGCTACATGCTCATTAAATCTCAGGGCTCAATATTCTTTGACAGTATGAAGATTTTCCGCAATAAGTAAAAGAAATAATGAACAATGAGAAATTGTATTAAAGGTTAATATAAAGATACGTTTTTCAAGTTAATTCTCCATTTGTCATTCAGCAAGACCAAATGTAATTACTAACTCAAGAAAAAACATTCTAACCCAAAACATATTCAAATTATGTAATGCATTTATTTGGTTTTCATTGCAGCTCCGTCTCACTAATGACCTTTTGACTGGATATTTAAAAATTCCATCAACGGGGAGGAATTTTCACCACATGAGAAGAAACTACGAGGAGGCAAAATTGATAGTTTTTTTATTACTTACATAATTATAATATAAACGTTTGAAATCTTGAATTTTGGAAAGTTATTAAACCTGAACAAACCTGATATTTATCTAAAGTTATCAGCTCCAGGTTTAGTACCGCCACGGGTGGCCGAGGTCGTTAAGTCTCGGACTCGTGAGCGGAAGGTCTGGGTTCGAATATCACCAGGACCGTGCTTCCTGACTGAGGTTTTTTCCAGGTTTTCCTCAGTCCTCATAAATGGCCTGGAACGATTCCTTCCATAAAATCCTTTCCCAATATATAATTTCATTTCATTCATCACCAGTGTCCACCGCCTGTGGTACCTCTGTAGTAAAAAAGGGGGTTAAACACCATTCATTCATTCCAGGTTTAGCGGTCAATAGCTCCTGTCCTGGGTTTGATTCCCGGATCTGCCTTGGAAATGTTTCCTTCTAAGGATGATTTTAATAACGGCATATTCTGTATTATTTATATACTCATTCCTTTATAATACGTAATATCATCACAGATATTTATTAGGACTATTTCACTAATAAAATAAGGATTTAAATATAATTTCTATAAACTTCGCTTTCAAAATTGTAATAATTGTATATTTGTACTTAACATTTACAAGCAATATTGCGGTAGAAGAATGCCGATTGTCAGTAATGCCAATAGAGAAGAGCAAAATATGGGTTTAAGACTATTTCATGAATACAATAAGAATAAAAGTGATAGATATTTGAAAATCGTGTACAGAATATTAACACTTGTTATACTTATGAATATCTATGCTATTCAGAAACCGTGAGACTGAAATGGACAAAAGTTGACTGTTACAATCGCTACCATTGGATTTTCTAATACCAACTGAGAGAAAAAAAAGGATAACAAAGTAGCTCAATTTTTCTTGGTATTCTGTGGTTTGCAATTCCTAATGATAAGTTCAATTTGCACATTTGACGCACTATCAGAACGCTTTGAAGAACCCTCCGTTATGATTGTCCATTGTGCATGCTTTTGTTGCTCCCAATAGCTCCCCATCGCCTCTAGGAAAAGTGCTCAGTGATGCGTGTTCAGGAATTATATAGTGGAGGTATAGAGTTGGTTATACTGACCACAAGACAAATGTGCGTCATGTGATAAAACGGAGTTGATAATTTTTTTCGATAATTTCACTCCGTAATCCGGCTGTGATTGGTCACAATTGAAAATGTTGTTTCGTTTCATTGATCGATTGTAAGATGACGTCATAATATTAAAATAGTGGCCTTAATCTATATATATCAAAATTATATCAGCTTCACCAAATTTGGAACAAGAGACCAAACTTAATATGCATGTTCAGAGAGGGTTGTGCAACATTCAAATCAAACATTGATAAAATTAAAATACTTCGCACAATTTTTATTTTAGTTAACAAACCAAGGTATATAATTAATGTTAGTTACGACAGTTACTTTCCGGTTTAATCATTTTCTAGGTACGATAAACACAAAAACTATATTTTACTTTTCATTATAGTTACCCTTTACACATCTTTGAATTGACATTTCAATCCCCCTTTCCCACTTCAAAACAGTCAGAAATCTTGTCTGCAAAATTGGCATAAATAACATCCATCACTTCTTTGTCACAGTTAAATTTCCTTCCCCGAAACTCCTTCTTGAGTTTTGAGAAAAGGAAATAGTCACTGGGAGCTAGATCTGGGCTGTTGGATGAATGATCGATCTCCTTGAAGCCACATTTCTTCACAGCTTCCTCTGCAACAAGAGTTGTGTGCACAGGCGCGTTGTCGTGAAGAAGGCGCACATCACCACTTCGCTTTCCTCACCTTTTCTCTTTAATGGAGGCACGTAGTCTGTACAGTAGGAGGCAACCACAGTACTCCCCATTTACTGTGGCGTTCCTCTCCTTGCAGTCAGTGAGGAGTGTTGCTTCAAAATCTCAAAAGATTGTGGCAATGATCTTGGTTGACTGAGTGACCATGACCTTTAAAGGCGGTGCTTCACCAGATTTACGCCACTCCATTGATTCTCTTTTGGACAAGAGATCATAGTAGAGGACCACAGTTTCATCTCCTGTAACAATGGTTTCACAACTTCTCTCTCGTTGCCACGGCACGGCAGAGCTCCAAAAACGCCTGACAACTGATGGCTCGTTGCTGCTTTTTGATTGAGGAAAGAAGTCTAGGCACCCATCTTGCTCTAACCTTATTCATGTTTAAATGTTCACGAATAATTCGAAGGACTCAAATTAGAAAGTCTCAACCTTGCTGCTATTTCTGTAACTTTGAGCCGCCGGTCTTCCATAATTTCTCCTTCCACAAGAGCGATGTTTTCAGGAGTGAGCACCTCCAAGGGCCGATGTCACAATCTTCTACACATAGCCTTCCTCATGCAACTATATCTGAACAACTGGACACAGCGGAGCGGAAGTTAAAGCTGCAATATTTATTTAACAGATAAGGCTTTAGTGAAGGCGATAATCCTTAACGGCGAGGCCGGAAACTTATGTACCTACACTCATAAGTTACCGAAAAAATAATCAACACTTATGTGCCCTAATGCACTCCTGCAATTTGGCCGGTATTTCATGGCGAAGAACTTTTTCTTCCTGAACCTTGAAAAATGTTTTCTGTAAACTCTTACTAAAATAGCAGTGTTTCCTCAAACAGTGAAGAACAACCACCATCAACTTCAAGAGATGCAGACTAAACTCCAATTACAGACTCCTCCACTCTAAAATGCCACAAGGCGAATGCAATGATTGATTCATGGATCTAGAACGGAAGACCTTATGGCATCAAGGTTGCAGCAATTGAACTATCTCCACTCTCCTGAACTTTGTAACAATTTGGGTAAAGGTGAAATAATTTTAATATATAAATATCAGGGTGATAAAGGCTAAACTAAATAATTCAGAATATGATCGTATTGGGACCATCCTGTAGAAGGAAAAATCCGGGAATGAAACCCAGAAAAGAAGTCATAAGCTCTTAAACGCTAAACCACGGCGCTGATAATTTTTTTATAAACGTCATATGTGTTACTGCTTTAAGTTTTATTAACCTTCTAAAATTCAAGAATGTTCTTACGTTATAGTCATGTTTGTAATTAACAATTATCAGTTTTTCCTTCTCCGTCTACCGTCATAGTTTCTCCTCATTTGAATCTTCCCCGCTTAAAGAATTTTGGAATATTATTCAAAAAGTCATTAGTGAGCAGAGCTCCATTCAAAATAAACTAAATAATTAACACCCGGTACAAAAGATTTACGGCATGTAACATTTGAATGCATGGAAATAAATATTTGGAAAAAAATAAATGTATGATCAATAATGATACTATTATTGTTTTACAATTGTACAAGCATGGGGAAATGTTTACAGCAAGTAAATGAAAAATGAACTGTCAAAAGAGAGAAGGAAAAATAATGTTTGATTATGTTTTCATGTCACTAACCTGGGACGGCCTGGAACTACATTAAATTAATTTAAATTATTGAGCTTATATATTGGAAATTATTCTAGAAGCTTCATAAATGTAGCATTATAGTTGGTATTTGAGCAGTTTTTAGGGACTGTAGCTAGCTGATGAGCTAATAAGTAGAGCAAGTGAAATATTTATTTTAAGTACCTTGGATTGGTTCGGAACCTGGTCGTCTGGAATTCCAGTAGGCTGCGGCTGACGATCCGGAGACAGGGAACTGATGCAATCGAAATGAAAACGTAGTACTTTGTTTAATAACTTATACTTTAGGTAAAGATATTAGTATACATTTATTATTGTTTTACATATTGTTGTAACTGTGAGGGGTTATACCTAAGAACGCGGCAATCTATAGCAGAGAAGAGACTTGGATGTATGGGGAACATACCTTAGTTAACGTTAACTTCGTGTGCCTAGGACTTACTTTTAAAATGAACGGACAATGGACGAAGCAATTGACACAGTGAAACACAAGGCGGGATTGAAGGCCACAGAGACTCTCCGTATTGGCAGCAGAATTCCCGATTGCCAGTAGGTTTACTGGAAACAGATCCACGATGACATATGCCGCTGGCAGCCAACGGAGAATCTGCGAACTGCCGCATTTTTTGAAAGGACTTTTGGCGGTAGGGAGGGATACGGCGGACTGCGGAATTAAAAGGGAATTTTGGGCTCATAACGAGACAATAAAATGTAAAATTAGAAAGGTGAAATATGGCTGAAAATTATTATGAGAGATCAATCTTTAATTCGAGCAGTCTGCTTCAATGAGCAGTTTAGATTGTAAGGCAATAAGACATGGGTCTAAAAAGTAAGAAAGGGGTTAGAAACCATCGGGTTGGGAAATATTTGGACAGAAGACCAAAGTAACAGGAGAACTATATGGAGGAAGGTCATGAACCGCCCGAAGGATATGGACAGGCAGCTTACAATCGCGCAATGTGGGGAGAAGATGTCGTTAGAAGTGCAAATGGGGTTAAAATCTGGGCGAGGGTTGGGGCAGTACATCAAAACAGGGGCCAGACTCATTAAACAGGGACTCGCGTGGTTTAGACTTGGAGCATGGCGGCAGATCAGAATCTCAGGTGAAAATGGACTGAGAATTTGCCCTTTATGTGGAGAGGAAGTATCATGATCGCACATCCTGGCGAACTGTAGTAGCACTGAGGTGTTCTGACTAACAGAGAGCAAGAGACATGCTGGGACTCTGCTGGCAGGCCGATGAGGAACATCTGGCAAATTCATGCCGAAGATGAGACAGCCCAGATCTGAAAAGGCTGAAAACCGGGGCATGGGTGGAACTAAACAGAAGGAAACAAAATTATTGAATTGACAAATATTATTATTACTATTATTATTATTATTACTATTATTATTACAACTACGTTAATCAATGGACATATGACGTACTTATTTATTTAATTAATGTACTTTTTGTGTATTATGAAAGGCATGTACGGCCCGGTGGATTCGTGTGAAGGTTGTAAAGTTTTTAGTATGTCTGTTAATTTGATTCATTCATTCAAATTGCCTGGGTTAGATAGGTAAACACTCCTTTTCTATTTGTATTTATAATAACCTTAGCACTTCAATAAATTTCAATTTCAATACGATGTGCAATGCGACATATTTTAGCCATCAAACCGTAAAATAGGTACTAACTATCCAAATTGGAACGTTAGAGCACTAAAATTATATAATATTTAACATGCTTTGTGTTAGAAAGTTTTTTCCTTGAGTTGGTAATTACATTTGATCTTAATGAATAATAGGACAGAGAGTTAAATTTAAAAACGGATAATTTAATTATCTTTTAGTACAACTTCAAATTTTCATAATTTATTATACTTATTGCAGAAAATCTTCACACTGTCAAAGAATACAGAGTCCGAAGTTTTAATGCGCATGGTTGAGCGCACAGTGTTTTTTACAGCACTCTCGGAATAATCCCAACAAACTGTAAGAAGTTGACAGTAATTTGATATTTAGACAGCAGGGATAATTTATACGACCTGTATGATTAACTCATCAGAATTAAGTCGAAGGCAATGGGAAAGTTAGGATCGAAGGACTCTAGCTACAGTGATGTAAGTAATCGCAATTTTCGAACTGATTATTTTAAGGCGTTCTAAATAATTCCAGTTCAGTTCCTTAATGTTGTTGCGTTTGAGTGTTGTTTAGCATAATACCTACTCTAAAACTATGGCGTTCACTAGCATTGCAAATACTTTATTGTATAGTTTTCCGTGGACTTTAGCAAACTTTGTAGGGTGTGCACTTTTTGTTTTGATATTAATATTTTAAAACACCTATATTCGATTCTTATTACTTTTTCAATATATTATTTACACCATTGTTCAATTATTCATACTGTAATAATTTACGGGGGAGGGCCTTTTAACAATGATATACGGACCATGATATTAATGCAATAGCTTAACTTTTATTACAGGACTTTAATGGATAATAAAGAAATTGTTCTTTATTTGGTTTATTTAGGGACTCTTTTTAACATCTCAGGTCATTAGCATCCCATTCAATTCAGGCCAGAGGCCTCTACTTATAGGCATGGGGTTTTTTTTTTTTTTTCCTAAATCTACGACATGGCTTTACTTTCCTTCCCGATTTTAGAAATTTTACGTCCATCGGTCCTGACCGGAATTAAGTCCGCGATCTTGGATTTGAACACAAGCATTGTTACCACTACACCACCAGGACCGATGATATTAAAAAGATCTTGTATAATACACAAAATTCAGTTTAATTATTTTTGTAAACTATTCTTATTAAAGTCATTACTAAAGTAGTTTTTCCTGCTTTCTATAATCCTGCGATTCGTCCAAGTGTTACTTTTGACGTATATTGCATTGCATTTTCTGAATGTATATTTTATCGAAAGCATACACAAACAAGCTAAATTATATTAGGATGACAAGCAATATGAGGATTCATATATAATGCCTTCTGTGTGCCTATGTCCTTTGCTTCCTAAGTAAAGTCGTTGTAAGTTGTAGCCGAAAATTATAAGTTCATAATGACATTATTGTGAACATTAATACTTTATGTATGCAAATACTGAGCAGATAGGACTATTTTGTGCATATTGGAGCAAGGTTGGAAGTATTGTATTAATTTTTCAGGTTCTACTATTGTGATGGCTGAAAGACACTTGTATGAAAGCCTTTTTGCAAGAGCTTCTGTATTATATATTTAAGGAAAGGTTTGTCGGCGGTTGATCTGGGGGAAAGCAGGTGGTGTAGAGAAACAGAGATAGGCTAAGAATTGTTCTTTCAAGGTTATCGCTAGCTACATTGTTTGTCTAACGGAACAAGGGAGGCAAAGAGAGGTCCGTCACACGTAGGAAACACAGATTTCTGAGAATGTATATAAGATGACAGATGTAAAATAGTATAGGACGCATTAAAGGGCCTCACTGCAAAAGTAACATTTTCCCAGGTAATAGAGATAGCAAACAAATGGGTAAAAACGTGCGTTATCTATGGAAACATTTGACAATTTAAAAGTGATTAAAGGAGAAAATAGCCGTTAGGTCGGACTTAAAAGGCATATGCCGAAATTCATAACACACACTTTTTCTGGGAAAAGAACGGACCGGAAAAATTGTAGGGGTGTAGGGAAAGGATTAAGAATATCTAATGAACACTGTCCTAAATCATACAAATCAGAGCCAGTCTGCGCGTGAATAGATATTAGGCGATATCCAACAAGGAAACCAGGAATTGGCTGTGATTTCAGAATAATATAGAATTAAAATCCGCGTAAGCAGGGGATTAGGAATAAAAAATGAAAATTTAGGCCGTTCAGAAGGAAGTAGTGAGGCAGTAAGATCACACGGAGCTAAAAGGGGGAAGTACGAACTCGATGTCAGGCAGAGACAATAAGTAAGGGGCAGTAAGAGGGCTCAAGAGTTGTCTAATAGCCAGGGCTAGTAAAAGTGATAGCTAGAACTCAGGTCTCCGTGGACAGTCCGACCTGTAATGAGAAAATATTACATAACGAATAAATAGTGAGATACAGAAAATGTCGCGTGTTCTCTGTGGCTAGAGTTCGAAACCTTCCCGTCCTGTTGACTCCCACAAATCACAAAACACCTAGTGAATATGACCCTGAGACTTTATTATCCACAATAAGAATACAAACTCCTTCCAAAGCCGAGGCTTGAAGAAAACTTCAAGCACCTCGAGAGCTCCAAGAATATCCGCTGTACACATGAAATACAGCACAGCACCCACTCCCCCTAAACCTTATTGCTTCAAAGTTGATAAACTGATAATATTTCAAGTGGATAACTACTTCAGCAATACTAATTAACGCCAAATACGTAATGAGCATTTAAATACGTGAAAAATTAATGCTGCATTTATATTTGAACGTAAACAACAGTTATATGCTAATCAAATGAAATGCCTTCTACTTAGGCGTATATAATTAATTTTAAGAAACACATAATTTATCATTATCAAACAATTTCTTCTAACTTTGGTGAAAACTCATTTCAAAAACGTAAGGATGATTTCTTTTAACAGAAAAAAATAGAAACAATAAAAATGTTTCTGATAAATTCGAAATAGATACGTTACTCTATGCAAATGCATCAATATTTGCATTGTCCCTTTTCTTTGTTTTATTTCTCTCTTGCTCGTTTAGCGCTTCGCTCTTACTACAGAATTCTTCGGGGCGATGAATAAAACAATAAACGAAGATGCAAATCAGTCCAATATCACGTGACGCGTAAAGTTACACGGTATTTACTTTTTCCAGTGTGAGAAAAACTATATGTATATACATTTCATGCATGCAGATAGGATTTGGAGTAAATTGCCACCTGGGATGTGAGACGTATAAACTAGCGTTATTTGCATTGAATGCCAAAGGGAAAATGTCGCTTTTGGAAATCCGTTCCTTTGCTTTCGTACTTTGGTTGCTAATTCAAAAAATTGCTGAACGATTTTCCTGTAATAAATGTAAAAGCTTGCAGTACATAGTAAAGATTAGCGCATAAAAAGGTTTAAATGTCCATTAACTTTATGAGCATGATTAAGCTAAGTGTTAATGAACTACGCCGCAATAATTTAAGAGATTATAAAAAAAAATTTGAGATGGGAAATATATCATCCATTAATAAATATAAAGGAGGTGTATGGTGATAAAGATGTTGAAATTACATGCTAATAATTTAGTGCTAAAGGTAAAATTCTGTCTTAAAGTGTCTTCCAAAGCCAAATCTAATTTGCGTGTGAGAAAACTTGTGATTTCAATAGCTTACTGTTTTCAGGATACAGTGATATGAAACTCTTTAAAATCACGTGCTTATTTTATGACAGTTTAGCATGAAACAGAGGCTAACTGATTTTATAAGTGAAGTAGCTGGTTTCGAAAATTGTAAGTTCAGATCCTATCTAGGTCGGTCCTGGTGGTCGGTCCTACCTGGTATGGTGTAACCATACCCAAACCCAAGATCGTAGTTTCGATCGCGGGGATTTTTTCGGGCCTAAAAATCCTAAGTATAGCTTCCTTCGGAAGGGAAATACAGCCATGGGTCCCGTGTCGTGCATTTACGGCATGATAAAGAACCTCAAGTCTGAAAATAGAGGCCTCTGAGCAAAATGTGTCGGCCGTTTCATGCCCTGAATTGAGTGGGACGCTGATGACCTGAGATGTTGAAGAGCATCCATAAATAAAGCAAGTCAAATTCAAAATTCCTAAGGGGTAAATAATATTTTTTATGAATTATGCTCATACAAAGTGTGTAAAAATAAACAAAAAGTGATTTACGAGTATCAAATTCGACATTATTCGCCTTTGCTTGGCATCAGTATTCAAACCTGCAATATAAAATTGCTCAACAATTCATCTGTTATTGCATAATATCATTTAGAAAGAAAACTTCATTACTTACAAGAAAAATCGCAAAAAAAAAAAAAAAAATCAGTTACAGGAGATATAATTACCTCTGAATTCAATACCTATTTTGATTTTTCTGTAAAGACCTTTGGTCTCTGAAGGAAATCATCAATTTGAAGTATGTATGGCTGCACAATCACGACTGGAGTAGCAGAAAGCAAGCGAAGGAGTCTAAAGGAACCCCCTAGTGAGTAACTGCGGTGTTTTACAGAAAAACAAAACTCAACATTGAATTCAGAGATAAGTATATGAACTATATCTGAATTGTGGTGCGATTTTGAATTTTTTTACCAGAAAGTTTTTCTTGTCAGTGGCGTACTGGTATTTCATAAACTTAATGTTAAGAATAATTTTAAAATTCTAACAATTTGACCATAGGATCTACAAACATGGGCTTATCGCTATTTTTGTATTACTTAAGACCATTATTTGTATGGTTTTCTTATAAGTTAGAGCTCGGAAAATAATACTTCCTTTTACAAAACGAAACCGATTTTTGATTAAATCAAAACTTACAAAATCACTCGAACAAAAAATTTGAACATTAAATAATGTGATAAAAATAATAAGAGAACTAATTTTTTCCCCGTTTTTACTCTTAAAATTAAATAATATTTCCAAATTCAATCAATACGATTTCTTCAACTTTGCCCATTAATGTAAATTTTCTATAATACTACTTATTGTTTTATGCAGGAGGCTGTGTTGTAGTTTCAATACAAACTTCCATTTTTTTTTCTAATTTATTACGTGCTACTTAGTAATTTTAAAGCCAACTTCTATTTTAGCGCCATTCGAGATTTTTTCTTTGAGGTTACAAACTTCAGTTATGTTCACGCACTTTATAAATAAATTATGTTCAAGTTTGTGTGATAGTGATTAATATATGTATATTATATGTTTTAGATTTCATTTTGTATGCCATTGCAGATTGCAATAATACTCTCAATATTTTTTTTAAGAAGATGCCCCAAGTTATTAGGATTCATGAATGAAGACTTCTAACATTAAGACAGCGTCTGATTGGTGAACCGTACTAATCGTACGTTATAGCAGAATTTGAGGGCCCGATCAGAGAAGAGCTAGTGATTGCTGAAGGAAAACCCGAGTTAAGCTCGTGAGGGTGGATAATAAGACGTTAAGCTGAACAGTTCGCCGGTTGTTGATTTGGTTTATTTGTTTTATTTACGGACGCTCTTTAACAGCTCAGGTCATCAGCGTCCCATTCAATTCAGAGCGTGAAACGGCCGACAAATTTTGCTCAGAGTCCTCTTCTTTCAGGCTTGAGGTTCTTTATCATGCCGCAAATGTACGCCACGGGATCCACGGCTTTACTTCCCTTCCGAAGGAAGCCATACTTAGGCTTTTTACCCCCGAAAAAAATCCATCGATCCTGGCCGGGATTGAACCCGCGATCTTGAGTTTAGAAGGCAAATATGGTTACCACTACACTACCAGGACCAACTACGATTCACCATGAAAAAGAATTAACTTTGTGAGTTGTTGATCAGGAGATGTTAAGCTAAACAAATGACCAGAGAAAATTAGAGACAATCCCCCGCTACAGCTGTGACGTGTAGTGATAGTGAGCAGGTTAAAAGAAAGTGCTGCTATCAAATTTGTTGTTAAAACAGACTTGAACAACATTATTGTATTAATTACAATAAGTCAGACTAGGCTTGTGTGGAGATAATAAAAGCAACGTATAGGAGTCTCACAAGTAACGGTGATTCATAATAATCACTGTACAACAAATCATGTGTTTTAATAATGATCTCCAGTGTTAATTAATCTCCAGCAATTTCCCGATCGTTCTCCCTATGATCTTTCATAAAATCCAACTCAATAGCCGTGGCGACTACTGGAGGTAATGTTGGAGGTGGAGGGACGCTGATTATGTTTATTTAGATACCAGTCAACTTAAATCAACAATTCAAAGTAAAATGAAACATTCCCCCTCCTTATAAACACCGCGTCACGATCAGGATGGATGCGGCAGGCAAGCATTCAGGTGGAGTGCCTAAAGGTTCCCTATGATCACCCAAACACTGCTCAGCTCTGGAAGTCCAAAGTGCCACTTTCACATTGGATATCATGGCTTCTTCACTGAGCAAATCCAACCGCCGCATAATTGTCCAGGTGCATAACCTGACATTTGCTAGCTTGTAGCTGCAGATTCCTATAAATATGGTTTCTATATATGAAATTGTGTCTCTAGCTTCTTAAAAAACACTTATTTGCTATTAGTAAAATTATAAATTATAAATAATACATAGTACATAAAACAAAACATATGAGAAAAAATCTAGCGGCCAATAATTAAAAAAAAAATGGTTTACTTCAATGTAAATGGCGGTTTTTCGTTTACGTTTTCTTGAACAGGATGGTAACGTAGCTAGAATTACCTTGACCGCGTTCGGAATTCAACCACAAGTCACTAAATATATTGTAGCACACTAGATTACAGTGCTCAGGTCACACAAGTAAAACAGAACAAATGAAGGCGGTACGACGCAATGTACATACTGTGCGGATGCATAGTTACTTCAAAGGCTAGAAGACCAACTCTTCTTACACAGGATAAAAACACATCAGATTCGCTCTAACATGACCTGCATCCACATGATATAGATCATAAACAAAAAGGTAAAAATAGGCAAGAGTTAAAGGGAAAATAAAAGTATGAGAATTAAATGTACGCTTTCAGTATATCTATACCATATAACTCAATAGCAAAGTGGAGAATATTTGCCTGTGTTTATGTCGGTATACGGCTCTGTTGCAAGCAATATATATTTAACTCCCAGTAAAATAATTATTAAACTGTCAATTGCTATGCGTGTAAGAGTGTGCATCAAATGGCGTTCGGTAGCCAGTGGAATAGTGGTAGTATTTTGTTCATTTAGGGACACTCTTTAACATCTCAAGTTTTCAGCGTCCCATTCATTTCAGGGCATGAAACGGCCGATAAATTTTACTCGGAGACCTCTTCTTTCAGGTCTGCCGTAAATCTACGACACGGGACCCAAGGCTTTTTTTTCCCTTCAGAAAGAAACCATACTTAGGACTTTTAAGCCCGGAAAAAGCCATCGACCCTGGCCGGGAATGAACCCACGATCTTGGATCTACGAGACAAGCATGTTACAACTAGGCTGTCAGTAGCGATAGCTAATGGAGGTTAGGTAATAACTAATAAAGTCAAAATAGCGGAAAGTAGAGGAGCAAAATATATTGAGGCAATATTTAATTTTACAAGCAAAGATAAATCAATGAGATAGCTGAATATGTATTATTAAGTTTTTAGAAATAATTTTCATACGAAAAATATAAAAAAAATAAGAAATGAAAGAGAAATTTTAAGTTAAAGGTTAAAAGTTTGAAAGTGTATGAAATATATGGTGATTTTAAAAACAAAAAGTCTGTAAGGTTGTATAGTTCATGAAAAATATATTGAATTTTTAATAAAGGTGTAACAGAGGATTTTCATTTCTTACAACAGGAATTGCCAAATTAAAAGGAGCAGGAGACAGGACCATAATACGAATATGGCCAATGCCTGGACAGAAGAAGCAAGTAAGCCTTAATTTCAATGACTGGGGCATATGATGAAAATGACGAACGAGAGAATAGTAAGAAAAGTATTGGAAACAAAAACTGCAGGAAGAAGAGGCAGAGAGTCACCTAAACTAAGATGATTGGGTGATGTTGAAGAACAAAAGGTCTGGTGAAGAAATTGAGGCAAAAAGCCTTGGAAAGAATGACATGATCTCGAACCAAAATGGAGGCTAATGCCAAACTCTTAAGGGCTATTGCATCAAGTGAAGAAGATGAAGAAAGTAGTGCTATGTTGGGAGGAAAATCCAAAGAAGGGTGTAAATAGTTAAGAATGGAGTCAATGTCTTCAGAACCAGACTGTACTTCAACAGACGAAAAAGGTGTGGTTTCAGTTATATATTTAGCTGATTACTTTAAAAAATACTTTTGTACACTGCTATTTACTACTTTATATTTGCAATGAGTAGTGAATTATATACTATTTTAATTATTTGAGCTAGTGTATCTAGCTTAGAAATTAGACAATCAGCATATTAGGATAGTTATATGAATGGATTAATGGAACATAAACACTATGAAGTTTTCTTTATGTGCATTGCAGAAAAACATCAACAAAGAAAAAACAAAGGTAAAGACGCGAAGGATAACCGTACAGAATAAAGATGCACGGAGGAATTAAACTTTATATACTCATAGAATACTCATGGAATTCTAGTGGTTGATTATGCTGATCATTTACATCACTAAGACTGCTGTTTTACTCAGGACGAAGCTGCAATGATGATGATAAATTGATAGAACGGATGGCATGAGAAAAGCAGCAGCAGCAGCAGCAGCAGTAGTAGTAGTAATAGTAATAGTAGTAGTAGTAGTAGTAGTAGTAGTAGTAGTAGTAGTAATAATAGTAGTGGTGGTAGTAGTAGTAGTAGTAGTAGTATTAGTAGTAGTAGTAGTAGCAGTAGCAGTAGCAGTAGTGGTAATAGTAGTAGTAGTAGAAGTAGTAGTAGTAGTAATAGTAGTAGATGTAGTAGTGGTAGTAGTAGATGTAGTAGTAGTAATAGTATTATTAGTAGTAATAGTAGTATTGGTAGTCATAGTAGTAGTAGTAATAGTAGCAGTAATAGTAGTAGTAGCAGCAGCAGTAGTAGTAGAAGTAGTAGTAGTAGTAGTAATAGTAGTAGTATAGAGCAGTAGCTGACTCATGTTCCCCTACCCCCTTTCCAGTTGTCTATTTCTTCCGATATGAACTGCCTCGGTTTATTTAAAAAGTTACCTACTCCCTCTTTCTCCTTCCTATCTGCCAGCAAAGTCCAGCACTGCCGCTGCCCTTACCCTTCGTTAACAAACGGGACCAGTAAATATCTCTTTCTCCTTTCTTCAGTCCCCTTGCAGTACGCCAGAATATGCTCCCAAGATTCTTTATCCGCACATATAGAGCAAATCAAACCAAACGAGCCCCATGATTACTGAGTTGAGCCGCTGTTTGGATGTAATACTACAAACCCCATCCAATTTTCAGCTCCGATTGTATCTCCAGCGAAACTTTTTCTGCACACTCGAAAGATCACTTGCCCATTAATACCTCTCAAGCGTTTCTTAATTTTTCTCCAAACCCCCTCCTGTTTTTTTTTCCGTTCCACAATCCAAAAGTTCCTCACTCCCATATTTTCCATACCTATTCTTAATTTTGAAACCTATGTGTTATTTTTCCCATTCTCAGCTGCTCCATGGTAGCAGATCGCCCTAATTAGTGTCTGGTCTCCGTGAACAATTCCTGCTCGAATCCTAGTATTCGGGGAAGACAGGCTAATAGCTACTTTGTCCCACCATTTCATTTCGGATCAGGCCTAATAGAGCATTCAGCCATATTGTCACTATATTTGCATTTCATACACCATTTAAGTGCAAAGTGTTTCAGTATTCCGACTATATGAAACTACTATGTGTTGTTACCATATTTTAAGACTTAAAATCTGTTTCCTCCAACTTCCTAATAGTTTTACTGCATGCTGCATAATACTAATCTAAAGATTTTCATTGACGAATAACGAAAGTCTAAGTTTTCTCCAAACCTTTTTTTTTTAATTCTTTTTTCCACTTTGCTGATGAGATGTAGTGACAAAAACAATTTGTTTAATGTTTAAACCTTTACAAAGATCACATACATAGGAAAGAGGGAAAGTTTCATGTCAAACGCCTTTGAGTTACTTTTCTATAGATGCTCATTAATCATTTAGGATAGAATATACGAAAATCAAAGCCTCGCATGTCCTTTCCTCGCTTCTATTATGTATGTAAGCGCTAAAAAGTAATCTTTTCTTGTGCAAGGATACAACACAGAAAATACATTAAACGGAGTTAAGACAACAACAAAATGCAAAGAATGATTTATATCGCATGAGAAGAAAGAAGGGACGAAAACGATAAACAAATAAGGCGAAAGATGAAAGAGTGAGAATACATACGTTGCCTTCTCCAGTTTTTTGACAAGTGTGGTTACCAAAGCAACCCGTAACCATAAAAACAAAAGTGTTAGATTCAACATTTAAAGTAAAGAAAGCATTTTATTGTATTATATGTTCAAAAGCTTACGCAAATATATAACAAATTATTATCGAGGAAATTACTCAAATTTCATTAGTTTTGTTCTAGGTACTTAAGACACGTTTCAAAGGCTGCTTCCCAGCGTGGTATTAAGATGTCTCTGTGGATTTTACGAGCTTGGTGATGAGGTTACTGTTGTCTGATTGTTTCCTGGCATACCCAAAGAAAATCTAATAAATATTGTAAAGAAATGACTAAACTCAATAAACCTACCTGGAGAAGTAATGATCAATATCTAAACCTCATCAAAATTTGTATCAATCAAAACTACTTCACATTCAAAGGCAATAGTTGAACACAAAAGGAGGGTCTAGCAATGAGAAGCCCACTCTCACCATTTTTGGTAGATATGTGCATTAGTTTCTTGGAAATAAAATTAGTACAGGCTTTTCCACACATATACAAATGTTGGTACCGTTATATTGATGTCTTTGCAATAGTAGATGAAATATGGAAAAAGGATGTCATAAAACTAA
Source organism: Metallyticus violacea (assembly GCA_030762175.1). NCBI lineage: Eukaryota > Metazoa > Arthropoda > Insecta > Mantodea > Metallyticidae > Metallyticus > Metallyticus violacea. Next base: position 93,969,607 of record CM060840.1, on the reverse strand, counting down.
TAAACCTACAAGACAGCACTGTTAAAATCACAATACAAATAGAAAATAACAAGATTCCTTCCTTCTCGGATATAAAAATTATAAAAAAAATTCAATAATCTGGAATTTGGCACATTCAGAAAACATATCCAAACAGATAATTATATAAAAAACAACAGCCACAATCCGAAACAACATATACTAGCCATAGTTAATATTTTCAAATTCAAATTAACAAATCTACCAATAAGAAAGACAAAATACGAATCGGAGCACGACCACCACAGGTGACCGATGTCGTTAAGGCGCGGATTCGTGAGCGGGAGGTCTGGGGTTCCAATCCCTCCAGGACCGTCCTCCCTGACTGAGGTTTCTTCCAGGTGTTTCTCAGTCTTCATAAATGGCAAATGCCGGGGAGGTACCCTAAACTTAGGCCTGGAACGTTTCCTTCCTTAAAAATAAATCCTTTCCCTATATATCATTTCATCTGTGTCCTTCGCCTGTGGTGCCTCTGTAGTAAAATCGGGCGTTAAACACAATTCATTCATTCGAATCGGAATACTATAAAGTCATAAATGTAGCACAGGAAAATGGCTACACAATAGATCTCTTCAACAAGAAAACAGAAAAATTAAAAAAAAAATAAAAAATAAAAATAAAAGATAATACCACACTACAAAGGAGATCTTATATATAAGAAATTCACATTCAACCCATGGGCACACCAAATATTCCAGAAGATTTTTAAAGAGGCAAACATCATTTTTGGCCGCAGTAAACAAATGTAGTTTAAAAAAAAAAACTTTCTAAAAACCAACCAACACAAAAGATAAAATTCTGCCAGGAAAACACGGTTACAAAGACTGCAATATGAAATACATAGCCAAACAAAAAGAAATATTACCATAGGATTTAAGGAGCACATGAGAAACGTAAAATATAAACAAACGGAAAAATCATCAATAACAGACCCATTTCTGGCAAAAGAAGCATGAATTCCAAAAGGAACCAAAAATCTTAAAAGCTCTTCAAAAACCCATAGAATTAACAGTGTGGGAAAATATAATCATAAACAAGAACAAGGCAAATTTGGTTAATTTTGATCTCCCAAATATTAGTAACCTCATCACCAAGTTCGTAAAATCCACAGAGACATCTTAATACCACGCTGGGAAGCATGCTGAAGATGAAGGCAACAACCTTTGAAACATGTCCGAGTAAGTGGAACATAATTAATGAAATTTGAGTGATTTCCTCAATAATAATTTGTTATATTATACTATAGTTCACTGTGAAAGTTCCCGCTTTTCAAAACTATACAGAAATCAAAATTACCATCTTGTTTTTATTTTCAGAAGAAATGGAGAGCGCATCTATTACTATACATATTTTCTTTAGAACTATCCTGCACCCAGGAGGCCGGCATATAAACTCCACATACTTACGGTAGGACTGATATCTCCGCACTCAGTTTAAAGCACTGCAGCTTCGTCTGAGCAGCAAGTCCACAGCAGGTAACAACCCAGAGCGAAAAGACGAGTGGTGTGGGAAAGATCCATATTTAATTAAGTTGGCCCTCGCCCTGCTTTTCCGATTCAGTTACACGTCATCAGCCGGGTCAATTACAAGACTGCCATCGTGTAGCTTTCCAACCCCGGGGACTTGTCCAATTTAGTGGACTGATTTTAAATGTTTCAGCAAAACCAGAATAGGGTTTTCCTTGTACTCGTATGACTACCGAATTCCGAGGGAGGCTAAACGGGGCGCGAAAGAGAGATGCAGGGACCTGTGTTCCTGTTTAAGGCTTACGTTATATTTAATAAAGCGTTGTGCCATAAACGAAAATGAGTAAATTATTTTAAAAATCATCTTAAAGGTTGAAAATGGGTATGTGTTACTCAGAATGAGTAGATTGCTGGTCACAAATTAATTTTGTTATTTGGGAGTAACTTTTAATGTGAGTGGGAAATGAAAAAAGGACCTGTCTATTATTAATTATAAAGCATGAAGTCAAATAAACGGATTACAACATGTTCTGATTCGCGTTCCAGATATATCCATTCTGCTATATGGAAGTGAAATATATGGACGTGGGAGAGCTAAACGCGTATATAAAATCCAAGTTAATATTTGGAAAAGGGTTTTGGGACTCTTAAAAAGGACATCAAACTATGGCGTGTTGAGGGAGGTGGGTTGCTATTAACATAACGGTTAATAGCAAAATAAAGACGTGAAATACTTGCTTAGAGTAATGCAGGAAGACCAGTCAACACTTCGCGCAAAATGCTATAGACACCAGATGCAAAATATAACACCAACGTTTTAAGCTGCAGAGGTAGAAAGAGGACTCAGAGGAATTAGCTTGGGTTCAATAAGCCAACGAGGCAATGAAAATAATAAAAACATATGGAAGAAGGTTAGAACAAGGCTTGAAGTATTCAACAGGCAGAAAATCGAGGCAGAATATTTCACGATTGAGCCTAATATGTTTTCAGTATACGGGTTAGGTTTTTAAACAAAACCACATCAAGTGTAATAATGCACTTATATTTTTGTTACGAAATATTATTAAGTTTTAATACATGTAGCTAAGGCGAAAACTCTTTTTGTAGATTTAATTTTAAATAAAAATGAATGTATACATTAAAAAAAGAAGGTTTTATGTAAATAATAATTTTGTTTTTTGAGTAGTGTTTAACGCCCGTTTTCACTACTGAGGCACCACAGGCGGTGGACACTGATGATACATGAGATGAAATGATAAATTGGGAAAGGATATTTTTTTTTTAAGGAAGGAAGCGTTCCAGGCCTAAGTTTAGGTATCTCCCCGGCATTTGCCAGTTATGAAGACTGAGGAAAACCTGGAAAAAACCCCAGTCAGGGAGGACGGTCCTGGCGGGATTCGAACCGCAGACCTCCCGCTCACGAGTCCGTGCCTTAACGACCTCGGCCACCCGTGGTAAATAATAATGCATTTCCAAATTGTTTCATTGTTAAAGAGAAGAAAGCTTATTTTTTTTCGAACCTGTGATATGTTCTTCACTAGTGTGTCTTTTCAAACACCAACAGTAATCAGCCATCAATGTTTTAATGTCTTTATAAAACCTCTCGTCTTATCCTTCACTTATTGCCCCAAGATTCACAGGGAAGTAGTATGGAGCGTATTAAAAGAAGCGGGGGCGTAGGTTTGGATATCAAAATATGATTATAGCCCCACGCTGGAATGCCAATTTGAAGGGGTATTATAGTATGCGGGGGCGTAAGTTTGTAATACCAATGCCTCTCTCTGGTAGTAGATTTGAAGCAGGGATGTACGGCGGATGAGGCCGGTCGTCGTGTAGTCTTTTCACCGCTGATGTCCACTGCTGCTCCGTCTGATGGCGGCTTCAGTTGGGGATGTTAAGGATCTCAGGGTTCGCTGTACTGGAGGTTTTTGGGACTCGGAGTCACCGGGTCGAGAAGGTTTTGACAACAGATCGCAAAGGATAACACAAGAGCCTTTCTAACTCATAATTTATTAATAACACAATACATCCATTTGACGAGACTGTCCGTGGAGACTCGGGTTCCAGCTTTCTGAATATCAAACACTAGAACCTACTTCACGTCTTACTGACTGACTTATGACCTGATTTGTACCTTCTCTTCTACCGATCTTACTCTTTTACTCTTTTACTAGTGCTCCTCGACTGACTGACCTATTCACATCCGACTGACTTTACTCTTCGACTTCCGGACTCACTTATTCGTATCCGAGTGACTTTACTGATCTCTGTCTGTGGTTTTTGGACCAATAAACCACGCCCTTTGCGAAAAACACTTCTCTATCACCATGAATTAAACTTTAATTCTAGCTTCCTGATTGGCGATTATTCAATATATATTTCTATGCCTATACGCTCTGATTCGTACACTTGTAGCCGGGACCGCCACGAGTGGCCGAGGTCGTTAAGTCTCGGACTCGTGAGCGGGAGGTCTGGGTTCGAATACCGCCAGGACCGTCCTTCCTGACTGAGGTTTTTTCCAGGTTTTCCTCAGTCCTCATAAATGGCAAATGCCGGGGAGGTACCCTAAACTTAGGCCTGGAACAATTCCTTCCATAAAATTCTTTCCCAATATATATCATTTCATCCCGTGTATTAGTGTCCATCGCCTGTGGTGCTTCTGTAGCAAAAACGGGCGTTAAACACTATTCATTCGTTCACTTGTAGCCGGTACCTATTGGTTGCCTTCTCCACGCCTACACTTTTAGTTTTTATTGTCTCTTTCTGGCCTTTCCCAAGAAGCTTCCATATCATAAATTCTGGCTGTAGCCTTTTATTCTACTCCATTTATCCCTTTATATCTGTGTGCTATTACTTAGACAAAAAATGTTCCCACCTCTGGTATCTATCTTTACTTTCTGGGAAATTTTGGGCGATCTGTATTATTGTCTTGAACTATTTTATCATTTCCATTTCTGAAGCATTCTCGTAAATCTGCACTTCTCTTTTATCTTTAGGTGCACAATGTAGCATGAAAATGAAATGACCCTTTTTAAAATACGCTGTCAATGTCCACTGTAAAGCATTCGCAGGTGTTAACAATTCTCGACCTTTTCTCTACCTGCTAGAACTTAGGACAGTCCGTCAGTCTGATACAATACAACCCTTGTACAAAACAATAAATTCTTTTCCTATCTTAAGGTTTGCAGACAATTAACACAAAGGAGTCTCAACCAGGAATTCTGATATTTTGCACAAAATATCAGCTCCAATATTTATCCAATGAAATATAAATTTTAAAGCTAATATTAATTAATACACCTGAAATTACTGAGGAACTATAATTTTCGTCTCCAAGTAATTTTGTTTTAAAAAATCTAGATGCTGTAACAAGCAATATTTGGGATATTTTCGGGTAGAGGCAAATATTTCCATAGATAACTTTGCCATAAATGTGCTCAGAAACCTTATTTATTGCAACCTCCGTTTCCGCAGGGGCCTCAAATCGATCTTATGCTAGAAGATTTCCCAGAACTTAGAAAAGACGACTAAAAAAGACGTCCTTGCGAGCGTTCACAGGGGAAACCGCAAGAGCTATGGAACGCGAGATTGAATGATGATGGGAAGGAAATTCGTCGCCGCTGGGAACACGAAGGAAAGGTCCGAGGTAGGTGGGTACAGGGTTTTCGTGATGCACGACCCATCACACTCGCAAGTTGGGCAATATGTCACGATGCAAAATATCACGATGCCCAGGGGCCGAGCCACTCCTGTTTCCTTTATGGATAGTCCTTGTCTCTAGAGGGTGTACCATCCCGTTCCAAGCACGGTGGTTCTAGCATATGACATATTCCCCTTCCGTTCACAGTCTTCTCCCAAGAACATAAACTTAATATTTTTAATATGTGTTTTAATATTACATTTGTTTTTTTTTACGTCTTTGTAAGGCATGATAATATAGTTCGCTTACATGATTTTAGAATACAATACGTCAGCATGCAAAGCGATATACTTTTAGTATTACAATCCAGAATCTAAAAGAATAGCCCTTGAACCAAAGAATAACAGACTTTCACTAGCGTTTGCAAAATTAGTTTTTAATTGCCCATTTTATATACCTTAAAATTCAATTACTAGTTATTTAATTGGTGTAAGGAAACTATTTTTATGCATAACGTAACTACTTATAATATTTTATCTATCAACAAAAAAAAGTATATACCCAATATATTAAATTTTGCACTTAAACTTTATTAGGTTCAAATGTATATCACAATAAAATATATGCCGCCACGGGTGGCCGAGGTCGTTAAGGCATGGACTCGTGAGCGGGAGGTCTGGGGTTCGAATCCCACCAGGACCATCCTCCATGAATGAAGTTGTTTCCAGGTTTTCCTCAGTCCTCATAAATGGCAAATGCCGGGGAGGTACCCTAAACTTAAGCCTGGAACGTTTCCGCTCTTAAATAAAAATAACTTTCCCAAATGATCATTTCATCTCATGTATCATCAGTGTCCACCGCCTGTGGTGCCTCAGCAGTAAAAATGGACGTTAAACACCATTAAAAAAAAAAAACTATGAAATAACCACTGACTCTAGATTTTGTTTGAAAATAGATATCAAATACAGTGATAAGAATAGCATCCAATTAAAAAAATTCTGATATAATAGAGACGGTAACTGATGATCTAATTTAGCAATTTTTTTGCTCGTCTTGCAGATTCTTTAGAAATTCCTATCTGTTGTGCTAGACGTCACAGGAATTTTTCAGACCCGTTCCCAAGTATTTTGTGTTTTTTTAAAAAAAAAAAAGCATGACGTTTTCATTTCTTTTTATAATCCGTGACAGAATCTGTTTGTTTAAACTTACTCATTAAATCTCTTATAGCTTTTTATGGAACTGGGCAGTTATGATATTTACATACAAATGTTTGCCGTGTATTACCAGATAATTATTTTTGCATTTTATGTACGTCTTCTAAATGCATACATGCTTACGTAGTAAATATTTTATCATTGCACAACACAACCTACTATTGTACTAGCCGAAAAACGTGTGACTCAATAGTGATGGAGATAGCTCGCATCTACGACCTAACTAAATGGAGTGGAATGACGGTCTTGGGGCGGGAGGTCGCGCCGGTAAGAAGCCGACTTGTGAATGGATAAATTTAAATGGGTCTCAATTATATTTCATTACACAGTCTCTTTTATCATAACTTATATAATTATGGTTGCATAATTTTTCTTTTGTATCATGTAATTTTATTTAAGAATACTACAGATAATGCAAAATATCTTTTTTAAAATAACAATTCTCATCAAGATCTAAACTTAAAAGTTTATCCATTTCGGGCTATTATACTTTAAGAACATTAATCGCCATACTTTTAAACAGGAAAAATTGCCGCGTCGACAAAGCATTAAACTGCAGGTATTAAATGTAATTGATAGTGGCAGCATTATTTCCTATAAACAACTGTATTCTTTAATTTTGGGCCTAACCCGTTATTGTTCCCAAACGACACTTTTATGTATATTAATACAATATTTTATTTTGAATATTCTCACATCTCTCCTCACTTGAAAATTGTTCCTGACATGTAAACTTTTTTTTAAATAATGTTGTTTTTGTTAATAAAGGAATGAAAGAGAATAGATTAATTTCTAACCCCATTTAATTCCTGAATACTTTATTTCATTATTTACAAAATAAACATTACTATCACCTTTACTATTCAAAAGCAAAATGTAACCTTCATAAATTGCAGCTCTGTTGCCTGCCAGCATTATTGCATATTCATAGAATATTTATTTTGCATATGTTGAGGATAACTTATTGATAACTTGGACAATAAGTTGATAAACAATGACTGTATTTTCAAACATGTTTATTGTACAGTTGACCGCCTCCGGGAAGATGAAAAATGTGCTATTATTTTAAAAAGTTACGCCCTAAATGCAAAAAATATTGGGGTGCTAAACGTCATTAAAAGATGCCAAAAGTCACAAAACCATAGAAAAATACTTCCGAAAATATGAGCGTCCGAAAATCAAAAGCGATCAATGGACCGCCATGGTGCGTACTAGTGTTAAATATCTAATTTTTTGAATCCAATGGAATACACTTTGCAGCAGTCATATCTTCTGTACATTCAATAGAATAGAAGTTTACTTATATTGACAAAGGTTAAGTCCGAAGACATCCTTCAAACTGACTCCAATAGCTGAGGCAGGTTCCAGGAAATGCAGCTGCTGGCAGAGAAAATTGGACTCTATCACAAACAATCTTCCACCTCAGAAATTTCATTAAAGCGCACTGTACAGAAGTACTGAAGTAACTAATTTATGAAATGACACTGAGGTTTGAACCTCAAGCATTACAACACAAAGGTCGAATTGAGATGATGAAAATTAGTCGAATAGCCATGACTTAAAGTTATTTGGGGTAACACAGGGCCTTTCACCGTACTGGCCCATAATTTCAACGCTCATTTTTCCTTTGTAGTAGAAATGCTAAAAGGACGCAATACGTAAAGTGTTTTATTTGAAGGCAATTTAATGCTAATGCAAAAGCTATTCATACACTTTAATTAAAATGTTCTAATATCTAAATGTCTTGACAAGCATTGGGGTAGATGTTTAGAACTCGAAATTAGCGACATCTTTGTTGAAGTTTTGACTTTTCTAACAAATTTGGATTCAAAACATCATTTGATTAGAGAGATGATGCATAATGCGGATCAAATCTTCGAGTTCTGCCTTCAATTACAAGATGGAAGCATGCCCACAGAAAAAATCCGACACGAAGGAGCTGTGTAAACTAAGCGAATTCCTCACCAAGTTGAATAGCTTTTAATAAAAATGAACATAAAATCCAAATAAGGCCTTATTAATTAATGAAATGAAATAAAATATGGCATTATTGTGTGGTATCAGGGAAACACATGTTTATGAACTGAGCCCTTGATATTATCCTCGCATTTACTAAAATAGAGAGGAATAATAGAAAGTTTCGAGTTCCATTGCGCATTCAAGTAGATGATGTTCATATGTTTCAATAAAACAAAAACATGTTACTATTTAAAAACAAATATAAACAAACGAAAGTTACATCGATTTTCAGTGGCTTTGAAATTTATATGTAGTAAAAACATGCAACGTAAACGTTTTCTGAAGGTTATTACAGAGCGCTCTAACAAATATAATTCTCAAACACAGATTAGATTAATATTTCACATTTACTATCTTCATGACGATACTTTTGTTAAATATAAACCATATGCAACATTGTACATACATTTTATATGCTGAATTAGTTATTTTAATTTAAAACAATACAGAGAAAATTAAAAGCAAGAGCGATTTTTCAATTTCGATTTTCCAATATACCACCACTCCTAATGGTCCAATTTCCCTAATTTTTGAAACTATTTTTTTAGTTATTTAAATGGTATATAGTGAATTTTGTTGTGGAGAAACAAATATTGGTGCCGCTAGAGTGATTTTGAAATTTTGGGTTTCGGGTAAGCCCGCCCTTCAAAAGTCAAATAGCACTGAATTTCTGAAGGTATTTTGCTTACTTCATTTAACTGGCATATACCGAGTTTTGCTTAAAAAAATAATAAAATGGGGCCGCTAGAGCAATTTTTAAATTACGCTTTAACCCCCACTCGTTTTTCAGGTAAACTCCCACACTTAGTAATCTCATTTCACTGATTTTCAAAAACTATTTTTCTCATTTTGATTTTATGGGTATATTCCGATTTTAAGTTATGAAAAACAAATTTTTGTGCCGCTAGGGCGATTATTCAATTTTGGGTTGCAGCTTAACTACCCATTTCTAACTACCCTATTTCCCAGACTTTAAGAAATTGTATTTTTTAATTTTATTTAAATGGTTACAGAGTTTCCTTGCAAAAAGCAAACTCTAACGTTACTAGAGTAACTTATTTTGGGTTTCAGGTAAAACCACCAACCTAATAGTTCGATGTCACCGAGTTGCAAAAAATATTTTTCTTATTTTATTTCAATAGTATATACAGAATTACATGTACCAAGATTTAAAACTGCCACCAATAGAGTTTAATTCAAACTCTCTCTCTCTCTCTCTCTCTCTCTCTCTCTCTCTCTCTTAGGTAGTCTCTACACATTCCTAATGTGCCCTGATTTTCGGAAACTAATTTTTTAATTGCGACCGCTAGAGGGATTTTTCAATTTTTCTTGAAATAATTTGTTTTAGGTTAACCCCCACTCACAATGGTACAATTTTACTAAGTTTCTTTGAGAGCAAACAAAAATTCCGACCAATAAGAGCGTTAATGGACATATTCTAATCTCTACCCTAATTTTACTTTATAGTATTTCACATGTTATTCATTAAGTTCGATTGAATCTTGTGTGGGTGAGATTTTATTTATGTTTTTAATATTTTGCTTATGTACATGCTGCGCCAGCACGAGGAGTACAAAAACAACAATAATATTTGTATTGGAAGTTGTTTAGGCATTTTTCAGTATATTTTAGGAAATATAGAAATTTTTTGAATTTTTAATATAAAATAAAGATATATGCTATAATGTTATATTGAATTTTAAGCACGAAATTCATTGCTGAACTAACAGATTTATTTTGAGCTATTTTACTAGTTGTTTGGAATTCTGTAATTTAACACTAGTACGACAAATTTAGCCCTCTTATAAGTTTCGTTTGTTTTTCATACTTCAAATGCGGCAAAAAGAGAAAGAGGGGTAGTAGGAACTAGGCAAGCAGCTCCGGCATGAAAGCAGTGTTTCAGCACAGGATTTATAACGCTCAGTTCAAGTCTCCCCAAGAATACAAAGCAAGAACCACGCAAGGGGAAAAAAAAACAACAAACGAAGAGCTGGCTTGAGCACAGGCTTTGGATAAAAACAGAAACAAGAATGACACCCATTGTGCGACTTTGTGTGTCTTGTGTGTGTAGAAAAAAATTATACTCGAAAGTGAGATCTTTTCTGTAGTGGTGAGGGCTGGGCAATTCAATTAATTGATGAGATGATATGGACAAGTGATAGCAAATTATCTACGTGGTTGCTCCACAAGTAATCTTTATACACACTTACCTCAGTGAACGCCTGATTCGCACCACTAATTAGTGGAAACTGTCAAGCCATCATCCTGCAATCGAGTAGTGTGAATCCCTAAGCTCACACATCTTGGAATTTTTTGACTGCTATATGTAAATGATAAACGGCAGTCAACTAACAAATCGATGATGTGTCTTATTCGCCAAAACACCGAAAGCACCACAAACTATGCTGGAACAATTATGTGAGCACAGCAAAAATGCAGGGCTGTCACTAAACAAACTGAGACACAGTAAATTTCACACGGACCTGAACCCCAATAAAAATAGATGGAACAGTCCTCACATATGTGAGCGAATATACATACCTAGGACAACAGATTTCCTTCCATGATAAAATGGAAAAAGTACAATGAAGGATCTCATTAACCCCTGAGAGCATTTTGGATCCTTAAGTTTATATTGTTAGACCAAACACTAACTAAGAAACTCAGATTCCAGACGCTCGAAACCTGGGTATACCCTGTATTACTATATGGGTGCTAGACATGGTCACTAACAGAAAAAATAAAAAGAACAAAATTTAAATATGCAAAAGAAAAATGCAACGCAATATCCCGGGAATAAACTTTGAAGAGCAATATACCTATAGTATTAATAAATAAGTTATCTAAAGACAAGGTCATCAGCGTCCCATTCAGATCAGGGCGTGAAACGGCCGACAAATTTTGCTCAGAGGCCTCTTCTTTCAGGCTTGAGGTTCTTTTTCGTGCCGTAAATGTACGACATGGGACCCACAGCTTTACTTCCCTTCAGAACGAACCCATACCTCGGATTTTTACGCCGTAAAAAATCCATCGGTCCTGGCCTGGATCGAACCCGCGATCTTCGGTTTAGGATGCAAGTATAGTTACCACTACACCACCAGGACGGACTGCACAAATAGCTACCAGAAGCAAATGGCAATGGGACGATCACATCGCAAGAATGTAGGACAACAGATGGACCTACAAGATCTCCATGTGGGACCCCCGGATAGGAAAAAGGACATAAGGCAGACCCAGAAGAAGATGAATAAATGAATGAATGGTGTTTAACGCCCGTTTTTGCTACAGAGGCACCACAGGCGATGGACACTGGTCATACATGAAATGATATATTGGGAAAGGATTTATTTTTAAGGAAGAAAACGTTCCAGGCCTGAGTTTAGGGTACCTCCCCGGCAATTAGATTTTTTCGGGAGTTAAAATCCTAAGTATGGCTTCCTTTGTAAGGGAAATAAAGCCGTAGGTCCCGTATCGTAAATTTACAGCAAGTAAAAGAAACTCAAACCTGAAAGAAGAGCCCTCTGAGCAAAATTAGTAGGCCGTTTCACGCCTTGAATTGAATGGGACGGTGTTAAAGAGCGTCCAAACTGAACCAGTTCAATAACAATTATCTATCACTCTCTCTCAATGCTGGGGTAGTACGTCTGAAGAAAGCTGCTGGTTTGTAACTGAAGAAGCCGTCAAGTCAAGTTTGTAAAGCGTATGCGCTATCAAAGAAGTCACGCGAATATCTGAATAGAGAGCGAAAAGGTTGGAAATTTTAAGGGCAAATCGGGAGATGTGCAACCAAGCTCCTTTTGTCATGTTAGCGAAGTGTGGGCCTGCATTATCGTATCGTAGCAGCATTTGGCGTGTCTTCTCGGTCGTGTGTGACAACACATTTCAGCAGTTTTGATTACATTTCTGGGAAGTAATTCATGGCACATGATAATCCACCAGACGTATAACGTCGTTTAGGAATGGACAGAAACTTTTGCACGGGATTTTCGTTAGGACGCAGCTATTCCTTTTTTATTTTATTTTGACACAGAGGCAACATTTGTTGTCACCAGTAATAATGTTGGAAAGGAATGATCGGTGTTGTTCTCGAGGTAACTGATAATGATCAAGCAGAGATGCACACATTTTCATTGTTTTCACTTGAAGCGACACCCATACCAGGATTTTGTAGCCTTGTCCATAAAATGGACAAGTGTCGCACCGGTCCCACTTCATAATGTCTGTTACTTCTCCGTATTTCTGAACATGACGAAATGCTCACGTCAAGGTTTTTAGACGAAAAACCATTTTCTTACCGCATGGTTTCTCCAATAGCATTCTGTCCGCAGACGGAACAAGTGTTTCCAGCCGCTTCTGCTCCCGTTGCAATGTTAAACTCAAAAGGTAGCATATGCGACTTTTCCACTTTTCCACTTTTAAATTTTTTGTTTTTTTATTTTGGATTAAAGATTTTTTTTTAAATTAAAGGTATTATTAAGTATATTCAGGTATTTATTGTTCAGTAAGAGGGCATAATCAGGAATACTTGTTGTTATTTCTACACTGGTTTCCTTTAAATTTTTTATTTTGAAGAGTGACTTTGTTTCTGACAATTCAATTTTGACAATTCATCTTCTTTAGTAGCTCAACTTTTTTAACCTCCAAAATTCAAGGCGTATTTACAAGCACAACGGTCCAAACTCCATGCATCGACCTAACATAACGTAAAGCACTCAAACTAGAAATAACATTTGTAATATTTAGTGATATAAACATTTCATAACATCACCTGTTGTTTTAATTTGAATGTTATGGTTATTAATCCATTTAATGGGATGCGAATTATATACGAGGGTTGGAACTTAAATAGTGGCAACACTGCGCTCCAAGTGCGTCTTAGCAGCGTCGTAATGCAACCATTTCTCCATTTCCGGAACCCATCGTGACTGTGTTTCTCTCGATGGTACGCACGCAGGTGATGTGGGAAGGGAGAGTCCATTTGCTCTGAGAAAAGATAGGTATGTAAACAACTATCGACCATCCACCCTACAGCTCAGATCTAGCTCCCAGTGACTATTTCCTCTTCTCAAAATTCAAGCATAACCTCCGAGGAAGGAAATTTATGTGAGACGAAGAAGTGATGGTTGCTGTTTATGGCCATTTTGCAGTCAAGACTTCTGACTATTTGGGGGGGGGGTTGAAACGTTAATTCAAACATGTGATAAGTGTATTGCAATAAAGGGTAAGTACATTGAAAAGTGAAATATAATTTTTGTCTTTATCATACCTAAAAATGGTTAGGCTGGAAACTTATGAACCTACCCTCGTATTTACCCTTCAGATACCAACAAACAATCTCTGATGCTTAAAACTTCCTTACCTATGCTTGCAACAAATTGTCTTGTTTCACATTAAACTGCTTAAAATTAAGAATTTAATGTTAGAAAAACACAGCGGTTTAAAATATAAATTCCTAAAGTCAACTACCAACCTCAGAATTAATAAAAGGTACAATGCCTAAATTATGTGTGAATCAACTTAAGATGTTTCAAAAGTTATAATAAATTAAAATAAAGAGTTGTTGCAGCAACAGCAGTTTAATAATACAAAAGCGGTTATTGGTTCCAGCGTTAAATATTAATATATATACAGTAATAATAAAATTAGATAAGGATAAAACATTGAGAAAAAGTCACACTTGAAACTGCTATATTTCGAACTACTGCGAGTTCTTCTATGGCAAGAAGCTAGACAAGTGAAGGTGATAAAAGTAAATATTGAGTATTGAAGGTAACGTTATGCATGGAAACAGATGAAACTAGAAATGAGAGTGTGGGAAGAAAAAAACTAATATGTAAGATTTAAACCAGGTGGTATACGCGCTTTATGTAAAATATAGCTGCCATTTCTCTATCTCTGAGTAAACTTTCAGAGCATTGTGTAGGTAACGCATCAATAAGAGTTAAGACTAAAAGCATCATCAAAATCCTTACAGTGAGATAAGGCATGTTGGGCAACCGGCAAGGGAGACTTGGTTTTAACAGAACGTCTATGATTGTTCATGCGTAGCGAAACAACAGTAGAAGTTAAACCAATATAAAATGCTTTACAAAACTTACAAGATAACATATATACGACGTTCTTGGAAGAACAAGTAGCAAATGAAGAAATGTTAAATTCTCTGGATAAATTAGGGCTATGGAATGATTTGCACGGCTTAATTAGTGCACAGGTTTTACATTTAGTACGTTGGCAAGGATACGAGCCAGCAAAGGGACGTGGTAAATTCGGAGAGGATAGGTTACGGCGAAATATACTTTTTAGGTTAGGGGGTGTTCTGAAAGTAAGGCGGGGTACAAATTTAGAAAAATCATTTAAAGATGGATGCATTAATAAAGTATCGTGACATTGTTTCAAAATAGGTCTGATGCTTTCAATTCCAGGCTCGTAAGTAGTATCAAGGTTGATGAAGTTCTTGTTAGAAGTTTTAGGTTTGCATTGGAACGTTTTGTGCGCTGGGATTATACGGGATTTTAAAAGAGAGGAAGGATAATTTTGGTCTTGGAACTTTTGAGTAAGGTTTTTGATATACTTGTCAAGAGATGAAAAGTTATTACAAAGACGATGACCACGGATTGAAAGAGAAAAAGGAATAGATCTTTTGATATGCAAGGGATGACAGCTATCAAAATAAAGATACTGTTGTAAATTGGTAGGCTTAATGTGCACAGATGTAAAAAAAGAGACATTGCATAAAGAAATATCAATATCTAGGAAAGTAGCAGCATTGGGAGAGACAGAAGAAGTGAACTTAACTGAAAACTTGGAGTTAAGAACTGGAACTGGAACTGCTCGAGAGATTCTGAGCCATGAGTCCAAAGCACGAATATATCATCAATATATCTCAGCCATAATAATGGTGCCAAAGGTTCTGACTTAAGAAATTCCTTCTCTAAGCGAGCCATAAAAAGATTGGCATAAGAAGGTGCCATTCTGGTGCCCATCGAGTACCTCTAATTTGCAGATAATGTTTATTATCAAAACTAAACGCATTGCGAGTGAGAACCAGATAAGCAAGATGACAAATGAAATCTTCTAACAAAAAAAAAAAAAACACACACACACACACACACACACACACACGTTGTCAGAAGCATGTATGAAAGCCATTGCTTTTCTCCGCATCACATGATTTTTTAAATGCACTATGTCTGAAAAAGGCCATTCATCTTCACTGTAATTTAATTGCCAGGAACTATTGACTTCCAAATATTTATTATGTGATCCTAACTTTAGAAAAATGTGATAAGCTGGTTCTAGTTTGTATTCCTAAGCTATAGGAATTATATACTTGTTTTATTACGCATCCTCTGTGCCATTTTATTCAAGGGCAAGCTGTTAAAATACACAATCTTGAAAGGTCTTTTAATCAAATATTCTTCACTAGAGCTGTCATTTTGTTAGAAAACATTGGCCGTACAATTTTGACAATACATTTGACCAATTATTCGAAGAATGTGTTTCGGAGCTAGATTGCGTTCTGTGAGGTTTGCCCGTGATTTCAACAGACCGGATGTCTTGACTTCATAGCCGTTTCCTTCGTAAGAAAACAATGGCACGCGGCCAGTCTGTTGTCGGAATGTATGGAATCAGAAAGCCCAGTGTTAAGCATACCGAGGGGTTAAGAGCCACAAACCCTTTTCCACCCTGAGAGAGTAAATTGGCCTCAAAGGCCCAAGAAGAATGTGACTTGGTATGAGCGCTCATTAATTCTAACGTCACGGCGTTTCGCGCTGGTTGACTTTAGAGCTTCCGGTTAGTAGCGTTTACCTCCTACCCCTTGGCACCACTGGTAAGGAGTAATTCACGGTCCCATTGCAGTTACCAGCATGATACCACTGAAAACTATAAAGAAAAACCTTTTCACTTCTAAAACAAACGTTTAATATTTTGTTTTTAAGAAAATGCTCCAAAAACGAAATATTTTTGGAAACAAACTCTAGCAAATCTTAAAAATGTTTTATTTCAAATGACATTTTTAACTTCACCATATTGTTCTCTGTGGCAGAGGTCGTTAAGGTGCGGACTTGTGAACGGGGTTCGGTGTGGGGTTCGAATTCCGCTAGGACCGTCTTCCTTGACTGAAGTTTTTTCCAGGTTTTCCTCAGTTCTCATAAATGGCAAACGCCGGGGAGGTACCCTAAACTTAGGACTGGAACGTTTCCTTCATTAAAAATAAATCCTTCCCAATTTATCATTTCATGATATGTACTATCAGTGTCCACCGCCTTTGGTGCCTCATTAGTAAAAACGGGCGTTAAAAATCATCCATTTCCAGTGATAGATAAGCACTTAAATTTGTTTTCTGCTTAGTTTGACTTTCTGACTGCGATGGAAGACAGGTGGTCCATGTATTTAGATCTGTATAGTATTCAGAGTAAAAATGTTTAATAAACGACCTGAAAATGTAAATACCGCGCACTTTAACCTCGTCCTTGTTTCTATACTGTGTTTTTAATGTCAGGATCGCCACTGCTGTAGCAGACCCAGGTATAGTACATAGAAATTTATAACGCCACAAAGTTCTGCCACGAACTCTGGCGTGTAACACGTTCAACCAATGGATCGGGGTCCGTTTCGCGATTTTAAACGGCGGTAGGAAATAGTGATCTGCTTCCTGACAGATCAGAGAAGGCACATGAAATTACATCCCAGCTTTTCATGCCGGTTAATTGGGATCATAAGTTATACTTTACTTTCTATGTCATGACTTTAGTTAATACAATATGTACATAGCAGAAATATGTCTACAGAAATATGTATTGATTAAATGTATCGTATAACTCGCTTTTATAGATGAAATATTTTTCTTAATGCATTTTTTAGGTTTGTATGTTAGTTTATCATTATTTAAAAGCATGTCTACAAATATTCTAAGTTGCAAGTTAAAACATTTAATTGCTACAGTAGCATTTTTGTTATGTCGCGGGACATAGGTGGTCCAATAATTTATATGATTATAGAAGTTATTGTCTCTATGCCCCACGTTAGGAACCGATTTAAATAAGGATTGGAATGCAGGGGCGTAATTTTAATAGGCTAGAAGAATTATTGTAGTAGTCCATGTTACAATGCCCTACAGTGGGAAACCAATTTGTAACAGTTTTTTCGGTGTGTACGGAGGATGCGGTGGAATGTTATTTGCTTCACTGTTGCCCACTGCTGCTCCGTTTGATGGGGTTTCTGTGGTGGGTGTTAGCATAGGCTGTGACCCGTTAAGGCCAGCGGGACGAGAAGGTTTCGAACACACAACATTTTCTGTACTCACCATGTATTTGTTATGTAATATTATCTCATTATA
The DNA here is from genome assembly GCA_030762175.1 of Metallyticus violacea. Lineage (NCBI taxonomy): Eukaryota > Metazoa > Arthropoda > Insecta > Mantodea > Metallyticidae > Metallyticus > Metallyticus violacea. The sequence goes on along the minus strand of CM060840.1, from coordinate 93,951,910 downwards.
AATCGGACTATCCAAGGAGATCTGAGTTCTATCACCTGACTATTAGACAATTCTTGAGTCCTTTTACTGCCTGACTTCCAATTTTTACTTAATCATTAACCCTTTACCACATTCACTACTGCACTCTTACTGCCATGCGGTTTTTTTTTTTCTCTATATCATCATCACGCCCTAACATTTTTTTATTCCTAAGTCCCTCCTTACGCGAATTTTTATTCTATAGAACTCTGATCTCATAGTAAATTTCGGTCTTCCTTATTGGATATTCCCCAACATCTATTCACGCGCAGACTGGCTCCTATTTGTACGATTTAGAACGGTGTTCATTGATTATTCTTATTTCTTTCCCCTACACTCCTACAATTCTTCCGGTTCGTTCTTTTCCCCCAAAAAAGTCAGTGTATAAATTTCGGCATATGTCTTTCAAGTCGGACCTAATGGTTCTTTCCTCCTTTAGTCACTTTTAGATCGTCAAATGTTCTCATAAATAACGCATGCCTTTATCCATCTGTTTGCTATCTCTATTTTCTCGGAAAATGTCATTTTTGCGATCTTCGATACATTCTCAGAAATCTATATTTCCTACGTGTGGCGCACCTCTCTTGGTCTCCCCTGTTCCGTTATATAAACAGTGTTTTTTTTTTTTTTTGAGTAGTGTTTAACGCCCGTTTTTACTACTGAGGCACCACAGGCGGTGGACACTGATGATACATGAAATGAAATGATAAATTGGGAAAGGATTTTTTTTTTTTTTTTTTTTTAAGGAAGGAAGCGTTCCAGGCCTAAGTTTTAGGTACCTCCCCGGCATTTGCCAGTTATGAAGACTGAGGAAAACCTGGAAAAAACCCCAGTCAGGGGGGACGGTCCTGGCGGGATTCGAACCGCAGACCTCCCGCTCACGAGTCCGTGCCTTAACGACCTCGGCCACCCGTGGCGGTATATAAACAGTGTAGTTTACATTGTTACCCTGAAAGTGGAAATGAACCTTTTACAATATGCCGGCAATGTTTTCTCTAAAAATATTCACACAGTTGAAAAGTAGCACTTCTTAGCCTATCTGTGTCTCTCTCCACTACCTGCTTCCCCCAGATCTACCGCCGACAAACCTTCCTTAAATATAGTACAGAAGCTCTCGCAAAATATCCTTCAATCATTACAATAGTAGAACCTGAAAAATTAATACAGTACTTCCAACTTGCTCCGATATGCACAAAACATTCCTATCTGCTCAGATATTTATATAGATATAATATTAATCTAACAAAATTAATTAAAACATGAACTTAATATTAAAGAGCTATAATTTTCGGTTACATAGCCTAAGTCGGGAAATTGTCGCTAATGTTTACAGCTTTATAGGAAACGAGCAATAGACGACCAGGGTACTATAAAGGAACTTAGGGATGTTGAAGAATAGGAAAGAACACTCTGAAAGGATCAAGCAACTAACGTTCCCAAAAATTACTGATAATAATGACTTTGACAAATGTATTATTCGAGTGGACAATATACAACTTTTAAGCACGAGAGAGAATGGAACTGACAATAAAGAAACTGTAGACTGAATTAAGAGATGTTATTGACTTTTACGGAAACTGCACCTCATAAACAAATGCAGTATCTAGGTTCAAGTTAAAAGGGTCCTTCACGCATTAGCTGCATAAACTAAGCGAATTCCTCACCGAGTTGAATAATTTTTAACAAAAATGAATATAAATTTTAAATTAGGCGTTGTTCATTAATGAAGTAAAATGAGTTATGACATTACTGTGTGGTACTAGGGAAGCAAAATTAGAACTCTTCCAATGTATAAGTATCAAAAAGAGAAACCACATTTTTTTTAGTTTTTTTTTTACTATAATTGGGATTAAACCTCAATATATTTCATTAATTAAATGAAATATCGGATGTACAAAGCTATACTGTGTGGGTATATTTGAACATTTTTAAAAGTGACCATGTTTGTGAACTTACCCATTGATATCTCAAATTTCACTTAAAATAGGGAAAAATAGCAGAACGTTTCGAGTTACATTGCGTATTTAAGATGCATACAGAGTCTACAAAGAACAATTGAAAGTTTCATTGATTTTTATTTGCTTTGAAATTTAATTTAAATGTTACTGTAGTAAAAACATACAATGTGAACTTTTTCAGAGCGCTCTTATATACAAATGTTATTCTCACATACATATTATATTAATATTTCACATTTGCTATATTCACGATGATGCTTTTATTAAATATAAAACACATGCATCATTATAAATATAGTTTACATGCTGAGTTAATTTGTCGTTTTATTTTAACACAAAATAGAGAAAATCGAACGCAAGAGCGCTTTTTAAATTTCCGTTTTCAATTATACTTTTACTCCTTACAGTCGATTTTCCAATTATTCCTAACTATTTTTCTTATTTACTTAAATGATATACACGAATTTTGTTATGAAGAAATAAATGTTGGCGACGCTAGAGGGATTTTTAAATTTTGGGTAACCCCTTTCCTCCTAATGGTCCGATTTGCCTGATTTTTACAAACTATTTTTCTTATTCTATTTAAATGGCAAATACAGAGTTCCGTTGCTAATAAATATATATTAATGCCACTAAAGCGAGTTTTAAGTTTTGAGGTGCAGACAAATCAACCCTCCTAATGCCCCGGTTTCCTTTGATTTTCAGAAACGATTTTCCTTATTCTATTTAAATGGCATACAAGGAGTTTCGTTGCGAAAAAGCATATACTAATTCCACTAGAACAAATTTTAAAGTTTGAGTTTCAGGTAAATACCCCCTCCTAATACTCCGCCTTCACTGATTTTAGAAAACTATTTTTCTTACTTTATTTCAATTGCATATACCTAATTTCCTTTAAAATGTTTAAAATTGCAGCTGCTAGAGCGATTTTTAAATTTCGCTTTAACCTCCCAAAGTTATTCATGTATACCTACTCTCCACTACCCGATTGCCATGATTTTCGAAAACTATATTCATTAAATTATTTTAAAGATTTTTATTGAGTTTCATTGAGATAAAGAAACAATTGCGGCCTATAGAGCGATTTTTACTCTTTTTTTTAAAACATTTTCGCTCTAGGTGAACCCCCCCCCCCTTGGACCAATTTTGCTGATTAACAAACTCGACAAATCGTTTGCTAATTTATGTCTATGTGCTCAGTTTCATTGAGAAAAAGTAAAAAATTGCGACCGCTAGAGCGATAACACACACACATATATGAGAGAGGGGCAGGGAGAGAAAGTGAAAGGTTTTTATTTTATTTTATTTATTTACTATACTTTTTTCGTAATTTTGTCCTTTTTATGCCTAGTAGGTACGATCGATGTATATTTGGATAGATTAATAAAAACTCAACCCATTGGCACAACACCAATAGCTTACATGCCTCTGAATTCGCTAATAATAATAATAGTAATAATAATAGTATTATAATAATAGTAATAATAATAGTAATAGTAATAATAATAGAAATAATAATAGTAATAATAAAATAATAATATTAATAATAGTAATAAAAATAATAATAATATTAATAATAGTAATAATAATAGTAGTAATAATAATAGTAATAATAATATTAAAAGTAATAATAATAATAATAATAATAATAATAATAATAAATACCCGGAAAAGAAGCAGATTTTCTCGGTGTCGACCGCAATATCTTCATTCTTTCGAAATTCGCTAAAAGACAAAGACAAACATGACCTTCAAAGGAAAACAAGACAATTCTGGTGAAAGAATTGATGTGAGGAGAATATCTCCGTTATTGAATAATTGGACGCTCATTGATGTTACAATGTAATTATCTGTTAAAAGATGAGACTAACGTTTCATCATACGATATTTGTAATTGCCGAAATGACTATCGTCACTACATCATGATGGCCGTGACGGGAGTTCTGATGAAGCAAACAGGAGCTCACAATTAGCTTACATTAATAAACTGTACACGACAAGCGCCGTGGCGAGAGTAATAACACTTTAAACATTAGCCCTCTTCCAACATCAAAGAACTCTGAAACAATAAAGCTTAATAAAGCTAATCGAGTATAAAATTTGCAATTCTTTTTCTTTAATTAACACGAAAATCATCCACCCAATGGAAATACATCTAAGTAAAATGTATTTGTTATATTCTCTAATGAATATACAGAAATACAGTAGTCATATTTTAAAATGGTATTAACCATTTTGGAAGAAAAAGCAATCTTTTAGAAAACTTTAAAATTCTGCCGATATGGTACGATTTTTTTTAATAGTGTTTAACGCCCGTTTTTACTGCTGAGGCACCACGGGCGGTGGACACTGATGATACATGAGATGAAATGATAAATTAGGAAAGGATTTTTTTATTTTAGAAAGTAAACGTTCCAATCCTAAGTTTAGGGTATCTCCCCAGTATTTGACATTTATGAGGACTGAGGAAAACCTGGAAAAAATATCAGTCTGAGAGGACGGTCCTGGCGAGATTCGAGTCCCAGACCTTCCGCTCACAAGTCCGCGCCTTAATGACCTCGGCCACCCATGGCGATGATATGGTATGTGTTAGAAATTCTTGTCATATACAACACAATCAATTAGCTCTGCATATCTTCAGAGTAATTTCACTTCCATCCTGTACAGACACAGAAATAGAAGTGAAAATTTCTTCAAGACGACCATATACCAACACTTTCCGAAATAAAAAAAGTACATGAAACAACTTCAGTACTATCTCCATCAGCTTTTGCACTAAATGCCTCCGTTACCCGTACGCAGAGTGAACTACTATATGCCCCATCATCTGCAAAGTGTGTTCAACTATCTCGTAAACCGCACTGCAGGTTATTACGGAGTATAAAAAGAAATTGGTTTCGCGAAATGTGGTCTAGCGTAATGTTCTCACGTGAGTCATATTTAGGTCTTATCTATGACTGCATATTGGGTGAAAGTACCAGAGAAAACAGCTCACATGGCAGGAAAAATATTTGAAAATATATCTTGTAGCTTCGGCGGGAATCTTAATTGATATCAATACGCCACTTTGAGCATCCGAAATAAAATGTTATCATTACAGATATTAAGAGACATTTCAGCTCATAGAGCTAAATATATTACAGTATTTTTCAGTAAAATAAATGAATTAAAATTTAGCATTACATACTTGAGATCTTTTTTGCAAGTTGCTACACAAACTTCACGTCCAGTCTCAGACAATGCAATAGAGAAATGGCGAAGTCTAAGTCACCATGACAGCAGTGTTATACCTGCCTTAAAAAAAAAAGAAAGAAAAAAAACACATTATTGCGGAAATTAAACTCGTAATATCATGTATGTATGTATGTATTATACGTGTATCATATAATACATAGCTGAAATAAAAGTGTGGAAACGAACAACAAATTGCTTAATTCCGTATATTTAAATTTTATGTAGTCATCGAAATATTACTTTCTTATGATACATAAATTCGCAAAAACATTGCTTATCAACAATTAAGTGAACATGAAGCAAAAATGTTGGATATTCATAGATATTAAATTCCCACACCTAAAATTACATTCAAATCTGAAAGGAAAATAATTCAATTTAATTTTTTTTTGAACAGTGTTTAACGCCCGTTTTTACTACTGAGGTACCACAGACGGTGGACACTGATGATACACGAGATGAAATTATATATTAGGAAAGGGTTTTTTTTAAGTAAGGAAACGTTCCAGGCCTAACTTTAGGGTACCTCCCCGGCATTTGCTTTTCAGATATTCATACCGAAGCTAAAAATAATTCAGGTTACACCTGCATCCGCAGATATTAAAATATAATTAATTTTTACTACTTCACTCATGAGACATTTTAATATCGACCAATGAAACGAAACAGAATTTTCAATTTTGACCTATTACAGCCGGATTGCGGAGTGAAATTATCGAGAAAAAAATTATCAAATCCGTTTTATCACTCGACATGCCTGCGTCTTGTGGTCAGTGTAGCCACCTCTATACCTCCACTATATAATTCCTGAACACCCATCACTGACCACTTTTGCTAGAGGCGGTGCGGAGCTATTGATATCAACAAAAACATGGGCAATAGACAATCATAGTACAAAATGGAGGGTTCTTCAAAGCGTTTTGGTGATGCGTCAAATGTGCACATTGATCTTATCATTAGGAATTTCAAACCACAGAATACAAAGAAAAATAGAGACACTGTGTTATCTTCTCTCTCTTTTCTCGTCGGTCCTGGTGGTTATCATATTTGCCTCCTAAACCCAAGATCGCGGGTTCGAACCCGGCCAGGACCGATGAATTTTTTTCGGGGCGTAAAAACCTAAGTATGACTTCCTTCGGAATGGAAGTAAAACCGTGGGTCCCGTGTCGTACATTTACGGCACGAAAAAGAACCTCAAGCCTGAAAGAGAGGCCTCCGAGCAAAATTTGTCGGCCGTTTCACGCCCTGAGTTGAATGGGACGCTGATGACCTGAGATATTAAAGGGCGTCCGTAAATAAAACATTAAAAAAAAAAACTCTCTCTCTCACTCCCTCTCTCTCAGTTTGAATTAGAAACTCGTACGGTGGCGATTGTAATAGATGACTTTTGTCCATTTCAGTCTTACGGTTTTTCATGCCAGATCATTCTCAGAATTAAGGATTTATTTTTTTTGGTTTATTCATGCACACTCTTTACAACTCAGGTCATCAACACCATTCCATTCAGGCCGTAAAACGGCCGATCAATTTTATTCAGAATCCTCTTCTTTCAAGCTTGAGGTTCTTTTATGTGGCGTAAATGTACGACATGGGACCACGGCTTTACTTCTCTTCCAAATAAAACGAAGGAGATAAAATGGAAGCTGTAATACAAAAAGAGAACAACCTCATAGAGAAGCTCAATAATAAAGCTGCAAAGAAAATTTGACAGCCCTATCGTGTTAAAAATTTTTTTGATGTTATTTTCTTTTAGCTAAAACATTTGCTAATGGAATAGCAAAATAATTCAGTGCCAATATAAATGAAGATAAGACTAATAATAGATGTGAGAATAGGATTTGCATTCATAGATTTTTAAAAGACAAACATCCAAGATAAATTTTAGGCTATTAACATTCAACATAAGATGAGAGGATGTCGAAGTAATTTCCTGCTCCTGCCCGCTTACAAGGAATCTAAGAGAAATTCAGCAACCAAGAATAATAATTGGCTGAAACGATGTAAGATGAATGTCACCCCAAAATCACACGTTAGTTTCTATCAAGGTTCCAAGTAAAAGGTACAACATGAGAAACAAACAAAACATGACACTGGTGACAGAGAGCCTGGGGAGGAGAAATAGCTTAAATGCTCCCATACATGTAAATTGTATGATTTTCAGTTATTTTATTGTAATAAAAGAGCCAGTAGAAAATTCATCACAATAAAAGCAAAACCTACTTTTTAACTTGCTTTTTGTTTGTTTGTTTGTTTTTTTGTTCATGAAGGATAAACTATATCATGTACGTTTATAAGGATTGAGCAAATATAAAATGACTTCAAACCTTCATTTTTATATTATTGATATTAGTATAATTATACGCATTATAAATATTATTATAATCGATTCGTACCGTTCATATATCTGCATATTAATATTTAAGTCATTTTGCGTATTTCCTGAGTAGTAGAATTTGTTTACAAAGCTTTTAGACCTTAACCAGAAAGTGTTGTGTTTTGGGAACGGGACAAAAAGGGCCAGATGATCCTGCACATCTTTTGATTTTATAAGAAGCTTTGTATAAGAAGAGTCGTCACTAAGAATTTGAAAATTGTTAGAGATAAGGAGTGGAATGAAATGTATGAATGGTGTTTAACGCCCGTTTTTGCTGCAGAGGCACCACAGGCGATGGACACTGGTGATACATGAAATGAAACGATATATTGGGAAAGGATTTTTTTCCAGGCCTAAGTTTAGGGTACCTTCCCAGCATTTGCCATTTATGAAGATTGAGGAAAGCCTGGAAAAAACCTCACTCGGGAAGGGCGGGCCTGGCGGGATTCAAACCCCAGACTCCCGGTCACAAGTCTCACAAGTCCGCGCCTTAACTACCTCGGCCACCCGTGGCGGTATATATAAGGTGTGGGTCAGCTTCCTAGATATTGTATGATGAATTGGCAGAAGGGTTAGTTTTTTGTTAAAATCCAGGACAGGTCTTGCAATAAAAACTTATTGATACAACAGAACCTTGTGGGTGTAATAAGTTATAACCAACATTACGTAACGAAACCCAGGAGAAAAACAGAAGGAATAAACGTTAAAAATATCAGTCAATTGGAGAGGTTGGAGAACAGAAAGACTCAAACTGTTAACAGGGAGCCATATCGAAAATAGTGGAACGGTAAGAGATTTGGTACAATTACCGTGCAGTGGTAGACTAGAATCCAATCGGGTTAGTTGCCAACACTCATTAATATTTTCAGAACTTAAAGGTGGCCCTTGAAAGATAAAATTACTTAAACATAAATAAATCGTGTTATAGTAAACTTCACAATTTGTATTCGTCTTTTGCATAATTTCCAGTTCTCTTCCATAGACCTAAGTGCGTCATAAAGTTCCAGCAATCCACCAACGGTAGCTTGGCACGGTGATATTCGATAGGCAGCAAGAGAAGATGAAATGGACATCAATCAGTGAACAATCAATGGAATCAACAAACTTCTCCCCCACTAATCACATTAGACTATCGACTACGATCGCGGGGTAGCTGGTATAATGAAATAAATATATTATACTTTTAATTGTTGTTCATATTCCAATTTTTACATCTGTTCTCTTGAAAACTTCCCCTTTTCGAATTGTGACTGAGACGTCGATAATAAGCTCACATCCTTTAGGTACAGGCATTCATTGCATGTTCTTGACAACAAACAAGTTACTAGTAAGAATCAACAGGAAGCAGCGTGGGATGGAACTATTCAATTCTTTCCTGAGAATCTGAAATTTCACGCCTGGATGTTTAAGCTTTCGGTTCTTTCCAAGAACCTGCTAATGATGTCAGGTTGAGTGAACAACAGATGCTTCTCGAGGTTGGTGGTAAGTAGATTTCCCATGCATGTAGTAATATTGTTAATGTAACGCGATGCTTGGAAATGCTATTCCTAGGGATTAGAAGGAATTTCCTAATTGTGGCTGCCAGAGGAAAACAACGCCCCTGGGAATCTCAGTCTGCCATTAGGCACCATAAACTTAGAAGGGGTTCGGTATGTTCTTTGGAGCTGAGAGACAGGCCTGAGGCATGCTTTTGAAAAGTCTACAGTTATTATTTAAAAGTATTTCTTGCGGCTAATTCCTATTTTAATACGTATACTCGAGTACGGTAAAAACGATAGCTATAAAATATGTTTCAAAAAAATTAAACAAATTAAAGCTGCTTACATACAAATGTTCATACATTTTGTCCACTACATGATGAAAATATTTATACGCTTATTTTTCTTTGAATTTACAGTAGCACAACTGTAGAAATGTTTCTCTTTGTTAAGTTTAATTTTTCGTGAAATACACTTTAATTTTTTTTTTTTTTTTTTTATCGATTTATTTATGGACGCTCTTTAACATCTCAGGTCATCAGCGTCCCATTCAACTCAGGCGTGAAACGGCCGACAAATTTTGCTCAGAAGCCTCTCTTTCAGGCTTGAGGTTCTTTTCGTTGCCGTAAATGTACGACATGGGACCCACGGCTTTACTTCCCTTCCGAAGGAAGCCATTCTTAGAATTTTTACGCCCGAAAAAATCCATCGGTCCTGGCCGGGTTCGAACTCGCGTTTTGGGTTTAGGAGGCAAGTATGGTAACCACTACACCACCAGGACCGACATACCGACAATGTACGCAATGAATAATATGAAAATACCAGAATTATTTTATGGAAGTTATTTTAGAGTTATATCTTTTTAGTTGTTGTTTAATAAATTCCTATTATTTAAATTGTAAGATTTTGTGATAAATTGATATTAAAGTAGAATAGTATTCAAAAAGGGTAATACATTAAGAAAAGATGGAAAAGGGACTATGGCGCACGAGAATAGATAGATAAAACTTACCTAGAGGCTAAAACAATTGTCAAGGACATTGAGAAATGTAAACGCAGTTGGCTTTTACAAGGGATAAAGGTATCTTTGAAACCGATAGGTATGTATCGCCAATGATGATGTATGGAGTTATGGTATAGAAATAATGGAGTATAGAGAATAGTGGGGAGAAAATAGAATGAGTGTTTATGTTTTGAAAAGAACTTTTAAATGTTGCACAAAATTCTGCAAACATGGCAGCATTACTAGAAATAGGAAAGGTTAATATGAGATTGGTAATGGAGCATGTATTAAAATATTGATTTAGGGTAGACTAGTTGAATGAGGGACATATTTTAAATCAATATGAGGAAAATAATAAGTGCATTAATAGCTGAGTTAATCAGATAAAGGATGAATTGAAAAATAATGGGAAGGAGGGGATATTTGGATGTAGAGAGAAGTGCCTAAGGAAGGGTTTTAGGAAGCAAATTGTTTGTATAGTCGTTTGAATTTAGTGTAACAAATACCTGCATTAAGTAAGCAATTGATATTTAAAATGTCTTATAGTAATCTATAAAATTGAATTTATAAAATCTGCTGCTTAATTCCGAGAAAACCTAAGAAAGATAACCAAAAAACAATAAATTAAAACATAAAGATATATGAACGAAAAAGTTAACCATAAAATAGGAGAATATGCAAAAACATAGCTCTAAATAATGAACTAGTGTAGATGGCATGGGTAAAGAGTAAGGTATTTGGAAACAAAAGAGAGGGAACGTGGATGATATAAGTTACTCGCTTATACAAATTTATTTCTATCCCCGAAATCTCATTTTGGAATATATTTTACACAGTTGTCTTTCTCTTTGAAGCCATTCCATTTTATGTAAGGATGCAAAACTCTGCTAGCACCCTCCTCGCATTTCCTCTGGACGCAATTATTCATTTATATCCGCATTTTCCTGCGTTTTACTTACTTTAACTACACATAGGTGAAAATTTCTTGTACACTTACAATAATATACTTATGAAATGTGTTCTGTCATGCGTTTAGAACTTCAATGTGAATTCCGCCATGATCTCTGGAGAGACTAATAAGATGCCTTGTCCTCTTGTTAATTGTATTGAGCATTTTTGGCGTCACTTATTAGAATCACTTTTTAAAACAATGTCGGAAGCATATTGGTGCTGTGGCACTTTCTCCTTAATGAAGCGTTTAGCGCATGGTGAAGCCAGGTCTGCTGGAGGCTAAGACAACGGTGCAGGTGACTGTTGAGTTCCGTATCATTTCCATATATGTGGAAACGTATCATCGAGCCAGTTACGGACAAGAACAAAGTGTGTCAATGATGTATCCTGTTGGAACAAGACCGTGTTCATGGTGCCTATTACCGCCACGGGTGACCGAGGTCATTAAGGAGCGAACTCGTGAGCGGGAGGTCCGGAGTTGAAATACCGCCAGAACCGTCCTCCCTGACTGAGGGGTTTTCCAGGTTTTCCTCAGCCCTCATAAATGGCAAATGCCGGGGATGTACCGTAAAACATAGGGCTGGAACGTTTTCTTTCTTAAAAAAAATCTTTTCCAATTTATCATTTCATCTCATGTATCATCAGTGTCCAGCGCCTGTGGTGTCCCAGTAGTAAAAACGTACGTTAAACACTATTGAAAACAATGGTACCTTTTGCTTGCTTGGACATATTTAGGTGCTTAACATGCTAAGATACGAAGGTAGGACCATAAGTTTTCAGCCTTGCCGAAAAGGATTATCGCCTTCACAAAAGCCTTATCAGGTGTCATACCTTATCTGTTAAGTAAATAATTGCAGCTGTAAATTCCGCTCCAATGTGTTCAGTTGTTCAGATATAGTTGCATAAAGAAGGTTATGTTCAGAAGATAGTGACATGTTCAAAATGGCTGAAATTAAGTTCTTCAGAAAATAAACATTTACTCCAAATGAAATTAAAGAGCGATTGGAGGTGTATATGGGGAAGCATCCTTCTCATATTCTACCGTAAAAGAATGGGCCAAACTTTTTCGAATGGGTCGAGAAAGCATTGAAGACGAAGAGCGTGCAGGTGGGTCCTTGGAGGTGCTCACTCCTGAAAACATCGCTTGCTCTTGTGGAAGGAGAAATTATCGAGCACCGGCGCATTAAAGTTACAGAAATAGCATCAAGGATGGGCCTTTCTAAAAATAATATTTCTTCGAACATTTATATACAAGATATTTTAATAAGAATTTTGATAAGAATTAAATACAAGGTTTTACATTTTATAAAAATATAGTAATATATTCGTACAATTATGGAACAAAGTAGTTTTGGAAATGTTTTCAGGATGTCTAATAAAATCGGTGACTGAAGGAAGCAATTCTTCTTTCGAGCAACTGAACCTAGTACAATAAGGTGCCATGCACGAATATTCAATGTGTTACAGCACTGGTTGTAGCAGATTATATAATGCTCTAAGGAGGTAGCCTCTTTTTGATTTTTATACGTTTTACGGAAAACCTTTTTTTTCCTCGCGGTAAGAGCTTTTTTCCCCTTCTCTTAGATTTTACGAGCAGTTTCCGAACAAGTTCAAATTATCTTCTTCCGGCGTTAAGGAAAAGTAAAGATGAAGTAGCAACTCGGGTTTTAATGACTCTAAAGAACCGATGAGCACTTCTCGGCGGTGTTTCTACAGAAGAAAAACACAAGAGGTAGACGAAAACGTCAAAGAAATGAGGGAAAAGAGGAAAATGTAAGAAAAACGCACAAGTCAGTCGATAACGGCGACAGCTTAAGGCATTTCAGCCCTAAAAGCTGTAAAAATGAACAGAGAGATTACTTTTGAAAATGAAAAGAGAACTTGATACAGTAACGCATAATAGGCCCATACTTCATTAAAAGCGAAGGAGAGCTCTTTTGAATGGACTCAATTTCAGAAAGAACATTATGCACATATAAAACACACATTGTCTTGTTTAGTCTGCAAGGTTGTGAAATTACGAAAAATTAAATGATTAAATGCACCTAGAAATTTAAAGAGCACAGGGATGAATGAAAAAGTAGCGTATTCCTTCCTGCAACTTAACTATATTAGTTCTAAATAAAGTTAATGGTGTTTTATTTGAGAGGAGCAAATAAATGTACTCAATGTTTAAGAGAAACATAATTTATATTAATTGAGTACTAATACAGGTGCCCTTTACATCTGATTAATAAAGAAATATCAGGGCTGCTTTTTACAGATGATTTAGAATAGCATCAATATCTAGTAATGGATTGAGAAGGGCAATTAAAGTAGTGAATAGTTTTTGTAATGAATGATATTGAAAATAAATAAGAAATAAAAGATCGTATTTTTTAAAATATATTATAAATTGAGAAAGAATTAGAATTGAATTATCTAGGGAAAAGATTCTAATAAAAGTTGAAATTAACAGGAAAAAAATAGCAATAGCAAAAGAAAAAGTAGCCGTGAGGGTTATAAAAGCATGCTTAAGAAAAATTGCAGATATAAGAATGAATTGGCTGCAAAGAATTTACACAACCACAGTAGAAGCAAAAATGTTACACAGGGCAGAAATATGGGGTTAGAGGATGCATGAAAACATATTAATAAAATAAATAGTAGTTTTTGTAAACAGATATTAGGTTTACCGATAGCACCCCCACAGCGTAGGCATTCCACCAAGATAAAAAGTATTACAAGAATTATGAAATACATAAACAGAATTACAATATTAGAAGAGAGTGATATTTTCAATGAATGTTTCAGTATCCAAGAAAAATGTGAGAGGACAGAAGCATGGTATCTCAAAAGGCAGAAAAGTTTACAATGGCAAACTTTTGGATAAACAGGGAATACCAAAAGAAAGGAGTCTGGGAAGAAATAAACCTAAGATTGGAAGATATTAAAAGACAACAAACATTTTATAGTATGAGAGAAAAGAGTTCACCGAGACTTTATAGGGAAATAAAAATAGTATAGGATTGGGAAAAGAATATAAAATTATTTGATATGGCATGTCAGGAAAGGTTTGCATGGCCTAGAACTGGAGTTATGAATTTAAAAGGATTAGTATATGACAGAGATAGAAAATATCCAATGTGTGGAGATACCAATGTGTTGTTCAATGTTTATTATACTGCAAGCAAACTATGTTATGCAGAAAACTGTCTTTGGAACAAAAATGGAAGAATTTGAATGGGGAAATATTAATTAGAAAAAATTTAAAGCAGAGAAGAATATAATATAAAATATAAAAATGATAGGGAACTATTTGGGCAAAGTTACAGAGAAATGAATAAGAGGAAGAAAGAGGAAAACACAACCCTAGAAGTACAATAGGTCAGATGACTATAAAAAGGATAGGATAATACAGGAATGCACTAATAACCTGGGTTGAGCATTGGGATCAGAAGGTAAACAAGCTACTCTAGAAAGAAAATGTTTAATAAGTAAGATCAGTATTATTATTTTATTTTTATATCTTAACCTTTACATCTTATTTTGTAATAGATTGATAAAGTATATATCAATACCGAGGGTGTCAGAAATGTATACACACATTCACAGTTGATATCTATTTAATATATTTCAAAGTTGGAGCGAAAAACAACAGTATGATGTTCTGTAAACAGATGTGACTAGCATTTGCTAGCGTTGCTACAACAAAATGGAGCCAAGATTATCGTTTGAATAGCGGTGTGAAGTGTCATCTAGGGTCAATTGGACTATTCTTTTTTTGAAGGAACAGTAACTGGCTCAGCATACCTGAATATGATAGGCACATCTGTCTTACACTCTATGGAAATGAAGAGTTTTACTTCCAATAGGATGGTGCCCCACCAATTAGCACCGAGATGTACGTGCGTACCGTGATGACAATCTACCACGGCAATGGATTGAGTTTCCACCGCGTTCCCCGGATCTAACGTCGTTGGACTTCTATGGGGAACTCTTAATGGTGTTGTATACCGTAGAAAACCAGTTACGCTAACAACACTTCGGGAAGAAATTGAAACGGAATGTACTGCAATCGCTGAGTACACTTTCGCAAACGTTGCTCAATCAGTAGTTCAACGTACTCAGAAGTGTATCGACGCCGATGGTAGGCATTTTGAGCAACTGCTGTAACTGTAAAAGTCTAAGATGATTAGTGCTCATCATTTTCTGTTTGTGTGAATTCAGTTTTGTTATGTTAACACAGTTTTTTCTTTACTTGAAGTGTGTATACATTTTTACCCCTTACATATATATTTGAGTGCATTATATTATATAGTGTTGGGGTATATTTTAAATGGATTTTAATTTTAATTTAATTATACATCATACATTTATAGAATGTCATTCTGTCACAAAGAAAACGACCACTGACATGGAGCATAAAATTAGGCTAGGAACCATTGACGTGAGAGGAAGCAGCAAAAGGAAGAAGAAAGACGAGAAATGACTTTGTGAAAATACTAAGACAGGGACGATCCCTCCTCAGGATTTTAGAAAAGAGACCAATCCGTATCCCTCCCTCATACACACACACACACACACACACACACACTGCACAAAAACTGAAAGTAGATCTGCAGAGCTTGAAAGTAACGAAATGCGCAAAAAGGTAGAAGTATGAAAAGCAGTGGGGGAGTTAGAGAGGGATGGAGAATATTTGTGAGAGAAAATTCTTTGAGCAAGGCTTAGAGACGAAACATAACAGATGATGGATAAGAAAACGAGGGAATGGACTGACGTCATATTGAACGTAAGGAAAAGTCACTGAAAGATAAACTAGATTTTATTTTTTTTTTTCAATAAAGATATGATTCATCAACTTAAGTAAAAAGAAATATGTAACACAACAAAAATGGAAAGAAAGGAAAAAGCAGATTGATGGTATTTGGTCCAGAGGCTCGGGAACAAGGTAGTCAGCAAATCTACGTCCTTTATTGCAAGAAAAGATGAAAGCAAAGACTGAAGAAACAAAGGGAACTATTTGCATTGCTAAGCATTTTTAAAAAAAAGTGATTTCTAAAGAGAGATAAACATTATATATAGGTTTTATCCAATTACCCAATTACGGCCCCACCTACTGAAGTAAAGGTTAAAAGGCTATTAGTGGCAATCAAATATGGATTAAAAATAAACGAAAATGCTTAGAGCATTAGTGAAAAGACCATTAATATTGCATGCTAATGCTCTTTCATCCCCAATATTAAGTTAGCTGAATTCAAAATAATTGCTCTTACGTTTCATATCCGATACATTCATTTCTAAAAAGTTAAACATTTCTGGATAATAAAAGTCATTACAAAATGACACTTGGCGGGAGTTTTAGTAGCTTTTATTGATTTATTTGTACCTAAAGTTCATACAAACATGCTGCTGCAACAAATAAAAATTATAATATGCCGAAAATAAGATATTGTTAATTTAATAGCAGTGGCTAATTATACGATATAATATGCTATATTTAATCTTACAACATGAGACTGTTTATCGCATATTAAGTTCTAAGTTAAGGTAATTTTAGTTCGACGTAATTGGGCCTAAGTAACAAAAATGATGAAGTTAAGGTATACAGCAAAAGATAATTAAAAAATAAATTATTTACAGTGTTTTTACAAACACCGAAAGCGTCTTGATCTTCTATATAAAATTTTAACTGTGGTCATAAACATAACCAGTACTTAATTTCCTCGGCTCCAGATTTTAAAATTCCAGAAACTAAACTACGCTAATAATGAATTTGTGTGCCCTGGCGAGTATAACAATTTTGTCTAGCTTGATTAAAAGCTTTTTAATTAAATAGTCTATTTGATAAGTAATCGTTTTAATGCTTAAATACCGCCACGGGGTGCCGAGTTCGTTAAGGCGCGGACTCGTGAGCGGGAGGTCTGGGGTTCGAATCCCGTCAGGACCGTCCTCCCTGACTGAGGTTTTTTCCAGGTTTTCCTCAGTCTTTACAACTGGTAAATGCCGGGGAGGTACACTAAACTTAGGCCCGGAACGTTTCCTTCCTTAAAAATCCTTTCCTAATATATCATTTCATTTCATGGATCACCAGTGTTCACCGCCTGTGGTGCCTCAGTAGTAAAATCGGGCGTTAAACACCATTCAAAAAATAATGCCTAAATTTACAAGGGTACTACGTTAAAACTTTACAGAAGTGTTACTATAGGCATTTATCATCAGTCAAAACAGTGTTTTCGTCGAAATTCGTTCCCTAATGCAATTGCAAAGTTTTGTCACATGCTGAAAACTATTCTAAAAGTCCAAGTGTGAAGAGGTTTTCAAATAATTTCTTTCCGGTTTGTGTTAGCCAAGTAATGGCCACTTTAGTGCTGCCTTAAGCTGAGGAAAACAGAAAAAAAAATCAAGTGGAGCTACATGAGAAGAATTTTATAAACTACAAAAAATTTACAATAGCTATTCGAGTATTTTAAGTAGTTAAACTATGTAGAATTACGTCTAAATATTTTTAATGTCTGAATTTAGTGAGAATAAGTATTAAATTCGTGAGAACTAGAACAATAAAGGTAAAAAAAATATAAAAATATGTTTAGATAAATTTATGACAAAACTGCAACAGAAAACCATAATATCTCGTTATCCACAGCAGTGTTACAACACTACACAAGAAAAACCGAACGTCCATATCGTATTCATCAAGATTAAATCAAAATAACAGTGTTACGCCTAAACTTAACCTTTGAGTAAGTGATTTAAATGTTAACTAATAAAGCTAACAGTACCTAAGAAAAGAAAAAAAAACTGAAATAAGAATGATGGAGAAAAGAAAGAGAAATAGTCCTTACCAATCAAAAGAAAAATCACCGGCTCTGGCACGAAACGGCGAATTGCTGTAAGGCTGAAACGAATAGCCAAAAAAGGAGAGTAGATAAAATAAAAAGTGTTGGTTGAGGTAGAAGAGAGAGATAAACGGGGCATGGCGGACATATCTGACAATAGAGACTGTATTAAGGAGGAGCGGAACACAATCGGAAAATCAAATACACTGAGGTAGGAGGAGAAACGTGTCTAGGGGTTCTTTTTCATCGCCAATGGCTCTACCAGCACCACACCGCCAATATCGCTTTATGGCCACACAATCGTTGAATACGAAACCCAACGTTGAGACAGCTTGGCAACTGGATTGGAAGAAGGAAGAAAAACAACTATAACATTCTGAGTTTCCTCCTCCCCCCTCCCGCCCTTCTGTCTATCTCAAATAAACACGCGCGGTTAACACAGAATTCAGGAGTACATATTTGCTTGATGCAAATTGGGCATATGAGCTTTTTTTATGTTGTTCTCTCACAGAAAGCCTTTTCCGAATCCCTACAACTTTTTTCAACGTGCAGCTAGCGTGAGATTCCAATAAAGTTTTTTTTTTTAAAAAAAAGTGACGTTTTATTGAAAAATATGAGACAGGCTAAAAATAAGAAAAATATGAATAAATCCAACACAATTCACATGTCTGAAGTAAAACTCTAATAAAAATGCAACATAAAATACACAAATCACAAGATAAGCCCTTAAAATGCACTTTTTCCATTGAACAGTACAGGAGCAAAACCAACAGAGTCCAAAAACGATGATAGAAAAAACAAACTTTCAAACGCTTAAACTCGGATGCCTTTGTACCTTTCCAAATGACAATATATATATATATATATATATATATATATATATATATATATAAATTAACACTAATAATAAAAGTAGATAAAGATAAAACACAGAGAAAGAGTCACACTTGAAATTGCTATATTTCGAAAAGAAGCTAGGTCTAGCTTCTTGCCATTGAAGAACTCGCAGTAGTTCAAAATATATAAATTTCAAGTGTGACTCTTTCTCTGTGTTTTATCTTTATCTACTTTTATTATTAGTGTTAATTTGTTACATTGTTAATAGTGTTTCCTTATTTTTATTTTTCATTTATATTGTTTGCACCTCTGGTGCTGCTTTTAACTTTGCTTATTAAGCTTTATTTGCTTTTCTGTGTTTTGCTTTTGCGTGTTTTACTTTTGACTTCTTTACTATTTATCTATTATTCTTTTAATTTTATTTCTGTGTTTTCTAAAATACTTTATTATTTATTACATCTTAAAGGCCATTGAAGAACTCGCAGTAGTTCGAAATATAGCAATTTCAAGTGTGACTCTTTCTCCGTGTTTTATCTTTATCTACTTTTATTATTAGTGTTAATTTGTTACATTGTTAATAGTGTTTCTTTGTTGTTATTTTTCATTAATATTATATATATATATATATATATATATATATATTTTAAATTTTAGTAGAGCATTCATTGTTATTTCAATCTGAAACTGCAACTATATTACTCTATTTTACTTGCCCGGTTAATTATTTAATTAACCTGCTGTTTGAGTGCATTAGTTATTCCGCTGGATTTTGTAAGACAAAAATACTCTTAGGTCTATTAAATTAATTGTGGCTGTATTATGTAATTACAAAAAGAAAACGTAAGTTGATAGAAATTACTATGTAAGCCTAAAGAGAGGGTTATGTGGTTCTCGTTATCAAGTTTTTGTGGCAATAATGGACAGCAAGTAATCGGCTTGGATGGCTTATTTTCACAGAACTCCAAGACCGTTAGGTCGTTACACTTTACTTTAGGCAGAAGAATAGATGAGTGATGGGCTGGCTTGGTTTTTGAATATCTTGTGGCTATGACTGTTTCATCCTTTTCTTCCTTCGATCCCTTATCAGTGATGAGAAGAATGCTCATTGTAACCGTCCCTATGCTTTACAGTTTTTCATTTTGCAGACGAAATTATAGGAGTTTCAGTGGCCTGGCAGGAAAAGGTGTCTTCTTCTTGTAGGACTTGCAAAAAATGAAATTGCGGCGGTATTTTCAATGTCGTGGTTGAGCTTGAATTCGTTGAGGATTTATGGATTAATTAATCTGCTTACCGTAATATAGATTAGGTTTTTATAAGGACGTGATCAAAATTCATAAATCGATTGGTCGAACCTCCATTCAGTACCGCAATCTTATAATGTTTAGTCCTCCACTATAAGCTCAATTTATTAGCTGAACGTTTTTGTGATACAATAAAGGATGATAAACATATAATAATATAACACTCGTAGTTCTAATTTTCGCCGTTTATTAACACAATGTCATAAATGTAGTTCCTATCAGGCCACGATAGAATCTTGCAAAACGTTTCCGCTTATCGAAAGGATTTCACATCAACTATCTTCACTTCAATTCTGACCTGACTTAACTGGATGACTGACTGACTTCTATAACTTATGTAACTTGTCTAGCTAATAAATGTCAGTGCCGGTGTAACTTGTGACTTCCTGTTCCGCTCTTTCTTACACTTCTTCAACATAAGTTTCTAAATGTCACGTGATATGATCTTCTTACACCTATCTTCATTGGTATAATTTTACGCTAATTTATTTATGTTATTTAGTTTTACATTAGATTCAAACCTGGTTGTCCCCATTAGACTGGCTAGACCCCGGTCCAGACCTTCCTAACTTAGAAAAATTCCTAAGCAGGTACCGGGAATCGAAACCCGGGTCTCCCAGCCAGCTGTCAGCAACGCTAACCAGTAGTCTAAGGAGGTGGTCGTTCTTTAGTTTTAGTCAGAATAAAGACAAGTCCGTTAGTTATAGAAACTTTTTGAATAGTGTTTAATGCCCGTCTCTACTGCTGAGGCACTACAGACGGTAGTTATAGAATGAAAAAAATATATATAAATGTACAATTATTAATATAGTATTACGCCTTATATCGGAATTCCTGAGCAATTTGATTGCATTCCGTTCTTTCTTGTAGTGTGTATATATAATCAGTTTATTACTAAAACGCAACAATTATCTTAATGATCAATAGTTTTTATAGTATCTATCATTTTGTGCAACAATAACAGCTTCCCAGGCAACAATAAAATCAAAATACTTGATAAGCGCCTTCTTTGTTAAAATTTTAAGTATCAACAGATTGTGCGGCTATTTGAAATTTCAAAGAGGGATGTCTGAGGATGAGGGTATGAAGCCTAAAATGTAATTAACATTATTTTAAACTTCCTCTTGCGTTTTTGTTTAAATTAAATAGTTATATACTCAAGAATGGAAAGCTTTGAAATAAAAACCCAAATGTTACCTTGCTCTGTATTTCACATTTCATCATTTTTACTGTAATGTTAAAGAAAAGCATTAAGTAAAAAGGGATAAATAACAGAAATGGTGGACAATGGGAAGTGTTCCATGTCTTTGAGGTTGCATGAATCAGAGACAGTAATGTAGCGTTCTTCCACCTTTTCAACAGATCTTTCTGCCTTAACATGTACTCCATACTATTAAGAATGCATTTCTAAACTTCAGTTCTATTGGGATAAAACTAGGTTGGACAAATTCACCTCTTTTCTAACACACACACAATTAACAGTAATAATGTTACTTTATTTTTATTATATATATTATTTGAAATGTTCAAGATGATAAAGGTTCTCTTGATTACAGTAAGAATCATCTTGCAAGCGTTTTCTTATATACACGAATTATTATTTCCCTAATGTACCTTGGCACAAAAAGCTAAATGTTTATTTCACAAAAACGGGTTTAGTCATTTACATAACGCGTTGTGTTGAAAGCTATGCTTAAGAAATAATGAAATAGTATACTATAAGTTTTCATTACTTTTGCAACATTACCCAGAATATACTGGTCAGTGGTTTACAGTCCAAGTTCTCGGTCGTCGGGGTTTCCGACAATGTGTTCCAGTTCTTGATGTCAGTAGTTGTTGCGTGGGCGTAGCAGGTAACCGCCGCTTTCACCGATTTTCAGGGAATTTCGCCGTTTTCGTTGTCTTCACACAACAAGAAGGGATAGAACATTCGTTCAGAACAAACGCACGAAGGTGTGTGGTATTTATTCAGCTACTTCCACAATACAAAGAAGTTATTGTTCGAATCGAGAAATAAATGTCCCGTAACCCTCGACCCATAGCGTCGGCATGCTAGGTACTTCTGGTGGCAGCGAGCTTCAGTAGTTTGTAAACAATCGCTTAGTCTTCTGATTTCACGCGGCCGGCAAAGCTTTGCTAAGTATTGATCTATCGTACCAGTATCTCAAGAGGAATTGTTGTTACAATCAATTATAACTTGTTTGTTACTTGAAGATTTAATATCATGCGTCTGCTTTTCATTTTCATAAAGTAAAAGTTACGCGCTTGCTGCTTTACTACAATACAAACTTCCATTGACTGAACTGAATGCCCCTACAGAACCGAAAATGAATGCCTGAAACTGGGTAAATCGCCTCTTTTCATACATCTTAGCTTGGGAGCCCAGGTGCCACCTGGGTCTACATACAATACAATATCGTAATCAGACTGATTGACGCTAGAGGTCCCGCTACCTGCCGTCTTCGGACAGGTAATACACACTGCTGTTGCTTCACTACTTGTTGCGGACAAACCACTGCGCGTCAACTGCAATTCGAAGGATTGCATGGTCTTGAGTTTACTTGGAACTGCTTCGCCCCACAATTAGGAGGCGTATGTCAACATATGAAGTAAAAGAGATGTGTAAATTAAAATCGTGGAATTTATTCTAAGATTCATTGGAGGATAGAGCTTGATAGTCTAGAATGGCCAATGGAAGTTAGCTTTTAATCTAATTTTTTGATCGAGGTGACGAGTACTTAAACCAGTCTTACTCTAACCTAAACCAGTTTCTGTACAAATGGGACGGAGAGGCTTAGTTTGGACTGACGCATTCATTTCTTCTATACAAAGAAACAGTTCAGTTTCATTCTTTTATCCTGCAGAATTTATTTTTCGTAAGTAATAGGCATTTCTTGATGAGTGCAATAAATAAACACGTTAAAAAAAATAAAGCTGAAAATACTCTGCAACATTCTTTAAGCATAAAACATATTTATTAGTGAAAAGAGTAAATAGAATTGAAAATGAAATAATCAATAAATAGGATGGCTCTCAATGAAAAATGAAGTATGTTATTAATAAAACATGGGATTACATCGCTAGAAGGAAAGAACATTGAAAGAAAGGAAAATAACTATATTGCATAGATATCCCTGTTCTAGTCGAATATTAGCACTTTTGTTATGAATAAAATATATTCCTCTGCAAAAAAGAAAGAAAACAGAAGGGAGAAAAATATATTAATATGTTATTAGGCTTTCCTTCCCAAATTTTACTCGATCATTCTTCGCTGTCAATTACAGAATCGTTATTTGGTGCAGGGACTGGACCAAAGAACGCGTTCTAATGCACTCCTACACCTATCTCAAATGATTTCAGACTAGCGATCATGTTCCCAGCATTATTGCTCCAATCTTGGAACATAATGCTAATAAATATTGAGATTTGGGGACTTGGCAGGTCATTGGATAAGGTAGATTACACGATAGTCAGTTTTTCGTTAACTGGAAAGTATGCATACTGCTGTTATGGTACACATAGTTGATGGTGGGATTTACTCAGCCGGATAGATCAGTTGCAACATGCTTCTGTCCAGCATGTCAATGCATTCTTGTGAATAAAGTTTGTTGGACGCCTCAACAAGTTCTTCGCTCATGTTTGCCGGAGTTAATTGTCCTCAAAATGCAGGGCTTTCCTGCCATGTGATCGGATTGTCAGTAGGAAGACAACTCGGTTCAACGCAATTCATCAGAAGTCTTCTGTACACTGTCTTTTATTTGAAGAGGCTTAAAAAACAAACTCAACGTCCAGAATGTAATAAACAAACTTTATGCTGTTGGGACTCATCACAGGTCTACTTGCCTAATTTTGAAGTCACCTTTTCCTTCCTCCTGATAACAGCTGATTCGGAAGCGAATGCACCCTCTGTTCACTCAACTCTTCTGCCATATCGAATTCGCAATGTCCACACTGAATGATGCGCTTCTTGATACCTCAGCAGTGTAAGTCAGGGTGAACAGTGATTAGCAAGCACACTTAATTGTAATGAATTAACTGTTTAACGTACTACTACCGCTAGTATTAGCCAACTAGCGAGTGCAACAAGTCACTCAAGTTTATTGGGTGGTAATAAGTGTTATGCTCTTCCAAACTTTCTCTATCATTATGCAAATATCTAATATCGCACTAGGATGACGTTTTGCACATAGCAAATGTTTGTGTTTCCTGGTTTCGGATTCAAACAAATTGAACTATAATAACTTCGAGCAGAACTTTACAGACGTATCCAGAAAAATGCAACATTAAAAGGCTTCGAATTTAATATTTTTAAAAAATACTAGAAACCAGAAAATGCGAAAATAGTATTTTCAAAATTAAAAGTGGAATAAATAACTAAACACATATTTTGGTGACTATTTCACTCATGTGACGTCTTCTTATAATCGACGATGAAACAAAACAAAATTATGAATTTTGGCCAATCACAGTCAGATTAAATAGTGAAATTATCGAGAAAAAATATCAAATCCGTTTTATCACGCAACGTGCATTTGCCTTATGGTCTGGCTCACGGTTTCTGAGTATAACAGATATTCATAAATATAACAAGTGTTAATTTTCTATGCGCGAATTTCAAATATATGTATCACTTTTATTATTAATATATTTAAGAAATAATCCTAAATTCCTATTTTGCTCTTCTCTATTGGCATAACTGACAGTTGGTAATATTCTGTCGCAAGATAGCTTGAAAAGGTAAGTACAAATATACAATTATTAAAATTTTATAAGTCAAGTTAAGAGGAATTATATTTAAAATGTTATATTATTCGTGAAATAGTCCTAATAAATATCACTTGAAAGTATGAGCCTTCCAGATAATTTCACTAACTACGTTCTTGAATTTATCGATAATCGCAGACCCTCTCGTGATATTATTTGCGATAAATTCGAACATTAACCATTATTGTAGAATTGCAAACTTTAATATTAGACTTAGAAGCTGGCTGTATTAGTTATTACAGACGATCTAAATATTACAGTAAAATTTATGTCTTTAACACGCAGTATGTATACATTCGATTTTTCTTGCAATTATATTATTTATTTTCATAATATACTTTTCGCTGCTTAACTATTTACTATCTTTATATATTTTATTTTTTCCTTGTAATTTTTGAAAATAAATTGCATGTTTAACTCATTATATAGACTGATTTTTCGGCGACGATACCCCATTTATTAACTAAATATGTTTTCCTTTCCATTACTATTCTACAGTTTGCACGAATAAATAAACATTTGGTTTGTAATAATTAGAGCTTTCAAACATTGGTCTAAAAAGTATATTTTATTTTTATGGTGCATTTCAGACAGAATATAAGATATAAAAATGTATATTATGTTTAGAGAAGCTCATATACTATACATATTCATTTTCATTCATTTTGTCAACAAAAATATTAATTGTTTATAACAAATTAAATGGCAAGGAACAATGAACTGTCGGCCTCTTTGAGAAAGACTGACCTAAGTAAATAATCTCAAATCAACCTTTTCCATATAATACATTCTGTGGCGAGTGCACTTCTGTACTTATAAAATGTATAAAATCATAAATAGCTTGAAGTCAACCCTACCACACTCTCGGTAGTACTAGAAAGGGTAATTAATTCCACATTTTACATTTATTGGCCAACAAAACCTTCCACTTTACACGCCTCGCAAGTAGGAAAACAAGGTAGTTTGCAAGTTACTTCATGAACTTTGAAGAGCGCGTTGACTCTGAAAAAATGAAATTCTAATGCGATGAATTTTTCCCTGAATATTTGCGAATGAGCTTTGCGATTGCGTATTGGAATAAGGATCCTGTATATGCTATTTATAACTCTTTTAGTAGAGACCTTAGGGCATTATAAATAAATACAGTATTCCCATATCACATTGTCTCAAGATTTCGTTTAGTGAATATAGCAGAACAAAAACCCGAGGAAATTCTTTAAGGTAAACTTCTGATTTTGATAGGAAAAAAGATTCTTGTTGTTAAAATAATAGCTTTGTAATGGTTCCAACTATAAAAATGTTTACAATGCTATTCAAGAAACACCGCGATTATTTTATTATTTATTATTTGTATGCGTTTTATAAATGCACGAATTGATTACGTATAAGGTAAATATCAATTGCTCTAAAAGTTTTGGTATATTTATTTACTGTAGTAATAATAGGTGTGTGCGTGTGCGCGTGTGTGTGTGTGTGTGTGTGTAACATTTGGCCGTGATACAGACACAGACAATTATGACATGGATAGATTTCATACTTTGAAGATATAGCGTTATATTTATTAAACATATTTTACTTAGAATTTATATTACACAGTAAAAAATGTATTAAATTCAAGCAAAACATGTTCTATTTTATGGGTTCTATTTGCTACAAATAGGAAATCTGTAAATTTTTGATACTATATTGTAATGAAATGCTCAGTATATCTTATTGTCATTCTAATGTAACATATATGCGCATTTTTTCGGGCGTAAAAATCTAGAGTATGGCTTCCTTCGGAAAGGAAGTAAAGCTGGACCGTTTCACACTCTGAATTGAATGGGACACTGATGACCTGAGATGTTAAAGAGCGTCTGTAAATAAAGCAAATCAACAAGCATATACTAGGGAGGAAAGCGTGATTCCATTGTAAACAATTCGACCCAGAAATCCCAAATTCTTGTAACCTATTCTAGCTTCGCGATTTGAAGCAGTAAATGGAGTATGTACATGATCCAAGAAAGAAAGAAAAGGAAAAGGGAAGGAAGGAAGGAAGGAAGGAAAGAAGGAAACAAAGAAACAAAGAAACAAAGAAAACATGCACTTAAGTAAATTATAATTTATTTTACCGGTGCATTCGTATGCCTTTCTGCATATACTAAAATATGCGAATCAACAGCATTATTAGTTTTCAACATTTCAATACAAATCGACCAGGCTCGCCAATGAGTATAAATTCGACTGTAACCTAGCACAATATTGAATTATTTACAAAATATTTTAAAATAACCGGATTACTGAATATATTATATAAACTAGTAAATTAAAATTAAAAAATATCCAGCAAGTAATAAAAAGGCAACGCCTGGTAGAAATAATAGCATTTAATTGTCGTAAAATGGGACTTTCTGGCATGAATTTGCATATCAAACTTTCGAATTCTAGTAAACGGTACGAAAAGATAATCGGTTACCTGATCCTAAAATCAGATAGAGGTTCTAGTACAGAGTGGAAGGACAGATAGGAAAACCTAACAGAATGTCCTAACTTACACAAGAAAATTGGAACAATTAACAAATCACCGGTGGCTACCTTTATGCGATATTCACCGCTGTAGCTACGCAAGTATAGTTGTACACATAGAGAAACATAAAATTTTGGAATGAGTATTAATTAGCACTTACGTGGTCAGCATTGCATTAAACTGAGCTGGAACACAGTTCTATTCCCTCCAGATCGGATTGCTCAATGTCTCCTAAATGAACAACACATCCGTCATAGAGGTATCTACCTAACCCTCCAAACTTTCTTGTCTGAACGCGTATACAAGCACTGCCCAGTCCGACTGTTATGTCAAGAGCTCGCTCGCGTGTCCTGCAGTTCTGGCGAGGCAAGGTGACCTTTTACTGGAATCCACGAGTTTAAAACAGCAATTGCATGCAGTGTGAGCCAGGGTTACCAATCATGTTAACCGTTATACAATAGTTCCCATGCAGTACTCCATGAATATACATATAGTTTGTGTATTATATTCTCTGTGCTTTTGGATTATTTAAAATTAATAAATATTTATAGTTAAATATTGTCCTTACAATTTCTGTATCTCTGAAATTACATTTATTCTTCTAATTAAATACTTTCTTTAATATTCTGCAATATTTTAATAATTATCTTTGTATACGTTTTATGCTCGCTGCAAAGACAACTAATACCAGAACGCTTATCGTAATTATCCCTACAGTGCTATGCACCACTTCTTGGGAATGTCCTTCTTAAACCAGCAATAAATGTTTAATGGTTTAAAAAAAAAGTTATTTAAAAGTACATACAATATTTTAAAAGTAGCGTTAATGATAGTCTTTGCATATCACTCTCCCCACCCCCCTTTCTACTGTTTTTTTTTTATATTTGCTTCCTCTAAAGTGATTAATTAATTAATTATTTAATTTATGTTGCAATTATAATTCAGACTAAAACAGATTAAAGGGATATATAGCTCTATAGACATGTACATTACTTTATTATGGTGTTCCAGTAGACATAAGTCCTGTGTTACCATATAGTAAATATTTATAATACCAAACAAAAAAAACTGAAGAACAGAATTATATCCTATCAGTGGATAAATGTACGGATAATAACAATAAAACTTACAGCTTAATTAAAAATCCATTCTTCATGAAACAAGCATAAATAAGTAATATTCTTTTACGAAACTTTACTTTGAATAACATTAGTAAGTAATTATTACAATTGATTTAAATACAAGAATAGAAAGTGTGGTATTTATGAGATGCCGCCCCCCCAATTAAAATATTACCGATATTAGCATAACGAATTACCTACATATATTATAAATATTATTATAATTAATATGTACAACTTATATGTATTCATATTAGTAGTTAAATTATTTTGTGTATTTTAGGGTAATAGAAAAAAATCTTGACAAAACCTTCAGAAATAAAGCAGGAAGTGTTGAGTTTTGTGCTGAACAAAAGAGCCAGATGACCATGTACATCTTTTGTATATGTTTTTGCAAGAGGCTTTGTGTAAGAAGAGTCGCCATTAAGGTTTCTGGAAAATGTTAGGGAAACGGAACAGGTCATAAGCCCCTCTATTATGTGAAAAGTCAGAAAGCTTAGCTTTGTTAAAATGTAAGACCAGTCGTTGAACAATACTTGCTGATGCAAAAGATCATTGTGGGTGCAATAACTTATACAACCCAATGTAACGGAATCAAGGGTGAAAAATAGTTCGAATATAAGGCCTAAGAGAACATCCAATCAGGGAACTTACGAAAATTATATGCACGCGCCACGGCCAATAGATAGCTCTGTAGAGGAAATTACTCTCAAAATTATTCAGTAGCGATATTTAAAAGGCAGGAGATGATCTACCGGCCGGATGAAGGGATAGTTTATGAAAGGTAGTGATTTCGAGGCCCCGGGGAGATAAGGTCAAGGTTTAGTTATCGGGAGAAGAGAATAAGTTAAGTTATCAGCGAACACAGTGATCAGAGAATTACAGCGGAGAGAGTTACAGATAGTTGATTCAATTATAGCCGGTGTAATAGATAAGTAGTCAGTAGTCAACAGTTCAACCTTAGTGAGTTACCAGTCACCCAGGTAGTGGGTCAGTTTGAATAGTGCAAGTGTGATCTAAGAACCACTTAACAGAACTTAAAAGCGACCCTTAGCAATGAACAGTAAATACAAATGAATAAATAGTGTCATCTCCAGTTCTAAGACTTGAGTTCATATATTGGCCAATTCTGGACCCTTCTTCCCGTTGACCTGAAAAGGTCACAAAATTCCAGCGCTCTACCGAATCTAGCTGTGGTATAGCGACACGTCAAGACAGCGGTGGGAGAAGAGATGGAGAACTTATTGAAATTGGTTCCCGCAATGAATATAAAATCTTATATTGAACCAAGGGTGTTTATAAATGTACGTGAGCTGCAAGAAATAGCAACACCATAAATATCAAGCGTGGAGACTGTTGGGTAAATAATTGGGGTAGGACACCAAACGTATAGGATGTATTGTGTTTCACTCTTTCCTTCCGTCCATCTCAGAAACATGCAAGGCTTGCTTAAGACATTTAGAAATGTAATACCCTCTCTATGATGACCTAGAAGTATGTAATAAATTTTATAATGTGACCTAATGTGTAATTTAACCAATTTCCTTTCCCATATTCAAATGAGTACGTATGAATTTGGTAAACTAAGTATGGCATATGTCCCCATACTTGAATGTAGAACATGATAACATATTATGTCATGGCATGAATGTATCCTGTGTGTCACTTTCCTTCAAGGTCAGAAGAGGTACGAGACAGGTATATAACAATTTTAATGCTGACTCTGTTAACCTGGAAGAGCAATAAATTTAAAATGTGCCCCATTGAATTACGGGTATATGATTTAACAAACTTCCTTTCATAATCCTTGTTAAACGAGTTATAGTTCATGTATAGTTATTTGAAAGTAGGTAGGACAACTTCTAATTCCTGGATGTCTTAGAAAAATGACACCTTTTGATAAAGGCACTCTGTATTTGGCTTTTCTTTGCGTCTAAATTTCTTCATCCATCCCGGCCAGGATGGCGACATCTACAAAATACTGTGGCCAATTAAAACAAGTTGAAGTTTTTGTAAACTTAAATGTATACTTTCTTTTAGAGTATATCTATTTAGTGAAATTTTTAATTTTCACGATTTACCGATATTTTTCTAGCACAGAATTTAATTCCTTTTCCTCACCATACTCTCTTATCTTTCCCTTCTCTTCTTTTGCCCTTGACTATTTTCTAATTAATTCTTTCCCTTTATTTTTTTTAGGGAGGTTCCGTGCCCATATCGCCCTCATTTTGAAAATGTTATTCCTTTCAGCAGTGTGTAATCAATGTTCTATTTGAAATTTTCTCATATTTACACGTAGGTATATGTATGTACGGTAACTAATGTTTACGCTTAGTAGGCTATGATACCACTTGCATTATACTGTGGCATGTTGATAATGAGTAGTTGATAGTATCTCATTATTGCGTGGTTAACAACGGAGTACTCGAGTACCACAATTATGCTGAGTGGAGTACTAACCTTTTGCAAGGTAGTGGCCATGTGTATAATTTTGTGTCTTTGAGTCACATTATAGGATGTTATTTTATTTTACACCTTCATTAAAAAACAGAGGAAAAAATACTCACTTTGTTTTGTATATCTTTCATGTGCTATAACACGCGAAAGTGTGTTTGTGGTGGATTTGGATTTTGTTATGTGTGAGCATTTTGTATGTGTAGTGTTAATGTGGGTAGTAATTTTAAGTGTGTATGTAATATTTGCAGCAGCGTTTTATTTGGACGTATAGTGCAGTGTTTTCTTAGGCACTATTTCTCTTTTTCCTCATTTATTCTAACGGTAACATGCACCTTCAGGTTAATCTTAATTCCGCATTTTGTTATATAGTCCGTAAATAATTTATGTGTATTTTTAGTTTGGTTGTCACCGTAATTTTTATGTTATATCAAGAGCTCTTTCATGTTTGTAATTTCTTCCTTCTTTTGTAAAAGATATAAAATAGTGTCCTGTGTTAGCATAGTGTTCTATGTCTTAGATTAAGTAAAATGAGACCGCTCTCGCCGCCCCCTACCCCCACAAGGAAATAAATTTGCGTATAGAATAAATTATAGCTAATTAATATTACCTAATGTCTCATATATTGTAAACGGCATTAAGCACGCTATAGTATTAATATCTAGTAGACATGGTATATGAATTCAGAAGAGAAAATGGATGACTAGTAAGATAATTGCTTGTAAAAAGCCAGTGTTTGCAGAACATTATATAGCTTGGTGTGGTTGCTTTTGTGCCCCCGGCGAGAGACGCGAGACAACACAACAGAATGATGAACCTGACGCGAACGGCCTGTAAGAATACCCTTTTGTGTTTTAGAGAAGCTAGAAATCCTTTAGGAACAGTTGAACATTCCTAAGGAAAGGGTAACGAAGGTGGAAAAGCTTAGCATAGAGTGGAAGCATTTTCGAACGCTCACCTACGAAAAGCCAGAGGGTTTTAAAGTAGTGAGTTTCAGCGCCTTTGCATGAGCTTTGACTCACCAATGAGAGCTTTAGATTTTAAACAAGGGGAGTCCGTGAGCTCTGTCATGTAACCCCGTTGCGCTCCGACAAATACGTGGAGACATTTTGAAATTATTATAAAAAGAGGAAACTTCCTCGGGAAGGCAAGCATTCTTAGTATTCAGTTCGGGTTCTCGGCAAGCATTCTCCCAGACTACAGTTCGGGCATTCAGGTCAAGCTTTTCTTGAATACACTTCACGCAGATACTTCGCATACTCAATCAACGTCGGCGGCCAGAGCAGTGCACCAAGAGGTATTCAGATAACCATGGTGAAAATAAACTGAACGATAAATTCAAGTAACAAAACGTTGTTCTTAACAACACCTGCCCTTCTTCTCGATCCCAGGACTCCGAGGGCACGAAACAGTAGAATCGGGTCTCGTAGATCATCGTTTAACCGCTTGTGACCGCGAGCAAATTTAGCATTGCTCCTTGCTGTGTGTGCCAAGAGAGTCCGTCCTCCCTCCTTTCTTTTCGGAGAACACAACGCTACGTGCTTCGGCGCTCAAGGGCTGTGCTATTGTATGCGAATCAGCTGTTCTGCTCAAGTGCAGTTGTATTATAGGTCCAATATTAACACGATGCGGCATGTCTAGCTGCAGTGCTACATCCCGTCTTATGAAATATTGCAGTTTACAGGTGAGGGCGCTCGTGTGCCGTGAATATGACCCGCTCGATCTCGCTGCGTGGTGAGTCAGCTTGCGGAGTGAATAGTACAGCATGATCAACAAAAAATCTACATTCGTTAGGAAGTTAATAAAATATAATTACCAACAATGATTGAATATACTATTTCTGTAACACATACATTAAACCAGAAGTGACCTTATGCTAGAACAGATCTCCATTTCATATATTTTTGAACTGTATTCTTCTCCTACCTTTCCTGTCGTCTCACCTTCATCACTTTCTTCATAATTACTTATGTTTATTACAATCCTTTCAACTTCCTGTTCCATTAACGCGTTATGACGCCAATAACATTTTTCCACAGATTTAATAAATTGGCAGCATTTCATCCGCCTTCTTTGCTAATTTTGCTTATTGCTTGTGCAGCCATTTGTTTCAAAACTGACTGGGAAATGGAACTAACATTTTTAGATGGTATTTTTTTTAAATATTTGTAAATTTAGAGAAGGTATATGATTCTGTGCCTATCCATCAGCTTTGGGGGCGAATGGAAAACATTGGTATATTGAAGAACCCCCTTTAATTCTACTCACTAGACGATTATACCAACAATGTCAAGCAACAATGAAGCTAGCAAATAAGTTATCAACTGTATTTCAAACCACTAAAGACCTTAGACAAGGTTGTAGCATATCTCCAACCCTTTTTAAAATACATATCCAACATATATTGGAGAGGTGGAGGTGCAGGTATGGGCATGGAACAGTTTACTCTTTTTTATATACGGATGACAGGTGCCGATTGCTCAAAGTCGAGAGAACGCAAAGGTTTTACTAAGAAAGTTAATAGTAGCACTTGAAGGTGAGGGACTTCAAATAAATATCAAGAAAAAACTGGTAGTAGGAAGAGGTGGAAAAGGTATGAATCTATCACAGGGAGCCATCAGAGTAGTGAAGCAATTTAAGTACTTGGGATCCATTATTCATGAGTTGGGAGCTGTGAAGCTAATGTCGGCTACAGAATCTTACAGGATAGAAGAGCGATTAAGATGTTAAATGTTGTTCTCAGGAGCAGAGTTATATCCAAGGAAACAAACAAAGAATCCTTCATACATTAGTGGACAGTATATTAATTTACGGGGCAGAAGGTTGGACTTTGACTGAACGCCAAAAATGTAAACTTCAGGCAGTGGAGATGGATGCCATACGAAGAGGATCCAGAGTCCCTGGATTGGAAAGAAAAATAAACGAAGAGGTTATGGATATGGAGCAATCAGTTGTAGAAAAAAATCCAGAAGCTGATTCTACAATGGTATAGTCGCATTAGGAGAATGGAGGACAAACGATGGCCCAGATTTCTTTCGGGGTGGTCACCATCAGGAAGGAGAAAACTTGGTCGCCCAAGACTATCATGGATAGCAGGAATCAAGTTAATTAAGAAAAACTACAACATGCAAGAGGAAGATTGGCAACTTCTTGAGAGGTGGAGGTCGGGAATAAAAGGTTCCCGCTGGAAAACTAGAACAACAAAAAAAAAAATTGTTTCCCCAAATTCCAAACAAGTTTCACTAGATTTAGATCGTAGTAGTAGGGTGTTATACTAACATCCTGTCCCCTGTGTATACAGGTTGAGGCTGGTTTTCTTCATTATTTCTATTAATGCTTGTTTATTAAAGTAGAGTCTGCAGTGAGATTTTAATTTTTAACAGGAAATTATGTCAGCTTTTCTAGAGTCAATTGTTGGTTCTTTATCTTCTTGCACAGTGTTATATGATGCATTATCTAAAACGATAATGCACTCAGATAGCAGATTTGGTATGAAATGTTCGTTTAACCATTTTTACAATTTTCCCCATTCATTTCGTGATGATAATTTGCAAAATCATGATACGATTAACTACGCCCCTTTAATGAACCCCATTTCACCACCAACGTATACAACAATAACCTTCTGCCCAACACTGATTTACATGTACACCTTGCATTATCATGCTGGCAACATTTCTTTACAGTATATGAGCATTTGCCCATGTTTCGCCTGTGTAAACAATTGGCTTCTTTGATCCTTTTTGGCGTTCTTAGGTATGTTGCATGATGTATAACAATGTCAGACAGCTCCATTAAAAAATGT
The DNA here is from genome assembly GCA_030762175.1 of Metallyticus violacea. NCBI lineage: Eukaryota > Metazoa > Arthropoda > Insecta > Mantodea > Metallyticidae > Metallyticus > Metallyticus violacea. The sequence continues at coordinate 93,917,285 of CM060840.1, read as the reverse complement.
ACAAGTTTTGGCATTTTTGGAATCTCAAGCCTTTCAGTATTCTCCAGAATGTATCTTTTCCCCTGCAAATGGTATCTTTTCCTTAACAGCAATTAGGAGTTTTCTTTACGTCCGGATTTTTTTTCTCTGCTCAAAAACCTGCAAAAACGTTTTGCGCATGACACATTTTGTACAATCTTCAAGTTCAATTTTCTTTGGATGTAAGCGGCTTTTACCAGGAGTTGACAATGTTCCTCCAGAGAGCTTTAACTTCTCACCCTCCTTAGCCACATCGTGTAGTGTTCTTTCACTTTTCCACATCGCCGTTGCTGCCCTTATCATAGCATTCCTTAATCTTGTTTTCTTCTTTACAAAACTGTAGTGCATTGTATGTAGTCTGTTTGCTTTGCGAGTGTATGACATGTGATGACTTTTTCCATGTGATCTGGTGTACGCACACTTCCGTTCCCGACTTGCTGATTGCGCGCACTGAACTGCTGCCTTTCTTTACTGCAGCGCGCACATGAGAAAATGGTGACGTATTACAGTATGGTAATCAGGTTGAAGCTCGAGACTACTTTTCCTTATCCGTAGGCCTATTCTCGAAGCTGCTAGAGCTCCAGTCCCGAGTGATAGCTAAGAATGCAGAAAGTAGTTAAACTTCATAGAAATAGCCAGATAATAAGGCTTTAAAGCACAACGGCATGATAGTTCAGACGGTTAGAGCGCCATGGAGTACTTGTGAAGGTAGTCACATACTGATGTGTTTTTTTTTTCTGCCGGAGTTAAAGGAGTTTGCTACCATTTCCGTCATTTACTTAATAACATGATACCACGCACACAATGCGCTATAAATTGATATTTACGATTTCTTTTTCTGATGGAATCAAAGGAAATTTGCCACCATTATAGTGCTTTACCTGCCCTATCAATGTATATTTACGAAAAGGAGGTGAGCGTATGCCGTCAGACCGTAGCAAGCCGCAGCAAACCACTGCTTCAATCGGTTTCTAGGATTTACCCGTGGTTAGTGTTAAGGCTAGAGTGTGTGCGTATTAATTGCGAATTCCAATAAGTCAACGCGTGGTAAAAAGTGAAAAACTCAGTTTTGTAATAAAGTACAACATATTACAGCTTGAAATTTACGGAGGACAACGCATTAGTTACCATTACCTTTAACAAAAAATATATGCAATTGTCGTTCGGGACTAAAGAGTTCGTCTCCCTCCGCTGTCGCTCGGGACTGGAGCTCTAGCAAGCTCGGAGAATTGTTCTTCGGATAACGGTAAGTCTCAAGGTTCCGCTACCTGCAGTCTGCAGTGGTTCTTCAGGCAGATTATGTTATGACCCACTTCATCTTCTTCATCTTTTACCAGATACTCTAATAGTGTTAGCATCACTTTCGTAGTTTTGCAAGCCTGGTCTGGTCTGGGTAAGTGTTATTACCAACTGAATTATTCGAATAGGCTAGAAGTACATTGCACTCTCCCAATAATCAGACATTTTAACATTTTGATCAACCAATAATTCTATCTTACTCGGTGTTTCAACCACACCGTATTCTTAAAGTGATGTGTCCATACTTGGAAGTCAATTATCCCTGTAATTATGATAATAGATCGATAAGTTTCGGCCCTACCATTTTCTAGGTATGGTAAAGACAAAAACTATATTTCATTTTTCAATACAGATACCCTTTATTGCAATGGACTTCTCAGATCTTTGAATTAACATTTAACCCCCCCCCCCCAACAGTCGGAATAGTCAGAAGCTTTGTCAGCAAAATGAGCATAAACACATCCATCACTTCTTCGGCACACTTAAATTTCCTTCCTCGAAGACCCTTCTTGAGTTTTAAGAAGAGGAAATAGTCACTGGGAGCTAGATCTGGGCTCTAGGGCGGATGGTCCATCTCTTTGAAGCCACATTTCTTCACAGCTTCCTTTGCAAAAGAACTGTGCGCACAGGCGCGTTGTCATGAAGAAAGCGACACCACCACTCAGCTTTTCTCGCAATTTCTCTTTGATGGAAGCGCGTAGTCTGTGCAGTAGGCCAGCATAGTACTCCCCGTTTACTGTGGTGTTCCTCTTCTTGAAGTCAATGAAGAGCATTCCTTCACAGCCCCAAAAGATTGTGGCCGTGATCTTCTTGGTTGACTGAATGACCTTGGCCTTTAGAGGCGGTGCTTCGCCGGGTTTAGGCCTTTCCATTGATTCTCTTTTGGACAAGGGATCATAGTACAGGACCATAGTTTCACCTGCTGTGACAATGGTTTGCAGAACTTCTCTCTCTTGGCCACGGCAGAGCTCTAAAAGTGCTCGAAAACAGATGACTCGTTGATGCTTTTGGATTGAGGAATGAAGTCTAGGCACCCATCTTGCACTAACCTTATTCATGTTTAATTGGAATAATTCATGAATAATTCGAAGGACTGTTGTTTTAGAACGGTCCAACCTTGATATTATTTCAGTAACTTTGAGCCGTCGGTCTTCCATACTTTCTGCTTCCACAAGAGCGAGCGATGTTTTCAGGAATGGGCACCTCCAAGGGCCGACCTGCACGCTCTTCGTCTTCAATGCTTTCTCGAACCATTCGAAAAAGTTTGGCTCGTTCTTTTACGGTAGAATATGAGGGGGTACTCCTTCATATACACCGCCCAATCGCTGTTTACTTTTATTTGGAGTAAGTCCTTCTTTTGTGAAGAACTTAGCAAAATCTCAGTAACCCATTTTGAACATGTCACAATCTTCTACACTTGACCTTCTTTATGCAACTATATCTGAACTGAACACAGCGAGCGAAAGTTACAGCTGCAATTGTTTACTTAAAAGATAAGGTATGACATAATCGACGAAGCAGGAAACTTATGGACCTGCCCTCGTACTTAAACTATCACTGAACTGTATACTATAGCCTTACATACATATCAATATGACCTTGATGGACCTGTGTGTGGTTGAGGTACATATTACAGAGAGTAGCACTGATGCTGATATGTACATGTGACCCAGCCAATAAAAATACAGCTCTAGGTTTCTTTATTTTATGTTTCTTTGAAGCAAAAACAATTCTCCTTTTACAAAAACAACAAAGTGTGAAATTAAATTTTAAAATATCGTGGTGTTTGATAACGGATCTCAGTTGATTTAAATGTCTATTTCGACGTAAATGAGCACGCGAATTGAGGAAAAAAATGATATTTTAAGCGGACGGTGGGTTGCTGAAGCGTATAAGCTAATGCAGAGGACCAATATTTTGAATCTGCGTGAAAACTTAGACAACTTAAAACAGTTGTAACCAAATCCGACATGCAATGTTACCACCATTGCGACATGAACGCAACAGTAGCAAGTGCATAGGTTATACCAATAAAATATGTTCAGAAAATTACATACATTTGGAATAAGCTGCCTTTTGATACATCTGTTTAAACATACCTTGCATTTACTTAAAAATATGATGATTATTATTTACAAAGAAGCTTAATGTAACAAAAAATAAACACATAAATAATAATAATATATACGCTCGTGTATTACTAACTGTATTAACAAGATACATGCAAGGATACAGCGAAAAGGAAGTAAAGAAAAGTTTCTATGAGAAATCAATTCAAGTTTAACAGTAAAGTGCTTTCTGCGGAGTGTGCTACAGTCTGATAGTCACAAAAACACAAACCTGTAAAAGTTTAACCTTTCATTACTACTACTTTTTAATTCAATTTTCTGTAATGCTTTGAGTTGTATCTGAACAACACAAAATATTAACTTGCTACAGAAACAAACTAGATAATTACCAAGTTGGACGACTGGCTAGAAAAAGTTTAAAAGCATTTTAATGCATAATTTTATTTACATTTACTGATAATCGTCTAATCATTTTGCAGATTAATTACATATAATTATTATCCGATTATCGTAGAAATATTACACTATTTCCATGCCTTTAATACGCTTGGTTTTTTAGATTTTAATGCACTTCTGGCATAAAACACCTGAACATATTTTTACAAACTTGCAAATTCGAAGCAAGTCGCTTATTAGCTAATACAAATTTTATGAAAAACGGTTCCAAATTCAGAGGAAGAAATGCTGCTTTCTGATTTTAATTTTATATAATTTAATTTTGTGTTCGTAAAATATTGCTGGCATTTAATTAATTGAAGCCTATTTTTACTTATCATTTCATCATACCAGCCCGATAGAGTATTTCTTTTTCATATTACAAATATATTTTAAGCAAGGGTGATAGACCGTACAAGCCTAAATATGGTACACAATTAAAAAAGAACAAATAATAATACAAATAAGTCAATATTAATAATAACAAATAAGTATTAAAACGGGGAAGAGCAATATTTACTGATATATGAATTTAAACGTATTAGATTATTTATAATTACACTAGTTATTGCGTTCTAACTAGAAAATAAATTACTCCTAGCTTCGCGCCCTTTGGCTAGGAAAATGCCCATATTCAATCAGTAAGTGTAGTTCGTAAACGGGCCCCAGCATGCCAATTGTCCTTTAATTGTCTTAGAAAAAGTGTTAAGGAAATGACTTTTTTAAGGTGCTCACATAATGCCAGAATAGTACCCATTCCTCATTCCTTCCACAAAATGGCAGATTTTCCTACCAGAACGATGCGTTATTTTTGAGCCTTTTTAACAGAACAAGCGTATATATCTTTACTTCAGGTTAGTTTAATTTCATTCGATAGGCTTAAGGAGACTTTAGTGTTACAACATGTCTCGATTTTCTGCCTGCTGATATCCTCTAGCCTTGTTCTTACCTTCTTCCATAGGTTTTTTTTATTATTTTTATTATTATTTGAATTCCATCGTTGTCATTTTAACCCTTCTACTAGCCTGATATTGAAGTTACCTACAATAAACCTGATTCCTAATGCTTGGATTTTCAAGATGATTTGTCAGATGATCATAAAGTTTTTCTTTAATAAGATGTTTCTCGTTTCAGGAATATATAGGAATTCTATCACCAATAATTCATAACTCTTAACTCTAACATATATTTCAGTATTCTCTCATTTATCAACTAGGAGACTAAAATACCATTTAATAATTATTTTTATAACTGACATTGATATACCATTTGTTTGCCTTTATCTGCTCTAAACGTCTGTACAGACCCCAGTTGGTTACATATCTTTCTTTCTTTGGGCACATTGTCCTCAAATACACAAGACGCAGTAGACCCCAATAACAAATTTCATAATATACCCTGAACATTATATGTCCAAAATATCAGTATGAGCACCATATCAATGTAATACAACTGGATATATTCCTATAGTCGGCGCAAGAAATTTTGAAGAGAAAATCTTTAGTAGTGCATTTTGCAGCGCAATTAACGGGATGTGTGGTATGATGGGGATGATTTATGGAAAAGGGATTAATTTCATTGATTGGCTCTCAGGGATAATGTTGTTCCTTTCCCGGCGATATTATTTCCACTGACTTATAGTTTTGTCTCAGCTGATACTCTTCTGTTTATATTTTTATGGTCTTCTTAATACCATTGGGGAAGGAGTGAGGGAATAAACCAGGTGGTTAACAAGATATGTAGTGTTCTGATATATAGCACGATTTATTATCAAAGTATGTTCCACTTCATGAGACACCGTTATTTCTTGGAGAATTTCTTATTACATTTTCCACTTTTGCACTAACTATGACGATTATATAGTGACGCCCTGACGCACTTTGATAACTTTAAAGCGTCCTTCGCTCCATAAAACGGGTCAAGCTGTTAACTAACTTAATACAATTATAATGCTTAACTTGGTAAAGACTGATCCTAAACTTCACTGAACTCAACAATTCTGAGACCCAACTAAACTGATAATGCTATTCCACTGACGATGCCTTTCCACCGACTATGGCCCGCAAAATTACAAGCCTAAATAAAGATGGTATTCTATCGGTCTTCCGTAGCCATCATTATTCTTTCAAAATATGATTTTAGAAAACTGCAGAGTATTTTCTTCCATATTCGCATCTCTATTGTGTAATATGTTACCTCCGGTCCTTTTCTGCTATATTGTTGATTATATGTACCACGTGACTTTTAGCCTGTCACCCACATCTCTTACGTATTAAATGAAATCGTAAAGATCTCCCTTCGAGAGGTTATTAACCTTGTTTTTCATCCCCGTATTTGTCATATGTTTTATTACGCCCATTCTTGCCAATTATAGTAACAGCAAAGCTTTCAGACTATATACAAAGATACATCTTTTCCACGGACCATCCTTTAGACATTTTTCCAAGTAATAGCGATCCGCTTGCTTCATTTACAAGAATACTATTTACAATCGACGACAGAAATTTCCAGGTCAGACTTTATGACTAGGGTACGAGAAAATAACTTTTACACAAAACGCATCATTACAAGTGCAAGAATAAAAATGAAACTCAATCATAATTAAAACATAAAATTTACATAAAATTATTTAATGTTATAACTCTAATTTAATTGTGAGTGGCAGTTCATAAATTCCAACTCAATTTGAATACTTCGCAGTAACCCTATAGTTCTTCCGTTTTTCGGAAGCGCTTTTTATTCATTGGAAACTCTAGAGTGGACGGTTAGGCCAGGTGGGCTACACTCCATCTTATTCATGCCCAATCCACCTGTCTGAAAACAATTTACCTGCGAATGCTAGCTATATGAAATATTATCTCATCTTTTTATAAACAAGGTCATTCTTTGTTCCTGAATATTTCAGGTGACTGATTTAGCCTTCAGGTGGGTTTTTGACCAATAAGAATAAGCTACAATTAATGTCCCGTTGCTTTGTTTGAAACCATGCGATAATATTGAGATTGTTCTCTAATCCAGCAACCACTGGCATCGGTGTTTTGTGAGGGCGCAGAATGCAAAGAAAACTTACAACTGGTCCTTTGAGTTATAATGAGCCAAGAATTCAATTAACATTTTAAAATCTACTAAATACAATTCATTTTAAAAACAAATATATTAATTGTCATTTTATTACAATTTTTAATGTAAAAAATAAATAGCAGCAAAGCCAAACACTGACGACCTAGGGGATAGTAATCAGTGTCAACTAGTGGAAGAATGTGGGAGTAATGGAGATGGTAGTGATGTCAGTGATATAATTACTGAAGTGAATATTCCTATTGGGCCAGTGGACCGAAACAACGGACTCGGTGGTCAATTTAAACTCCTTTACTGATGTGTAAATTGCAAAGCACATACGACGTCTAACTCACCAAGAGTAAAACTAGTAGCAAAGCATACAGATACAATTCTAGATTGCTGGAAACTATTTTTCCCAAATAATATGATTAACGACGTTGTTCAAAATCAACCTTTTTTTAATAAAAAATACTTCTTGAAAAATGCAGCCGGGAAAGGAGAATACTGGGACCATGAAAAAATAAGAGCTCTTGTTACCCATTTTTATTTTGTTCAACATGATAACATTAATGAACTCTGGAGTGATTGTGGAACTTCTCCTGAGAGTTTTCGGGTAGTAATGTCAATGAAAAGTGCTCTCCAATTTGACAACATAGCCAATAGATAACTAAAAAGGTAATACGACAATCCAGCAGCTATAAGGAGAGTTTTTAATGAGTTTGTTGCATTACACAAAGCTAATTATCAGATTGGGGTATACAACACTGTCGATGAAATGTTTTAAGCTTTTCAAGATATGTGTTTTCTAGTTTATTTGCAATGTATACATGAAACAAAGTATAGCATTAAGGTTATTACCTTTTTCACATGCACGCTTATTTTAAATTGTGAATTTAGAAATATATATATATATATATATATATATATATATATATATATATACACACACAATCTGAAGGTCTTGACAAAGTAAACAACAGTGCAAGTAGTTTGCAAATTGTACTTTAAACATGGAAAGAAATATCACAATAGACAATTACTTCACTTCAGTGTCATTGGCTAAAGATTAACTGGAATATAAGAACTCTCAAAAAAATTATGCTGTTATCCCTAAGGAAATTTAAGTTTACAATCATAAAAAATGATATGGATTAATTTTCTAATAACACATAATCAACAAAAAAGAGTTCAATTTATTTTCCAAGGTTCGATAGTCAACTTCTAAGAGGTGAGGGTTAAATTGGTATTGTTGTAACTTTGCACAAGAACACTACAAGTGCTATTTTGTTTGTCATTGTATACAACAGTCAAAAATGCTGGTGTAGTATATCTCCAAAAAATAAGAAGGTGATTTTATCCGCTCCTCACGCTGGCAGTACCCAGAGCTTGGGCGTAAAAACCAGATACAATGACGTATAATTTAACGAAGGGAAGATTAGATATCGCTGATGAATTGAAAAGTTACTATTCTGTCCAGAATAAAGTGGAAATATCTTTTTCTGCCTGAATATTGGTGGAATAAAAATATCTACAATCTAGAAAGAAAATACCTATGAATCACTTACTAATAAGAATATTTCTAAATTATTTAATTTTATAAAAATATAGTAACTTGTTCTTCCATTTCAAATCTTTCTCTTAAATCACTTAAATAATGACTAAAATTACAGGGATTGAGCTTTCAAGAAATTTACCACATTAGGAACTAGATTCTGGTTTTTGTGCTTTTTGTTCTTGAAAAAGAACAGGAAAACAAAAAGCTTATATTTTAACAGACAGCGGTCCAAATTTATTTACTTACTTCATACGATGTAGCATCATTCTGGATATACCAAGTTCGGTTGAGAATTTCTGCGTTGAGTTCACACTGACGCATATTTCTAATCGCGTTCTATGTTTCAAATACAAGCTTTTCCATCCTAATGCTTTTATTCTGGGGGCGGCGGAATACCAAAGCTTTCTCCAAAGGGAATAATAACATCCAGTATGGCATATAGTTCATTGAGTGCAGTAACTGCCACTGGTGGCTAAGGTCGTTAAGGCGCGGACTCGTGAGCGGGAGGTCTGGGGTGGAATCCCGCCAGGACCGTCCTCCCTAAATGAGATTTTTTCCAGGTTTTCTCAGTCCTCATAAATGTCAAATGCCGGGGAGGTACCCTAAACTTAGGCCTGGAACGATTCCTTTCTTAAAAATAAATCCTTTCCTAATTTATCATTTCATCTCATGTATCATCAGTGTCCAACGCCTGTGGTGCCTTTGTAGCAAAAGAGGGCGCTAAACACTATTCATTCTTTCGACTGCAGCAACCAAATGCCGTTCAAGCACGCACACTTGTTGGCCGCAGTTACCACTGTTCTCGTTATACTGATTTGTATGCATACTACCACCCTGCCAGATTGTTAATAATAGATAAGTTAGGTGCCTTTTAAAGTAACATGAAATTCCATTTGAGTATTCATTTGCTTAGATCAGCTGCCTTCAACTGGAGTATCTCACCCCTGGATTTTGAGTAGCTTGGCATCGCTGCTCTCCATATCCCAAAATTAGGATCTTTACACTTGCAATATGTATAACGTAACAAATTAACAGTAATTATAAAAGCATATATATTCTTCAAGTATGACTTTCTCTTAGTGTTTTATCTTTATCTACTTTTCTAATTACTGTTAATATGTTACATTGTTAATAGTGTTACTTTATTTTTATCTTTCTTTACACACACACACACACATATATATATATATATATATATAATATTAATGAAAAATAAAAATAAAGAAACACTATTAACAATGTAACAAATCAATACTAATAATAAAAGTAGATAAAGATAAAACACTGAAAAAGAGTCACACTTGAAATTGCAAGCCCCATAACGATCTCAAGTGTGACTTTTTCTTAGTGTTTTATCCTTTTCTACTATTACTGTTAATTTGTTACATTGTTAATAGTGTTACTTTATTTTTCTTTTATATGATATATATATATATATATATATATATATATATATATATGATTTAATAAACGTACCCTAGCGATTTTGTATTTTATGATCTAACCCACATATTACAGCTTTTCCATTATTATTCATGAAAGAGTTTCCTATAAATTCAAAAAGTGCTAAGAATTAATAAAACTGTATATGCACTTATCGTATACACTAGACAACCTAGCGGTGGTATTAGTTTGCCCATAAACTTTCTGATATATTGCATTACTCGACATCAAACTCCGTATCTTTAACTCTGCATTAGTTGCTTATCGTTATAGCAATAAAAAGCATTGTACTACCTGCAATCTACTTTTCACCTAACAGCTAATCATTCGTAAATAATACGTTAAAATAACAGACTGCCAGTTTACATTAAACGGTTGATGCGCTAAGTTATTTCAGAGTTTTGTCCATTCTACTTTGAGTTACCGTAAACTAACAGTGCGGTGTAATATTTTGCGCATGCGTCTGTCTCCCGTAACGGAATATTTGATACCGTTTTTTTTTTTTTTTCATTTAGTTTATTTAAGGCCGCTCTTTAACATCTCAGGTCATCAGCGTCCCATCCAATTCCGGGCGGGAAACAGCCGACAAAATTTGCTCAGAGGCCTCTTCTTTCAGGTTTGAGATTCTCTTTCGTGCCATAAATGTACGACACGAGACCCACGGCTTTACTTCCCTTCCGAAGGAAGCCATAATCAGGATTTTTACGCCCGAAAAAATTCATCGATCCTGGCCGGGTTTGAACCCCCGAATTTGGGTTTAGAAAGGACCGACTTTGATAGCGTGACACAACAATAGAGAGTAGAGAGTTGCCATAAACCACAAAATCCCGTGACTGAAAACGGTACCACAGAATAACGGTGTTTACAATTAAAGAGTTTTGCCTAGTACGACTACACCACCAGGACCAACTTCTTTAAAAGAGTAATCTAGGCTTTGAAAAAACGTTTGCCGTCTGCCGCTTGGATTTATTAGCGGTTAGCAGAGCATCATTTCCGCTTAAAATATTTGCCGGTTTATCGCATAGAAACACGCGTAGAAAATGGAGGAACTGTTAATAATCGCAGCATTTGGAGGCGTTGGACTGTTGAAAATCTGGAGGAAAACAGCCAATTTATATTTAGGATTGCCTATAGCAAGGTTTCGTTGTTCCTTTATAACTGTTGGAGGTCTGCTAGACGTTGTAGATCTATTTTCTTAAAACGGAAATAGATTCGCCATTACTAATTGGTAAACTGATTTAAATGCGGTCTTGGATTCACCATGCTGGATATTCTTCTTCTGTGAATATTATGTAATATCATACATTCCTATAATTCATGTCCAATACCTCCAAATGCTGTGATTTTTAGTAGCTCTTCCATTTTACTCTACGCATATACATATGTCATAAACCGGCAAGTATTTTACATGGAAGTGATGCACTATTAACTATTGATGAAAAGTCAAGCAGCAGCCGGCTAATTTTAGGCCTACATTTTCGTTTTGAAGAATAATAAATATGATCAACTCAACAGTATTAAAATACTTAACAGAGTATGTCTACTTAGGACAAACAGTTGCATTCCAGTATCACAAGGACAAAGAAATAGCAGAATTTACTCAGCATGGAGACAGTACTTTGAACCAAAAACTGAGATTAGACGTGCTGGACTCTGCATATTCTCAACACTTTTATATGGATGTCAAACTTGGAGTCTAACAGAAGTGGGAAAGAATAATATTAGCATCTGTCAACATAAAATGTAGCGGAAAGTACTAGGGATATCCCTCATGGATAAAATATCATCTGTGGAATTAAGAAAGATGTCGGGACTAAACGACGTGGCTCAACGTGCAAACAGCCTGAGGTGGAAATGGGGCGGACATGTAACAAAGCTACCCAGCAGCAGATGGGGACATATAGCTACGTATCGGCAGGAGAGGAAGAGGGAGACCGAGAATGAGGAGCCAGACTCCAGAACAGCAGTTGGGCCACACTGGACCAGCGTAGCTGAAAGAACCCAGGAACAGAGCAGCAGAAAGAAGAGATCAAAGTCAATAGTGAAAATGATACCAAACTTAATAGACTCAGCACTTTCAGAATCTGCTAGTTAAATTGTGTTAAACTTGTAAAATAAGAAACATTGTAGACTTAACAAACTCCTAGGAACAATAGCTCATATGGATTAGCTCACCATATGAGGAATCAATGACGCCTCCGTTTGCGTAGGCCCTACCCTGGATGAGATATAAGTGACTTAATTAATTCAATTCATATAATGCCTGAAAATAAAATAATGGAAAATTGTCGTCCATTTTTATCTAAGGAAATCTCCTGCACATTTTATTTAGTAACAGTTTTAACAAGTTAGTTAAATCATTCATAATTATCTTTTTAACAAATTCTATTAGGCTAATGGAACCCTTTTACTGAACCTAAATCCAATTCCGGATTTCCTGAACCTCATCTCTGAGCATTTCTATCCGTTTTAGGTACTGTAAAGCACATTATCAAGTACATCATCCCCAATGTCTCTCAGTACGGCGACGTGAAGCCAATATTCCATTTCTAGTGTTAACATATTACTCTGACTGGACAAAACTCTTTAGTAGTAAACACCGCTATTCTGTGTTACCTTGTGACAGTGATTTACGGTAACAAAATCACGTCATGGCAAAAACTCTCCTTGGTACACAAGTGTGAACGGCGTCTGAGGGACGCCACGCAAGTTTCAACATTACATTTCTATTTCATTTTACATTTCTTGCTATATATATATTGACTAGAATGTTAAAACTCGCATGGGTAATAATAAAATGAATGAACAGTGCTTAACGCCCGTTTTTGCTACAGAAGCACCACAGGCGATGGACACTGATGACACATGAGATGAAATGATATATTGGGAAAGGATTTATTTATTTATTTATTTTATAGAAAGGGTCGTTTCAGGCTCAAACAAATATCCGCTGAATGTACATAGTGTATTTTTTACTATTACATTTTCGGACCATAAAAATCATCTTTTTCTGTAAGGAATGAAGCGAGAAATAAAGCTCTTGTCTTACGAACAAGAAGGCAAGAACGCACATATTTCTTTAAACATTTTATTCACATACATTAAGAGCCAGATGACTTACTATTTCGTGAAATTTGATATAATTGCACCATTTTCCCTAGTAATTATTATACCTACAGCCAGATTTTTTATTTTCTCAGTGTGTGACATTAATTATTAATTATAATACTTTTAAAATGAAAATATAAATTAAATAAATTGTACTAAACATTTATAAAACACTGAAGAAGTTTTTAACCAATACAAAACTCTAATAAAACGATTTGGTCTATCAGACCCCCCGTAAACTCCGCTAGTCTTCCATTCTATAGTGTATATTATTACTATCAACAGTAATACCAGAGCTATTTTTTTTTCAAAATCCTATTGCTCTGCTACGTGACCAGACAAGCATAAGAAGGCGTCTCTGCAAACTATGCTACTGCACTACTACCCCTTAACATATCATCTGCCAAGGACAAGATCAATACGTCAGTTGGAACTGAGCTACAGGACACTTCTTCATCATGGTCGGCTTATCTATTGTATACTCGTACATTGCTTGCGACTACCCTTCGTCACCTACTCCTATTATAGGGCCAATTTAGGCATTTTATTTTAGAGCATATAGTGTTGAAATTTAGATGTATTTATTCTTTACAAATTGCCTAAAGAAACATTTAAAGGTTTAACGACACATAAATAAAAAAAAATAAAACCTACTTGGGTAGATCATTAATTGGTCGAAGAAATTTTAGTATCTGTGTATTAAAGCACTCGATTTAGAATCTACTCTGAAATATTTTATAATATTTACTTTCAAAGAGAAGCTATAAAATATTCAGCTTGCGGAATTTATGCTTTTTATAGATTACCTAAGGGTATCTTCGCTAAAACTAACACCCCTTAGTTTAAGTATGTACTTTCTACATAAATATTATTTTAAAGTGTATTGTTAATATATTTATATATGATTGCCCTGTGCTTTTGTAGCATATAAATTACTTTATCCAAATATAGCAATGTAAGAATGTTTTACTAGTTCTTTTGTATGTTTACAGCTAAATTGGTTTTAAACTTTGTCTTAATTTATCATTATTAAAAAAAGGCGACAAAACACTATAAATATTTATTTTTTCTTCAAAAAATACATTTTATCTATCAAATTACCAAAGTATCTGTTATGTTGTATTCATTCTACTGAAAATTCTTGCATATCTTGAAACAATTCCCTTATTTGACTAATCTTTGTTTTGAAATATTTCCAATTGCAGAAAATTTCTTCTTGTAATATAGTGCAGATTAAAGCTTTTCTACAGACCATGTCCATGCTGCTATTGGTTGAAACCACACTAACAGTGAAAATGATAGTAAGCTGTAAAATGCAATTACAATGTTATTTAATAAAAATTAATAAGCCTGAATTTTCACCGTTACATTCGCCAAGCTTACAAGACTTAGCGATTAAATACAAGAAACTCTTTCTACATCAGAACAGGGGCCAGACACATTAAACAGGGACTCGAGTGGGTTAAGCTTGGAGCATGATGGCAGATCAGAATCTCAGGTGAAAATGGACTGAGAATTTGCACTTTATGAGGAGAGCAAGTATCATGATCGCACATCCTGGCGAACTGCAGTAGCACTGAGGTGTGGAGAAAAAAGTACTTGCCGGCTTGCTTTACCAACTCTAACAGAGGGCAAGGGCCATGCTGGGCTCTGCTGGCAGGCAATGATGAGGAGCAGGTAAGCAAATTCACGTCGAAGGTGACACAGTTCAGGTCTGAAAAGACTGAAAACCGGGGGAAGGGGCGGAGGGGAATTGAACATTATTATTATTATTATTATTATTATTATTATTATTATTATTATTATTATTATTTATTTTTAACTGTTTTGAGCAATGGAGGTATGATGTATTTACTTATTTATTTAAATAATGCAATTTTTATGTAATATGAAATGCACGTACGGTCCGGTGAATCCTTGCGAACATTGTTAAGTTATTATATATGTTAATTTGAATAAAAACACTCATTCATTTACATTTTATATAAACCAATTGTAGCTTTCGCTTTTAGCAAATAAATAAATTAAGCAATAGAGAAACGTAGTTACAAAAAGCCAGAAAAATTGCAAGTTTTACTAGTGAAAGGAAATAAAAGATTAATTTTTAAGTTACAATTCAATAAAATGAATAAAGAGCGAGATTTTTAGTAACTTAGATGAATACAATAAAATAAATTAATTGCGCTTAAATAAATATTCAATGAATGTTGCTTTGATTGCGTATTTATGTGCAAAGATGCAAGTTCAAGCTAAACAATAAATCACGTGGATGGAATTCGTGTTTCAAGCATAAACTTAGTGGGGTCTACATACGAAACCGGTTTGAAATGTATACCAGGTTAGATGCTAAACTTGCTAAAATCTTCATTGTCAGGTAGTCGCAATATTGAACCCCCAGTTAAAAATTATTATTTATTCTTAATAAAAATACCAAATTATGGCGAAACGAAGCGCTTAAGAAAGAAAATTGATTGTTCATTGATAAGAACATGGTGGCACTTTCATAGTTTACAAAGTATGGCGGTATAAAGTTTGAAGCTATATGATTTGCAATCATATTTAGGGAGAAGTATTTCCAATAGATAAACTTTTACACGAACGATTAAACACATAAGAATACTAAGTGAATAGTTACCTCCACAACTCTTTACTGGAAGGCTTGAGAAACGTGTAAAGTCTGGATATGGAACACGTCCCTAACCTGCGTGACAGTGTGTTCATTACGCAGATGCATTGCAGCATCCTTTATAAGCAGTTAAGCTCTCCTTTCCATGACACTGCATGTTCGGGTATCATTTGCTTGTTTACCACGTACACAGAACACAAAGTTGCAGTGGACATCAAAATTAAACAAGCTTGAAATGTGGCTATCAAGAATGTGAATTTTTGGAAAGAGATATCGATCATTTCTTTCAAATGGCCATGTCGCATTTTAAATATTAGTATTGTCATTTTCCAAAATAATGTATTGATAAAATTGTTAAGGTACAGTTAAATGTTTTAATGTACTCAGTTTTGAGTACTCTTTATAAAGCTTTATGCATTTGTGGCGATATTAAAATAAACATTAACCTTCAATAGTTTTAGCAATGACCAAAATATACAGAAAATACCAAAAATATGTACACACTTAAAGAAAAGAAAAAACTGTGTTAACATAACAAATCTGAATTCACACACACAGAAAATGATGAGCACTTCTCATCTTAGACTTTTACAGTCACAACAGTTGCTCAAAATGCCCACTATCGGCGTCTTTTTTTTTAATAGTGTTTAACGCCCGTTTTTACTACTGAGGCACCACAGGCGCTGAACACTGATGATATATGAAATGAAATATATATTGGGAAAGCATTTTTTTCTGAGCAAGGAAACGTTCCAGGCCTAAGTTTGGGGTACCTCCCCGGCATTTGTCAATCATGAGGAAGGAGGAAAATCTGGAAAAATAAACTCAGTCAGGGAGAACAGTCCTGGCGGGATTCGAACTCCAGACCTTCCGCTCACGAGTCCGCGCCTTAATAACCGCGGCTACCCGTGATGGTGCCATCGGCGTCGATACACTTCTGAGGTTGAACTACTGATTGAACAACGTTTGCGAAAGTGTCATCAGCAATTGCAGCACATGCAGTTTCAGTTTCTTCCCGAAGTGCTGTCAGTGTAGCTGGTTTTCTACGGCATACAACATCCTTAAGAGTTCCCCATAGGTAGAAGTCTAACGGAGTTAGATCCGGAGAACGCGGTGGAAACTCAATCGGACCTCTTCGTCCTATTCACTGCCTTGGAAGATTAACTTCAAGATACGCAGGTATATCTCGGTGGTAATGTGGTGGTACATCATCTTGTTGAAAGTAAAATTCCTATTTCCATGGAGTATATGAATGGCGAGTAAGACCGAATGGTTACTCGCGTTGTCGGTTCTGCTCTGTACACACGTCTCCATTGCCTTTGAACTTCAACAACATTCTCGGTTTTCCAATACCACTTCAAAATTGCTTTCCGTTGTTCAAACATTGTAATTGTGGCTCCATTTTGCTGCAACAAAGTTGGTATAACGTAATGTGAGTCACATCTCTTTACAGAACATCATACGATAACCTTTGCTTCATTTGTTCATTGTTGATTTACCTGTGACGTAGCAACGCTATTATAATGTATGTGAGTCACATCTGTTTACCGAATATCAAACTACACATTACTGTTGTTTTTCGGTTCAACTTTGAAATATATTAAATGGATATCTCTTGTAAAAGTGTATACATTTTTTGCACCCTCGGTATTTAATAACAATTATCAACAATTGTAAATAACAAATACGAAACTTTCACGCAATATTATGTTGATAAGATGACATTATTTCGATGGTTTTTAAGAATCTGAAATTGTTTACAAACAATATTTCTCACATGTAAACCAAATATAAAATAATATGAATTATAAAACTTCTCCACAGGCAAGCAATATTATAAAATACAACCTCAAAATAAATTAACACCTAAACCTAATCGACATAGTGGCGATTGCATCATATTTAACGTCCTTTACTTTAAGGAAAAGGACATATTTTTCCTTGGTAATATACTCGTATATAAACGGGAAACTCCTGTCTTCCTTAACTTCACTTGCAATAAACCGTTACGGGTGGCCGAGGTCGTTAAGGCACGAACTCGTGTGCCGGACATCTGGGTTTCGAGTCCCGCCAGGACCGTTCTCCCTGACAGGAATTTCCAGATTTTCCTCAGTTCTCATAAATGGCAAATGCCGGGGGGTTACCCTAAACTTAGGCCTGGAACGTTTCCTTCCTTAAAAAAAATCCTTTCCCAATTTATCATTTCATCTCGTGTATCACCAGTGTCCACCGCCTGTGGTGTCTCAATAGTGAAAAATGGCGTTAACATCATTCAAAAAAAAAAAAAAAAACCCTCATTTGCAAAGAAGTGAAACATATTTACTGCAAAAGACTCTTTCCTCTAGCCTAAAAGCCTTAATAGACAACGGTAAATCCTTTAAATCTGTTCTAAAAAAATACTTAATGTAAAAAGGCCTATTCTTCTACAAAGGAATACATTATACTGAGTTTAAAAACACTGTAATAATTTTATATCAATGCATATGGTAAAATTAGTGAGATTGTCTATTTCTACTTCTCTGGTTCTAATAATAATCTGGGATAATTAGTCCCCTAATTAAGATATACAACAGCAACCCATTTTGTATTAAGCATTTTCTATTACATAAATTCCTGGTCTGATTTCCCTAAATTAACATCGAATTAATAAAAAACAAAAAATAACACACTACGATTCACTTACTTCTAACTATAAACCATTGTAATTAACTACGTAACTGCAACAAACCAATTAAACAAACTTTGTGCTAGTAGCTGTAACATGATCGACTCCACTATGGGTGTATGTCTTTGCATAACCAACTACAAACTACTGTAATAAACTACACAACTACAATGAACCAAATAAACAAACGCATATTATTAGTTACAGTAACATGAACGATTTTACTACAAGTGTATTATTCCTGCATAACCTCATTTGCAAACGAGTCGAAATATTATAACATAAGGCTCACTAAAACTCTCATCATTTCTATCCAAGCCCCGCTTCATAGTTTTCTTTCGAATATTTCCTTTCTTTGATATCCCACACCGTCACATACATTGGTAGATTTGAGAAATTTGCAGGGAAACTGTCCTCCCTAATCTTAAAGTTTGATACGAGCTTAATACACACTACAGTTACACTACTAACTTCAAAATTTGCACAATGTGCACTCTTCATCCACTTCTCCTTTAACTACTGTTATTTAGAAATGTAAATATGCTATTATGCCACGCACTGATATAATAAAGACACCAAGAACAAAGTCATGTGTTTCAAACACTTACTATTAAGCAAGTCCCTGGTCTAATTTCACCAAATCAATATCAACTTATTAAATAACATAAGAACTAACTCGGTTATGTTCATTTACTTCCACTTATAAACCACTGTAAAAAACCAGAACATGCAAATTAATAACTTGAGAAATTTACACGCCGGCCACATATCGCGGTATTTTGATTACTTCCTATACCAACCTTGCAGTTGTTAAATATAGTTGGTACTACTGGTTGAGTCGTAAACACCTGGAGTGTGAGAGAGATAGACGAACGTACAGTGCTGCTAAGTCATTAAACAGAGGACAGACATCTGTATATTGGCATCGAAGTGAGGTATACGGGCTTCCACATGACTGGCATAATGACCGCGACGCATTGTAAAGGAGTAAGCTAGTTAGAACAAGCTTTTTCCGTAGAAATGGCAAAGCCTACCTTCCATATGAAAACATCTACTTATGTTATAATAAATGCGTATTTAGATGCTAAACCAAATAGACTATTATCCATAAGGTGTTAGGAAAATACATTTTAAGCTTTTAATTTACTTTGGCGGAATATTTAGTTCTCATACAGATAAATGCTCGTTAAATATTAAAAAAAAAAAAATTGTGTTAAAGTTGTAATTGTTTTTTAAACGCCTTGTGCATATAGTGCGTTTCTCGAATCTAGCAGGAATGTCGTCATAGGTATCGGTGTCTATATCGCTATCACTTTCAGTTTATCTCCAGTTCGCTTACTTGTTCCTGCAACACTCCCGGCTTAGGATGCTCCAAGCGCTATGCATGACCTTGTGCCACTGTTTACTTGATAGTATTCCCACAGCTTCTTGCATCAAACTTCTCACAGCTGATAGCGTGAAAGAATTATTAATTCGTATCATATACACCTTTGCCCAAATTAGCTCGACAGGGTTAAAGTAAATCTGAGATAGATAAAACCTAATTACGAAGTGGTATCCAGAGTATTCGGGACTGGTGCTGCCACCTGGTCAAAAACTTACTTTTGAGACTAATGGCCGCCGTCACCCTCGAGGTAGTTCCCTTCCACACGTATACAGCTGTCCCAGCGATTCTGCCATTATCCAAGTGCATCTTGAAAGTCATGTTCTTTGAGGGTGTTTAGCGTTTCTTCTTGAATTCTCTCAATTGTGTCGAACCGACGTCCTTTCAACTTCATTTTCAGTTTGGGGAATAGAGCGAAGTCGCAGGGTGCCAAATCAGGCGCGTACGGTATGTGGGGGACAACCGTCATGTTGGTTTTCATCAAAAAGCTCCGGGCCGTCGTCTCCGCACATTTTCACGGAGCCGTCGCAAAACGTCATATTAGTACGTGGAATTCGCTGTTTAATTTGATAGGAGGAATTCTTTGTGCACAATCCCCTTGGTATCAAAGAAAATGACGAGCATGCTCTTGACTTTGCTCTTCACTTGTCTCCCTTTTTTTTGGTCTTGTGGAGTTCGGGTTCTTCCACTAGGAGGATTGTTTTGTCTCTGGGTCATAAGCGTACATCCAGCTGTCGTCGCCGGTGATGACCCTGAACTAGAAGGTTGGGTCATTGGATACGGTCTGACGAAGCTCCATGCAAACTTCAACACGCTGCGCCTTCTGATCAGCAACCAGGATCCTTGGCACAAATTTTGCGATGACACGATGCATGCCCCAATTCATCAGTTAAAATTATTTGGCATGTCCTATAACTAATTCCCACTTCATGAGCAAGGTCTTCAATGGTTCGACGTCGATCCTCACGAACGAGGTGTTGAGCTTTGGTAACAATGTCAGGCGTTGTGCAGCTGACGGACCTACCGGTGTGAGCATCGCCTTCAATAGCTGTACGGCCGGCCCTGAACCGAGCATGCCACTCAAACACACGTGTACGGCTCATGCTTTGTCCCCCAAGTACGTTGGAAGGGTCGTAGCATTTTATCCGAGATTTGCACAAAATCTGATGCACACTCTCTGTTCTAATCTTGGACCCATCGTAAAATCGCCACGCACTACACACAGAGTATCATGAAAGGTACTACAGAATCTCCACACTTCTATACAGCTGCATGAAACTTTAAACACATACTCACGAGATGTGCAAATGTTGCCACCTAGCGGTACTAAACTCTACTGTAACTACTGTCGAGATGATAGCAGCAGTCCCGAATATCGTGGATACAACATCGTACTTTGTCGCCACACTCCGCAGCGATTGTATCTATTTTATAATAGAACAGCCCCTGAGTGTGGGTTCTACCCAGCTGCATAAAATTCCATAAAGTTACACTTTCATGAAATTTTCATTTACAGGATATTATTTCTTTGCAAACATGCCAATTTTCTTTTTTTCGGCTAACCATTGTCGGATTTTTATTTAGTTGTGTGCGTTATTTTACCAAATGGCAGAATTTGGTTAATAGTTTCTAACAATGTGTTTTAAACCAGTGTTCAAATAAGAGGTCCGCATCTCTTTATTATAGACTGGTCTTTTTATGTAAACAGCAGCATGGAATTCATAACAAAATCTGCATAAGTATCAACATGAAGACACCCAAGAGGTGGTTTCCATCAGTGAATCATCTATCCAGGTTTTCTTCTTTGAATCGTTTGCACTCATCCATGTTTCATCTAACACACATCAGAAATTTCTCACAAGAACCTGTAAGGACCTGGAAGCAATCACATCACTTCTTTCAAGGACAGTTTTCTGTTATTATATTTTTCACCCAAAATCCATATCTTTTAATTCAAGAGATAAGCGGCTCTTTCCACCACTAATCAAACACTTTTTAAGAGAACTGCGAAAGTTTTAAGGGGGGAGATGATTGTTAATTGATTGATAGGTTTAAATTAATTAGGATATTCACAGTAGTATGTAGAATTAAAGACGTTCTCCATCTTTTCTCCCGCCGCTGTCTCGAAGTGTCGCTATGCCACAGCTAGCTCGGTAGAGCGCTGGAATTTCGTGACCTTTTTAGATCAACGGGGGAAAAGGATCGGGAATTAGGAACACAAGTCTTAGAACTGGAGATGACACGATTTATTCACTTGTATTTACTGCTCATTGCTAAGGGCCGCCTTTTAAATTCTGTTACGTGGTTCTTAAGTCACTCTGGCACTATTTAAACTGACCTACTAACCAGCTGATTGATATTTCACTGTTGATAACTGGATACATGTCTAGTTACACCGACTATAACTGAACCAATTGTCTTTAACTCTCCCCGCTATAATTCTTTCATCACTGAACTCTTTTGACTTTTTCTCTCTATCAATAACTTAACTCTGAACTTAATATTCCCGGTTACTAAACTCTCACCTTAGGCTCTGTGAACAAACCCTGAACTTACTCTCTCCGCTAACTGAACTCTGAACCTCGCTCTCCTAGGGCCTCGAAATCCCAACGTTTTATAAACTATCCCTTCCTCCGGTTCCTTGTCCTACCATTTCAAAATATTATTATTGAATAATTTCGACAGAACGGCTTTCTATTAGCCGAGGCTTGTGCATGTTCTTTTAAGTTTTCTGAATGGATGTTCCGGTAGGCCTTATATTTGAGCTATTCTTTCAACCCTGACTACATTATATCGGGCTCTATAATTTATTTCACCCCCAATGATATGTTGTATCAGCATGCTTCATACTACGGTTCGCCTTAAGATTTTAACAAACTTAAGCTTTATGATTAGAGGGGGTTTATGACCTGTTCCATCTTCCTAAGTTTTTCCAGAAACCTTAAAGGGGAGACCATTGTTACATAAAGCCTCTTGCAAAAACACACAAAAGAGGTACATGGTCATCTGGGTCTTTGTACAGCCCAAAACACGTTTACCATCACTGGCTTATTTCTAAAATTTCTGTCAACAAGTGTTTTTTCCTCACTGCCCATGAAATACATAAATAGATTAGCTACTAATATGATTATACATAAATTGTACGCATTCATTGTATTAATATTTATAATATATGTAAATTCATTATACTAATATTTTAACTGGGGAGGGCGACATCTCATAAATACCACTTCAGAACATTAGCATCTCTATCTCCCGATCAAAATATTTAAGAGATATGGGATATCATCTAGAGAAATTTCTGCGCCTGTCGAGGCCTTGGTTTTCCTGGGGTTCTCAACTCTGCTGTAGGTTCAGTTAAACTGTGCGCACATTTTTGCTTATTTATTCCTTTAACTGTGCAATAGAAACGGAAAATGCAACCAAAACACTCTCCAGAACTTTCAAAAACGGAATTAAGCAGATTCGTTTACCCTTTCCCGCTCGAAATATTCTCTCAGGTTGGACACAGCTTTTCCGACTTGACTCTTTAAGGTTACATCCTTGCCAACCTTGTTTTTACTTACTTGATGAAGCCATCATATCAAAGTTCTATATACACAAGACGATTAAACAATTAACTGTTATACATTAATACAAGTACAACGAAGGAACAGCACCTGACAATTACAATTGGAAAGTAGTCTTACAAAAGTTGTTAACAGACTCACTGGGAAACCTCTTACCTGCCTTCGTTAATGTACAAGCCGGCATCAATAGGCTTTGTCATGGAAACGGTTTACAAAAGTTGGGTATAGAATTCCGTAGAAGCCAAATGTTCACCAAAACAAGTTTTTTTTCTGTCTCGCTCTTGCGAGATCTGTTAGAGCTTATCTTTGGCCGGCTCGAAAATAACAAGAAGACTGCAACATAAATGAAATGTGACTACACGTAAAGAGAATTTTCTTGAGTACATAGTTCAGCAACAAGTCGAAAGAACCATTCATGAAGATCCGCAGAAACAAATATAGTATTGTCTACAACACCATGCTCTTAGGGAAGGGGAAAAAAATAATAAAATGGCTCTTTGGAAGTGAGTCCTTACTTACTGTTTGACTTACTAAGCCTTTTGCCAAACTCCCAGTTAGGAAAATAGAAGCAAAATAATCAGACATTTTGTATCTTTCATAGGACCCTACAGACAGAGGCATCATTTAAGCAATAAAAGATAAAGCATTCTTCACATCGCCGATAAAGCTGTCACTTGTCCTTTTACAAGGAGCCATTTGAATAATTTTGCAACCCTTTTCCTTTTCTTTTGTCAGCGAAATTACACAAATTGGCTTCAAGGTTCAAAGCAAATTGTTCAATGATGACCCCCCCCCCCGCCCGTTTGCTCCCAACATGCGCATGGGCCTCTTCCACGGACGAAATAAAACGCATTGAAACATAATTGTAATTATATGATCGAAGTCATGTATCTGTTTAAGGCACTTGTCTGCCAGTCTACATGAAACTCAGAAAGAATGTACTTAGACATTAACACAAATCCACCCCATTAAGTGAAGTACTTCTTCAGATATTTTCTCTATCTTAACTTCCAAAGTTTTGAAGGGGATGTCACAGTACCTTATTTCGAAACGAGAGGTTCTACAATTGCGTAAAACTCTATGACCTTCTGCAATTATGCTCACCAAAGATTAGGAAAGATCCTGTTTCAACAAATATGTCAACGAGATGCTGGTGGTATGAGACCCCTACCTTTGGACATTCGCATTAAGTTCTTTTTATAATGTTAAAATTTTCAGTATATATCAAGTATCAAAATTTCATGCTGGTTAGGAGTTTTGAGAAAAAACATTTGATGATTTTTAGCTACGCGTATTTTGTAATATCCGAATACGCCTTTGGTACGAAGATATACCTCCGTTTGGAAGCAGTTAGCACGCAGGAAAGCAAGGCAATAACCCCAATCTGCTTGAACTATTATTAGGTAATGGGTTTTTACGATATTTCTGCCAAGAAACAGACTGCGACTCGAAAAAGGCAACAATGTGTAGTGACTCTACCGTCGCTCTGAGCTGGATATGTAGCAACCCAAAACACATATGGGTAACCATACGAAGGTGCATCCATAAGTTACCGGCCCCGTCTATAAGGATTATCCTCTTCACAAAACCCTTATCTGATGCCATACCTCATCTGTTAAGTAAATAATTGCAGCTATAACTTCCGCTCCGCTGTCTTCAGTTGTTCAGATATAATTCCATAAAGAGGGCTATATGTAGAAGATTGTGACATGTTCAAAATGGAGTATCGAACTGTTATTAAGTTCTTTACAAAAGAAGGACTTACTTCAAATGAAATTAAATAGCGATTGGACGGTGTATATGGGGAAGTATCCCCCTCATATTCTACCATAAAAAAAATGGCCAAACCTTTTTAATGGGTCGAGAAAGGACTGAGGACGAATAGGTGCAGGTTGGCCCTTGGAGGTGCTCACTCCTGAAAACATCGAATCGCTCTTGTGGAAGCAGAAATTATGGAAGACCGTTGACTCAAAGTTACAGAAATAGCAGCAAGGTTGTGGCTTTCTAAAACAACAGTCCATCGAATTATTCATGAACATTTAAACACGAATAAGGTTAGTGCATGATGGGTATCTAGACTTCTTTTCTCAGCAGGCTCTTCGTTTTCAGTACTTTCTCGACCAATTCGAAAAAGCTTGGCCCATTATTTTGTGGCATAATATGAGGGGGATGCTTGCCCATATACACCGTCCAATCGCTGTTTAATTTCATTTGAATAAGTTCTTCTTTTGTGAAGAAGTTAATAACAGCTCGATATTCTATTTTGAACATGTCACAATCTTCTATACATAACCTTCTTTGTGCCACTATATCTGAACAACTGAGCATAGCAGAGCGGAAGTTACAGGTGCAATTATTTACTTAACAATATGGTAAGGCACCATATTGCTGGATAAGGATTTTGTGAAGGCGATAATCCTTATCGGTATGGCCGGTAACTTATGGGCTTACCCTCGTAGAAAACAATTGCCGTATATTATGATGAACCGAGTAATTAAAGATTGAGAAAATTATTACTTTTATGAATGATTATGATACTAAAAAGTTAATAACAATAAATGTTAAACCCTTTTAAGCGCTTTAAACATTTTCCCTTCTACATAGGACATGTGCTATAAAATTTTGCACAAAAAAGACATGAAAATTACTCTGCTGGCTTACATATATCCACAGGCAGCACTTTACAACACCATCAAACAAACGACAAACAAAACCAGTGCTATTAACTGTCCCATCATAGCTAGGTATTTTTTTACAACTTTTTAGAGCGTTTCCTCGAACTCAGGCAGCAGTCATAAATACAATGTATCATTGGAGCAAAGGAAAGTAAGAAATACATACAGCATTTAAAATAAACAACAATATAAAACCTGACGTCATCATAGTAGGGAAGAAACACTATTTCAAATGTTTAATGATTATGCCAAAATTTTGCCTTAATCGGAACTTCTACCTACCGTTTGTAGGAATTGAGAAGGCCTTTATCAGCCAATCATATAACATATCAAATGACGTCAGCACGCTCACATAATCATCGCTAGAAAGGGAACAAAGAACTGGAATATTCTAAATTGCGGCCGGCACAACTATTTGAATCAATGGCTTGATATTGTGGCGAATATAGACATAGCGCATGTATATGAAGTATGAAAATATTGTCAATGCATTATTACCATATATTGTTAGCTATATGGTTGGCCAGGAAATGCAGAGTCCGCCTGATAATACATGGATAAGGGGATAGCACGGAGAGGAAGGTCAATTTGGACCGTTAGACTGGCTAGCGAGGCATGTGCCGATAGCATGCAAGTAGAACTTCAGCTCCGGGAAGCCGGGAACAAAGTGGTAGTTTTAATCGGACAAGATTGAAAATATTAATCACTTATTAGCATGTATTAAACATAAATATGTGTTTGTTTTGTATTTCATCCCGGAAGTCCTTACCTTGTTAGGATGTATTAGATATTATACGATTTAAATAGGAAGGGACTTAGTATCGCGAAATCCCCATCCAAGCCTTTAGGAACATTTATAACTGTAAATAGATTACGGCCAAGTTCGAGAACTTTTCATATCAATCCCATACCTATTCTTACGGATTTTAAAAGAAATAGGCCAATCCTCTAATCTATTAAGATTAAAAAGTAGTGTTCCCACCTTTAAATAGTTTGTATAACTACTATATTGTCGTTAAAAGACAATTCAATTCTAGTCATCTTCCGTTGCACTTTTAGAAGCTACATTTTAGTTAGTAGGTATAAACACTACCTTCTTGCTGCAATTAATATATTTACATTATAGTTAAGTTACATAACCTAAATAAGCTAATCTTTAGACTTTTATAAAGGAATAAATCATTACACATTGAAATCCATAATACTAATATAGCGATTTTTTTTTCATGTTAAACGAAAATATAGTGGCTAAGCTCATTTGCTGCCTGCTTCAATATGTATAACTTATAACTTCAAATAAACATAAATAATGATCGTAGAAGGCATAATAATGCTGATTTACTGCTAAAGTGCGCACATATCAGCGGTAATAGTTGAAAAATGTGTCGAACCCAACCAAAAGTCACATTTCGGAAGAAAGTAAGTACAAAATACTATTCTGGCATATTGGACATACATATAGATACATGTGTATGTATATGTTAGAATAAAATGTGTGACGACTATTAAGGCCAATTTCACACCACACATTTCACACCAATTATCTAAGTAAATATTTCATATATTGGAAGCAGCAATTGTACACTGTTGAGGTAGTCGGTCGTTTACAAACGTAACTTAGTGCTGTGCCTCGAGAAAACAACCAAAGAACAATTAATACCCCTAAAGAAAAGTTAACTGTTTTGCTACTAATGAGTTCATAAATTGCTTTTAATCGTGTTTTGTAAGAATTTAAGATTTATATCCTATTTTGCTGGGATAATTGAATTATTTTAGTATTTTTTTAAATCCTTTTCAAGGATATTGATTGATGTTCTCTATATCTGAGCGAATTAAACAGGCAGAACGAAGAATCAGAGGGCAATGGTTAATTTTTATGTGGTTATCGTTTTTCTGCTTTTGTTTTGTTTCGAAGTGTAGATTTATATGTATTTTATTTTTAATATGGTAGTATAAGCTTTTAAGCTAGAAGAGATTTCTACCAACAGTTTTTTTTTATTTATATAGTCCATTATTGGAAGCAGTTTAGTAGGCCCCGGCCCAGGTTGGGCACCGATTCAGAAGCGGTTTTGTTGGTGGGGAAAGATTGTTCACCTGTTATGAAGCGATTTGGTAGCTGATCGCCATATTTTCTAATGGCTTATCGTTAATTGATCATTGATAGCTTTGATGTTGCTGCCCACGTTTATGGCGCAATATCTCATGGTTTTGTTTCGCTCTTTTGTGACTCGTGCTCAACAGAACTGAGAGAGGATATCGAATATTTTTTTATATTTGGTGTATTTACGGACACTCTTTAACATCTTAGGTCATCAGCGTCCCATTCAATTCAGAGGGTGAAACGGCCGACAAATTTTGCTCAGAGACCTCTTTTTTCAGACTTGAGGTTCTTTTTCGTGTCGTAAGTTTACGACACTGAATCCACGGCTTTACTTTCCTTCCGAAGGAAGTCATACGTGGGATTTTTACGCCCGAAAAAATCCATCGGTCCTGGCCGGGATCTTGGGTTTAGAAGAAAAATATGATTACCAAAATGCGACAAAATATCTGTTATAATTTTTTATATTCAAAATATTTCGCGTCCTCTGGTGTTCTACTTACGATAAAACTACGCTAAGTATAAGTTTAGCTGTCGCGACTTCCAACGAGGCGAATTGAATCTAATGATCTGAACTGACTCTTTTTGACTATCTGATCCTCTGAACTGATGATATGAACTGCAATTCTGAACTGCGTAAGTCAACTGCTGTATTCAAAACTGATGCGTCTCGCCAAGTGTAGAATTTCGCCGAACTGCGTATATGAACTCTACTGCAAGTCCAAGCGGAGCAAACGCCTCCTTAATTTTTCCATTGAAATTAACTAATCGTAGGCTTCATTAAGTTCAACGGGGCTCACACAAGTACTCGCAAGTCTCGCGCCCTTAAAAATTCAAAATATACATCTACTATTGGCTAGTTCAAAATCACCTACCAACGCATGCCACCCACTACTATTTGAAAGTTTAAAAAATTTATCCACATTGGTAGGTTTAAAGCTAACTGTAAAAACGGCTAGCGAGTTCATTCAGTTTAATGTATATGAAATGCCTTGGCTTTATTAACACTCGTCGTTTAAGAAGTGACATAATACTGGTCCCTTTTAGTTTATTCTTCCTTTGAATAGCGGTTAATGGCCTCCTTGGCGTTCCGGGTTCCCGTAAACAGTTACAGCAGAGAACTTTCTCTTTCATGGACACACAATTCACATATTGGAGTTAAATACTGATGAAATACATATATGCACAGTATTTATATTACTAATTACAATGCTCAAAATATAATAATTAGTGTGTGAACATATATATTATATTATATTCATATTTTGTATGTGTAGGCCGTAAGGGATCGTTTCATATTTTACTGACTAATGACATTGTTAATAAGTTTAACAAATAGTTCCATATATTACTAGCTATTTGTGGCATTATCTAACATTAGTAACCACACACTACTATTATTGTTATTCTTATAACAATAATTTGAATTTTTGGTTCACAAAAAGATTTCCTAAACTTTAACTCTTATCAGCATCTTATTGGGTAAAGTTTCAAACACATCCCGTGGTCTCATAATTTTTTTCATCTCATCACTTTTTCTTAAACCCAATTTCTAGGTAGTGAAGCTTCTCTTAATTCGTTCAAGAGATTCAAATTATGTTTGGATGGTCCCGAATTTTTCAGAAGCAAACATAAGATCTTGGAATTTGTATGTTACATTACATTTCAATGTAGGCCAGAATTGGGTTTTATTACTATCAATTTTGGAAACCTAACTCGCTATGACTCCCGATAGAGGAAAGACAATGAAATTTCTCAGTGTATATCTGAGTAGTGCTATTTATACATTTTCTAAGTTAAATTGCCTTGCATTTTTGTGTCTTTTGCTTTGTGATTCTAATATTGCTGTACTACTCGCCTTGTTATTTCCCAGAATGACGATTTAAATCTCACGTAAGTCTTAACAATTCAGAACATTAAATATTTTAATGAGGATAATAAAGAAACTGCAATACAGAAGAATAAAGTAAGCGGGTGGGTACAGAATGTACCAATGCTTAAGAAATAACTTACATTCCATCAAATTTTGTTTAAATGAACTTTCCTTCTACCGAAATTTTGTTATTCGGAAGTGATTGTTGGTATTACTGACTATGCTTCTAAGCGCATTATACGACAAGTTAATTTGAAAATCGTTTTCTTGCAATTAAAGCCCTCTATTATATAAGTATGGACACCCTTTTCGGCGCATTTTGCCGACAATCGAACTCCTGATTGGTTCGCCAGCATCAGCCGCCATTTTGGGCCTGATGTCTGTGTGTTGTGCCATATGCTTATATGGAGAATATTTTAAATATTTTATTTTAATTTAGTTAATATTCCTGGGTGTTGTGCATTTGGTTGTACAACTCAAGGAAAGAAAGGTTTTTACGTTATATCGCATTCAAGGTTTAATTTGACATGTAAACTGCATTCAATATAACTTATGTAATGTAATAAAATATTTGTCAACATGACTACATTGTATTTAGCAGTGACTATTACTAAGTGTATTATACTTACAATATTATTACTGTATTACGGTTACTCTGAGTTTATTCTCGAATACATTTGCCATAGCTTTCAAAAATTAGATGAATGATGTAATTTGTGAATGTGTTTTGAATGTTTTTACATAAAAATAGTTTGCCACAGTCATGTAGTTCATTTGCAATACCACTATTGCAGGAAAAATAGTTTAAAAAGAGCAACATGCTACTGTAAGATAACTAAATGAACGTTCATAATTGGAAGAAAAGAAATAGAAAATGCAGATCTATGGATTATGAATAGCTTATTTTTCAGGCATATCATTTAGTTTATTTATCTCTAGTTTTCACAAACCAATTAAAAATATAGATTTCTGGTTGCCATAGCCATTCTCATTGGACCACTTTATAGCAGAGAATGTTCAACTACATAAAGTTTTTGTTCTAAATTGAATTTGGTACGAAGCCCTCTAAGCCCTATAATTCTTATATTCATTCTTAACCGACAGGTTAACTGTAGGCCTTATACAGTTTATGTCAACACTGATATAATAAATGCATTACAACAAACAATAGTGAATATCAAAATGCATTACAACAATAAATAGTGAATATCAAAATAAAATGAAAAAATCTTATTTTAAGTTTTATATGTTAAAATTATATAATTATTAAACCCTGCGTTTAATTTTGCAATTTCTGTTTTAACCGACGACAGCCTTTTCCTCTTCCGGCAAATGACCCATCATTGGCCGCTGAGTTCGCATGCGTTACCACACGAAAGTGCCGTAACTATAACTGACATAGTCTCAAAAGTATGCATTTTCTGTCTGGCCTAGGCCTTCTAATGCAAAAAGAAAGAACAATAAGGTATCTCTCTCACACACGCACACATATTTAGGAATTAACCGTATGACAATCGAATAAAATGACAGAAACTTAACACTTAGTCTTATGGGAGTTAGAGACGCTTAGGCCCAAAATGGAGCCTAACCGTACTTTTATAATAATAGGCTTTACTTGTAATACCTGTCCTTGCCATAGATGTCTTTTGTTCATTTCTAAACAGCCCGCAATGAAATTACTATTTCTTGCTTTTTTTGAGTAAACATGTATTTTGATTTATTTAGAATCAAAGATTTAGGTTGTAGCTTCATTATAGCTCCAGTCACAATTTTTATATACCTATACATATATGTTATACATGTAGGAGAGATTGGGGTCAAATGTAACAAACGGGTTAAATTTCGCGGCTATTTTCAGTTCTAGAGTGTTCACCAGAGAGTAGGAGAAGATTTGCACACTACTCTATAGAAACATGCACGAAGCGAGTTTATGATTAGTAGCTTTTGTTACTCTGTTGGAAGTAAAAATGTGCTTTTAGTGCTATCAAGTAATACTATAGTGAGG
The DNA here is from genome assembly GCA_030762175.1 of Metallyticus violacea. NCBI lineage: Eukaryota > Metazoa > Arthropoda > Insecta > Mantodea > Metallyticidae > Metallyticus > Metallyticus violacea. The sequence continues at coordinate 93,885,403 of CM060840.1, read as the reverse complement.
TCATTTCACTTACCAGTCGTTTGAGAACTTCTGCCAATATACAGCCGCGCTCTGCCGGCACTGACAAATGAGTTCTAATAGATAACAAAACGCTACAAATAAATCACAGCTGTCTTTTGTCTCCGACGATATTTAACATCTATATTGACGAAACCATCAGATAGTGGTAAAATTTTAACAACAATTTTTATGATTGAAAAATTTAATATGAATACAATATTATTTGTGGAAACAGGTTATTGTCGGTAGTTTACAAAATAATTTGTAAATAGCTGCTAACCATGGATCAAACTGCATGTCATTTGGTGAAGAAAAAAATAAAATAAAAAACATTTGAACTGTAAAATTGTTTTAAGGCTTAACTATTTAGGTTTTAACATATTCTACGGCAGAAGATATAAATCTGAAATTAAATACATTATATTCTTGCCATAGAAGAACTCAACGAGTTTGAAATATAGCAATTTCAAGTGTGACTTTATCTTAATGTTTTATCCTTTTAAAAACATTTATTATTACTGTTAATTTATATATATTACATAAAGTGCGGAAGAATACATCACACATGAAAAAGAAAACTCTTAAAACAACGCAAAAAACGTTTTATAATATGATCGAATACCAATGTCGACGTAAGTCTATGAAAACTGAACACTTAATAAAAGATAAAGAAAAGGGGAGACAGCAGAAATTAAATTCTTACATTTCGAAGCGTTTTTTTTTTTTTTAACATTGTTTAACGCCCGTTTTAACTACTGAGGCACCACAGGCGGTGGACACTGATAATACACGAGATGAAACGATATATTGGGAAAGGAAGTTATTTATGGAAGGAAACGTTCCAGGCCTCAGTTTAAGGTACCTACCGGCATTTGGCATTTGTGAGAACTGAGGAAAACCTGGAAAAACCCCAGTCAGGCTTGACGGTTCTGAAGGGATTCGAACCCCAGACCTCTCGTTCACGAGTCCACGCCTTAATGACCTCGGCCACCCGTAGCGGTGTAGCGTGGCTGACAGGGTAAAATAATTGATTGATTCGATTGACGCTCTTTAACATCTCAGGTAATTAGCGTCCCAACGTGTAACGGCCAACAAATTTTGCTCAGAGGCCTCTTTTTCAGGCTTGAGGCTCTTTTTCGGGTCGTAAATGTACGACGCGGAACCGAAGGCTTTACTTCCCTTCAGAAAGAAGTCATACTTAGGATTTTTACGCCCGAAAATAATCCATCGATCCAGGCCGGGGTTGAACCCGCGATCTTGGGTTTATAAGGCAAGTATGCTTACCAATACACCACCAGGACCGACGGATAAAATAAGAAATGTTTATATCAGAAATGATTAAAACATCCAATAACCTACCGGACAGAATAGCCAATCTACAAGAATGCTGGTACAATCGTATTAAAAGAATGGAACACAACGGAATACCACATAAAATGTTAAAATTATAATCCTAAGGGACTATAGAAATTTCTGCCAACCTTCTTGATGGAGTAACAGGTCTAAAGAACAAGAAGCTGATGAAGAAATGTAAATTTGTTTATCAGAAAGTTAATACACTTTATCGAAGTACGTCGCTGTACCTCGCGAATTAAATAACAGATCCCTACAATGCGACAAATACTTTAATTGTGTAAACCTACATCGGAATTACACAAAGGAAAGCAGAGAAGTAAGAAGTACATGACGTAGCGAAGTAAAGCTACGAGTTAAAATAATTGGCAACTGTTGCAACGATCCTAGATAACCACACTTTTGAAACAGTGTGTCTCAATCTGCTTAGTATCGTATGTAGCGATGAAGGCGTAGTCCAAACTAAGCGCGGATATGCATGAAGTGAATTATGCTATTTGTCTATGCATCTCTTGTTCTGCAAGAATTCCTTAGAGAGCTTTCGTATGTGTACAAAAAGAAAGGTCCATATTAAAATGTAGATTTCCGCCCATCCGGGAATAGAAATTGAGTGATGACTGAGAATATAAAGACAGACATTGCGGTCCAAAGGGAATTGCCCGAGGGAAGCTTCAACAAGACGGGGATGGGAAGGAAAACTTAAGAGATAAACACAAACTCTTGTAAATGGAAGACGAATTCGGTAAGAGACCTGCAAAGGAATTCTCAGGAGACAGTCTCTTCTCTGGACAGAACTAATGTCCTCAGTTCTCTGGCAGTTCTGCCAACCTGACAGAGATATGTTAATAGTGTGTTCAAAAACATTTAACTGCTAGACGGCAGGAAAATCGTTCTGCATTAAATAATGTGTTTAAAGTAATAGAAATAAAATGCTAAAGTATAATTTTCAAAAACAATAATTTAATGGTAACTGAAAATATAATGCTCAAGGGTAGCCGATAACAGACGTAATGTTGCTGTTCTTCTCTAATCTAAAGCATTGCATAGGTTGTTAAAAGAGTAACTGGAAGAGGTTTTTAATTAAACTAACACAATACCACATATTTGTCCTATAGGTGAAACACAAAGTACACATTAACTATCTTACACTGTACAATATTGGCAAGTACTAGATAGCGAACCATTGTTGCACTCAGAAACAAAAAACAGGTATAAGGAAGCATTATATAATTAATTCCAGTGCTGCAAGCCTGGAAAATGAATTCAGTGAAATACTCCATTTGTTAGTCGGTCCTGGTGGTGTAGTGGTAACCACACTTGCCTTCTAAATCCAAGGTCTCGGATTCAAACCCGGCCAGGATGGATTTTTTGGGGCGTAAAAATCCTAAGTATGGCTTCCTTCGGAAGGGAAGTTAAGCCGTGGGTCGCGTATCATACATTTACGGCACGAAAAAGAACCTCAAGCCTGAAAGAAGAGGCATCTGAGCAAAATTTGTCGGCCGTTTGACACCGTGAATTGAATGGGACGCTGAAGACCTGAGATGCTAAAGAGCTTTCCGTAAATAAACCAAATTAACAACAGGAACAACTTGTTACCAAAACACAACTGTTACTTTAAATGTTGGATAGTTTTTTTTTTTTTATTTATTAACTGTGATTGGGGTTACACCCCATGTCAGTGAAGTATAATGAAAATATAATGACTATTTTCAACAACATACTTAAAGAAGAAAGCAGTTAACTTAATTAAACACATGCGAATCTATGATTAAATAAATTAATATAATTTAAATGTTTGTCGAATTAATTTTACACGTATTTAAACGCCAGTTAACTCATTTAAATATATTCACCTATCTAAAAACATGTCAATATATTAAGTACGTCTAACAATTCTACTTAAGTTTACACATATTGAACTTATTAAAATACATTTCACCTAATTAAAAGCATGTCAATTTAGTTAAATGTGTCAAACTAATTAAACATATGTATACTTAATTTTACACATTAATTAAATACATTACTAGTTTTATCCAGCATACTTAGGCCGAGACACTTATTAGCTTGTATAAAAGTACAAACAAGTTAAACGAAACTAGTCAATTAAATATTTCTACACATACAGCTTTAGGTTACTTTTAAATATTGTCAGATAAGGGCAATTCATTCCAATCATTTATGGCTTTATTTAAGAAAGTGAATTGACGTATTTCCGTTCTCTGTTGCCTAAAATTTATTTTAAAACTACGGTCGTTCCTACCATACATAGTATGTTGTTGTTGTTTTTTTTTTTCTAACCTTGTTGGGATATTCCTCCATGTATTTTTTTCTCCATACGTTTTGTATAATTACGTTATTCTCGCATTTTTACGTCCTTATGTTCATGATTCCCAACATAATGCTTGAACTTTTTCGTCCCCATATTTTTTTTTTATGAAGTTTGCTGCTCTGCACTAGATTCTTATAGGATTGTTTATCTGAATATTTCCTATATGGATGTCAACAAGTTGCTGCATATTACGTTAGGGCCGGATTATTGTAAATAAGTTATTTCCTTCGATTTTTGACTAGTCTTTCTTTGGTATTCACCTAACAATGTGGCCCCCTCCATACTTTCCTCGTAACACTATCAATTTGCTCATCCCATTTAAGTTTAGAATTTAGTAAACTCCTAAGAGTTTATTGCATTTTACTGGGGAATTCTACTTAAGTTTAATTTCTTTTGCAAAATGTTATTGCCTTACTTTTAGAATCATTTAATTTCATTCTATGTTTTAACCACCCAATTGTAAATACCGAGGCTGCCAAAAAATGTATACACGCTTTCACAGTAGACATCTATTTAATATATTTCAAAGTTGGACCGAAAAACAACAGTAATGTGTAGTATGATGTTTTGTAAACAGATGTGACTCACATACATTATGATAGCGTTGCTATGTGACAGTTAAATCAACAATGAACAAATGAAGGCAAGATTATCGTATGATGTTCTGTAAAGAGAGGTGATTCACATTACGCTATGCTAGCCTTGCTACAAAGAAAGGGAGCCAGGATTATCGTTTGAATAGCGGAAAGCAATTTTTAGTGGTATTGGAAAACCGAGAGTGTTGTTGAAGTTCAAAAGCAATGAAAACATGTATAACGAACACAACCGCCAACGCGAGTACAATTCCGTCTTACCCGCCATTCATACACTCCATGGAAATGAGAAATTTGACTTCCAACAGGATGGTGCACTACCGCAATCCAACCGAATGTAGGTGCGTACCTCGATGAGAATCTATCCAAGGTACTGGATAGGACGAAGAGGTCCGATTGAGTTTCCATCGCGTTCTCCGGATCTAACTCTGTTGGATTTCTACCTATGGGGAACTCTTAAGGATGTTGTATACCGTAGAAAACCAGATACACTGACAGAGGAAATTGAAACGGCATGTGCTGCAATCACAAACGTTGCTCAATCAGTAGTTCAACGTACTCAGAGGTGTATCGACGCCGAGGGTAGGCATTTTGAGCAACTGTTGTAACTGTAAAGGTCTAAGATGATTAGTGCTCACCATTTTCTGTTTGTGTGAATTCAGTTTTATTATGTTAACACAGTTTTTCTTTGCTTGAAGTGTTTATATATTTTTGGCAATCTCTGTATATCGAAGTATTTGTATGTATGCATGTACATTTGTATGTAGTTATGTGTTTATGTATGTATTTGTATTTAATTGAATGTATTCTAAAATTGGTACATCTGCAGCTCCCGAACCTCCTCCTATAGATTTCTGGTAACATTGTAGTCCCTGTATCTCAAGAGGTCATCCACTTATGGTGCTTAATCTTCTGGCAGCTGAAGTGCAACCACTTAGGACATACGCTGTAAAGTTAGGCCGGGCGCAAAGTTATAAACTATTACTAGTATATTTTATAGTATTATAGTATTTTTAGTATTATTCTCTACAAATTCAAATAATAATAGCTGTCTAGGTTGCCAAGCAACAATAATACAAAAAAAAAACGAAAATAACATCGTCACTAAAATTGAATTATGAAAAATGAGAGTGCCATTTTATATTTAAAAATGCCGATGGCTGGTATGAGAACTGAAACCTAAAATTTGATCAACGTTGGCTTTTAAGCTTTCACCGTAATATATAAATGTACTATTATTGTTGAAATTAAAGTAGCACATGGCAGAAACGTTTTGAAATGAAAGCCATGAACACTATAAAGTTCCCTAGTCAAAATGCAATATCAATGTGCAATTTTTCTCCAAAACGATAATATGTTCACTAGCACTGAGTGTGTAACCAATTTTACAAATAATGAATTAATTAAAGTAGCATTACTACAACAGAACCCAAAATGCGAGCATTATTTTCCTGCCCTTTTCCAGATTCAATGTTAAGGGAACAAGAAGAGCAAAAGTAAAATAAATATACATATTTTAAATTATATTTTCATGTGTAAGATTAAAACAGCAAAATTTTGTGTGGAATTTTGCAACATAACAATACTTCTTACGCTATAATCAACAGGTGAGTGATGCATATATTTTAAAGACGAGAAATATGTGTGTACTATTCAATAAAAATCATTGCAAAGCCTGAGAACAATAGTGGACAGTCGTTAGTATATATATATATATATATATATATATATATATATCACTACTGAAAAAAAATAAGCTGGTTCACTTAGCCCATGCTGCAGGCTTCAAACCAACAAGGGTGGCCGAGATCATTAAAGCACGGATCCATGAATGGGAGGTAGAGATTAAAATTCCCCAAGAAACGAACTCTCTGATTGAGAATTGTTCCAGGTTTTTTTCAGTCCTCATTAATTTCAATTACCACAGAGACACGCTAAAACACGGGACATTTCCTTTCCAATTTTTCCCCCCATTTTGACAGTTCATTTTATGTGTGTTATCAGTGTCCACCGTTTGTGATTTGTGTTTCCGTAGTTAAAATGAAAAGAACTACCCCGAGCACCAGCTAGAATTATAAATTAATCATTTTTATTATTTTCCAATTTTTGTTTAGGTGATGGTAATAAAACTACACCATACATTAAGATTTTCAAAAAGCCTACATGCCGCTTTTCTGACTTAAAGCTTGCTTTATTTTAGTTTCAAATAAAGTTGATTGTTCCTTAGTTTTCAATAAGTGTTTTTGCAAATATATGGCTTTGATATGATATGATATCCTTAGATATGAGTATATGGTCCATAAGTTTCCGGCCTTGCCGATAAGGACATATCTTCACAAAAGTCTTAACTGGTGTCATTCCTTATCTGTTAAGCAATAATTGTAGCTGTAACTTCCGCTCCGCTGTGTTCAGTAGTTCAGATATAGTTGCATAAAGAAGGCTATGTGTAGAAGATTATGACATGTTCTAAATGGAGTATCCAGCTGTTTTAAGTTCTTCAAAAGAAGTACTTACTCCAAATGAAATTAAATATCGGTTGGACGATATATATATGGGAAAGCATCCCCGTCATATTCTACCGTAAAAGAATGGGTCAAACTATTTCGAATGGGTCGAGAAAGCTTTGAAGACGAAGACCATGCAGGTCGGCCCTTGGAGGTACTCACTCCTGAAAACATCCCTCTTGTGGAAGGGGAAATTTGCAAGACCGGCTCAAAGTTACACTTGATTTACTTATTTATGGACGCTCTTTAACATCTCAGGTCATCAGCGTCCCATTCAACTCAGGGCGTGAAACGGCCGACAAATTTTGCTCAGAGGCCTCTCTTTCAGGCTTGAGGTTCTTTATCGTGCCATAAATGTACGACACGGGACCCACGGCTTTACTTCCCTTCCGAAGGAAGCCATACTTAGGATTTTTACGCCCGAAAAAATCCATCGGTCCTGGCCGGATTCGAACCCGCGATCTTGGGTATAGGAGACAAATATGGTAACGACTACACCACCAGGACCGACTCAAAGTTACAGAAAAAGCAGTAAGGTTGGGTCTTGCTAAAACAATAGTAATTCGACATATTCATCAACATTTAAACATGAATAAGGTTCCTGCAAGATAGGTACCTAGACTTCTTTCCTCAGTTCAAAAGCAGCAACTAGTCATCCGTTTTCAGGTATTTTGGAGCTCTGCCGACAACGAGAGAGAGTTCTGTAAACCATTGTTACAGCAGATGAAACTGTGGTCAATTACTATGATCTCTTGTCCCAAAGAGAATCAATGGAGTGGCGTACACCTGGAGAAGCATCGCCTCTAAAGGCCATGGCCACTCAGTCAACCAGGAAGATCATGGCCACAATCTTTTGGGACTGTGAAGAAATACTCTTCATTGACTTCAAGGAGAGGAACACCATGGTAAATGGGGTGTACTATGCTGGCATACTGCACACACTATCCATCAAAGAGAAAAGGCGAGGAAAGCTCAGTGGTGGTGTACGCTTTCTTCACGACAACGCGCCTGTGCACACGCTTCTTGTTGCAAAGGAAGCTGTGATGAAATGCGACTTCAAGGAGATCGACCATCCACCCTACATCCTAGATCTAGCTTTCTCTTTTCAAAACTCAAGAATGACCTTTGAGGACGGAAATTTAAGTGTGACGAAGAAGAAGTGATGGATTTTGTTTACGCCCATTTTGCCCACAAGACTTCTACCTATTTGGCGGGGGGGGGGGGGGCGATTGAAATGTTAATTCAAAGATGTGAGAAGTGTATTGCAATAAAAGGTAACTATATTGAAAAGAGAAATATAGCTTTTGAGTTTATCATACCTAGAAATTGGTTAGTCCGGAAACTTATGGATCTACCCCCGTAACACAGTATGCTATCGTGATATAATTCTGCAATTTTGTCACTTAACAATCTTAGTACAGCTGCTTTCGAAGAATTTGTTTTAATAAAACAGAGCGTTTTTAGGATCATGGTTATGAAGGTTCATGAATGCCATAGACACTGTATAGAATTCGTATATTTTATTATTTCATATCTGCTGAAAGAGAATATATTTAGATTGAAGTTCTGAAAATCTCACACATAATTGTGGTGCAATTTAGAATATACGAATTGTGATCGGAAATTTTTTAGAATAATATTTTGTAGCCTATTGATTATGTAATATAGTTCAATGCAGCAATATACTCCCCATCTTTCTGTCAGCTACAATATATTGTTGCAAACTCATATTAGGGAGTACTATGCCATATTCGTGGACAGTGAATATTAATATTAAATAGCAAATTAATACAATCATATATTATTAAACAATTAAGTAAGTAACAAATTATATGTGCCTGAATTCCTCGTTGTTGCCAATTTTTTTACCTTGCAGACAGTGTTTCGTGTTGTCGAATAAGGCGGAGCGAGATTCAGTAAATATGTTGGCTGTGACACAACACTAAACCCTAGGGAAACCGACTTTGCGGTCGTAGATTTGCTAATTGTCATGTTGGAGGAAAACTCCTGTCGACCACTTTCCCTTTCCAGTTGCTAAACCCCGTGTCTAAACCGTGGAAGGGTTTTGCAGTACAAATCGCTGATGACAGTCGTTCCTCGAGGAAAGCACTCCATTAACAGTATGCCTGCTGCGTCCGAAAAGGCAGTGATAATTTGCAGCATACAATTTCCACGGTCGGGGACTCCTTGGATGTTTCTATAACATGAACTGGACTCTCTTCCTTGGTGTATGGGAGTGACACCATTACTTGTCATCAATCACCAGCTTTTCCAAAAGGTCCGCATTTTCAAAATGCATTTCCATTAGCCGACGATAGTGTTCAGTATTTTTGTCTTTCTGTGCCTGTGTTTATTCCTGTTGAACTAAATGTGCGCACACCTTTAACATATTCAAATCGTCGCGAATAATGGAGTTGCAGGGTTGCGCAGCCGAGACCCGTCAGACATGCCAGTTCATCGAAGGTTTTGCGCTTATCAACCGTTATCAATTCACACAAACTCTATGTTCTTGGAAGAACGCTATATTAACATACGATTATTACTCACATTCTTATGTACAGGTTCCCTGTCTCTGGCAAACCCATTGATCCAGCTGTAAATGATCTTCCGTACAGAAGCTTCCTAGCCAATACCGCAACCGCAGTTCAGTATCTATGAACATTTTGAAGTCCTCCTTCCATTAAAAAAAAAATAAATTATGCAGTCCATCTTTGCTTTTCAACTTATTCACGTCGTTCTCTACTTGACAACAAACGAACCCTTTCATTTCGCTACAACCGCCATCTAGTTCAGTCATCCCTGTATGAACAAACATGCTCATAGATTGTGCGGTATAAGTGAAACACCTATTGTAAATTATTTACTAACCCCTCGAGTAGTTTAATGATGTTTACTAGATTCTACACAAATATTTGAATTATAAATAACATTCTTTGAGTTGAAACCTTATATTTACGTATATTATTTAGGTATTTGACCATTTCTCGATAGTCTGACAAAGGCAGCACTATTTCCTTTGACATTTCTTAAATTACAATTTGTTGCATTTGTGTACCATCCTGTTGTATACATTTTAATTATTATATCTTAATAGCTTGAATATGTGAATTATCCCATTATCTCCTTTTCTATTAAAACTGGTTCATGCTTTTTAACGATAAAAGGATTTTCTTAACATATTGGTAAATGGTTTTGCTACCGTTCTTTGAAACAAGTAGAATGCTAAATAGTGATACAAAAAGAATATTTTTGGGGTTGTTTATAAATATTAAAAACCATTTAACTAGTAATGTATTGTGGCATATGCAAAGGCTTTATAATAATAATGTTTTGTTTTTCATTAGAAAGATGATTTCAAAATACATGCATTGAAATCTTGAAACAGAAAGAAGAGAGGAAGATTTCTCTCATGTTCATGCTCAGTTTGATTACCACGAATATAAGCAAAGACTTATTGTGAGGAATAGCTGATTAAAGTAACAGAACTTCCGCAATGACACACGACAGACACATCCGGAAGTGGCGAGCGTAGAAACAGAAAATTGAATGAGACGAGTACAGAATAATAAAAATAGTAAAAGGTTGAGAGAAGCATTCGAAAGGGGAGAAAGGGGACGATTGATTTGAGGATGAGGAGTTGTTAGCAAGGACGTGTTTTCCGTGTCGAACCTGATGGAAATATCCTTGTTGTTCTGTACCCGCTTATTCCACCGAGAAATTCAGTTTTTTTTATTTGAACAATACTATGATTTTTTACTATACTACTGCATGTGTGTGTAAAGTTTCACAGTATAATTGCAATCAACATTAGGTACAAAATATTGCAGGAAATGCGTTAGTATTTTTACCGTTCTAGTTATAGCACACACATGTATTTCTTTGTTTAGTACTGGTTTAATTTTTTACGTTTGTTCGTTTATTTTTGCTTCTTGAGACACCGCTAGAAAAGAAAATATATCTTACCTGAATATTTTTAGCTACTTAAGAAGTTATTACTATATGTAAATTAAATTCCACAAACATAAATAATAAACATGTAACGATTTTTGTTAAAAATTATCCATTCACATAATTTAAGAACCAATTTTGGTCTACATCAGATTTAAAAGATATGCTCTTGTGGGGTGATATTGTTTAATACCATTACAGTTCCCAAACATATTATGTAAATAAATCTATAGGTTTTAATCATTCTGTAATTCTTGCTTTTGCAATATGAAGGACAACGTTTTTACATCTCTTACTTTCTGATAAAAAATACATAATATTTACGGTTTATTCATCCAAATATATTGTTAACATTAACTTAATAGTGACACAAATAATACAATTAAATCTACTGTTGGGAGCTGGAGAGATGGCCAGCGGCGTAAACGGGGAAAGGAGCGCTGTATCTGTCAAGTAAAACATTATGCACTGCATTTGTTTCATCTATTCAAATACTTACGGCGGTTCGTTTTCATTGCGTTAACAAAAGCAGAATATTAATAGTGAACAGTTGAACGTTTTAAATTACATGTTTTAGTTAATTGTTAGTGTGTACTGTTACATATATACTGACCTATTAATTATATATACATATGATTATATATACATACAAATAATGGATGATAACAACACAACAACGAAACAACTTATACATAATAAAGCTCAAGAAATTGAGAATATTGATAGCTGCATGTGATGAGTCGAGGCAATAAACTTTATATTAAAACAATGAAACTTGCGTGTATCCCACTATACCAGTGAGAACAAGTAGCGGGGTAAGAAGAGAAGCGGTTGAAGCCGGCGATTCTTCTCTGTCTACTGCAGGAAATAGACCGGGGCGTACAAAAGTGAATTCGAATGTTTTTGACAGGAATGGGATACGCTGTTGCATAGACGAATTTTATTTAGTGAGATAGAAATTTCGTACATGTCCAAAAATGTTATACGATATTCAAAAAAGAAAGAATTGCATTTCCTTAAGGGTTCAGTTTCTGAGATGAGTTCTACAAATGGAAAAAGTGCCAAAATTAAAGGAAAATATTAATTGAAAAGCCAAACATAAATGGAATGGCGCTGTATCTGAAAACAATACGACGCTTTATTAATGAGATTTGGGTGGACAATAAGTTAACAATTAGGAAATGATGGCAAACGAAAGTCAACCAGGCGTATTGACTAAGCCGAATTTCGGTAATCGTCTCATTGTCGTCTATGCAGGATCCAAAATGAAGTTTAAGAAGAATTCATTATTAATTTTTTCAAGCAGGCAAAATCTCGGGAGGTTATTATGGTCAAATAAATTTCAGAAACTTTTAGCTTTCTATTAACAATCAGCTTCTTTCCAACCTCTCAGAGGAGCGTGCTGTGGTTACGGATAATGCTCCAAAATATTCAGGAAAACAAATCCTTTCCGTAAAAGAAGAGGTGAAATTATGGCTGCAAAACAGAATTCCTCGTTCGTTAAGATACATGAGAATATCTAAACTCTACATTTTGATGGAGATCTATAAATCACAAGAGAAAGTGGTTCGCATTGACGAAATGTTAAAATTACATGGCATGGAGCATTAAGTTTGCTGACATACATGTGTGAAATGAATCCCATTGAGCTTGCGTGGTACAAAGCAAAACTCGCGCTAAGAGAGAAAAAATGGTAGTGGAGAAAGTAATATGCAAGCGTTACTGAAACATACTCTTACAGCTTTTTCTTCCTTCACTCCTGAGCATAGGTGTCGACCGACTTCTGTTATATATTGGGGGGAGGGGGCAACCTCCCTTTGTTATATTTGTAAATACTCATGTCAGCGTATTAATCAGAATACTAAGTTTGTAAATGTTCACCTCGCTGTAATTGAAAATTAAATCTATATTAATGGTATGCATTAATAAGCAGATAAATTAATATAAAGTAACTAGTTTATGAAATGAAATCTATAAATTTGTTCAATTATGTTTTTTCTTCATTATTAAGTAATAAAATGTTAAGCATATTAGCTTCAGACAGATAACTGATACATTGCAGGAAAGCAACAAAGGGACAGTGTGATAAACTAAAATTTTTGAAGGAGTTTAGTCGAGGGCTCTGAGTTATTGGGCCCAATATGACACATTTTATTATTATTTGCTCGACGGTGAAGACTTCCGCATCGATCTGGTCGATAATCGCTTTGGCATTGTTGTCCACGCTTCAGGACAACAATATCTCAGGGTAATATTCCGCTTAGGACTGGGAAAGGAAAGCAACGGTGTTAATAATCACACCATGCGTCATAATATATAATATAGTGATTTATTATTCGCAAGGTATTGAGCGTCCTCTGGTGTTTTGCGTACGGAAGGACTTGAGTATCTTGAGTATAAATTTAGCCGCGTTCGAAGTAGAGCTTCAAGAGTCGTATGTAAGAGTCGAGGCGCCTCGCCGTGTGTAGAGCTTAGAGCAAGTGAATAAAAGTATGTGTCACAAGAGCAAACGTTTTCTTATATATTCGGTTCAAATTAACTAAGCTTTGACTTGACCAAGCCAAAGAGGTTCACACAAGCAAGTGCGAGTCACGCGTTGCTTATAAAATTCAAAATATTCATCTACTATTGACTGGTTTAAATTCACCTCCTAACGTATGCAACCTGCTACTATTGGGAAGATTAAAACATTTTGTTACATTGGTTGGTTTAAAGTTAACTGTTCAAACCGCAATCCATTGATTGATTTTATTTATGGACGCTCTTTAACAGCTCAGGTCATCAGCGTCCCATTCAACTCAGGGCGTGAAACGGCCGACAAATTTTGCTCAGAGGCCTCTCTTTCAGGCTTGAGTTTTTTTTTTTTCGTGCCGTAAATGTACGACACGGGACCTACGGCTTTATTTCCCTTCCGAAGGAAGCCATACTTACGATTTTTTACGTCCGAAAAAATCCATCGGTCCTGGCCGGATTCGAACCCGCGATCTTGGGTTTAGAAGGCAAGTATGGTACTACATCATATACATCATATATATACTACATCACCAGGACTGACTCAAACTGCAATCGAATTCATTACCCTAACGCATGTAAAACCTTGGTTTTATTAACCCTCGGTAGGTCTTTTAAAAAGTGGCATAATACTTGATCCTTGGGTTTACTGTTACTTTGCATGGCGGTTGTCTCCTTGTCGCTCGCTCCTTTCCAGCTGCCCTACTGTAAACAGTTACATCAGAGAACTTTCCCTTTTGACGACATACAACGTCATATACATATATACATAATATCTACATTACGAATTACAATGCGTAAAATATGATTAGGTTTGCAACATATATATAATATTTATATTTCAGTGAGGGTGCAATCAAAGGGCACAATGTGTTAACCAAAATAAAAACAGCCAGTAACTGGGAAGTGACAATGAAGTAACATTTACCATTAGTAAAGGATCAAAGGAAGAAACAAAATCATAGAAAACAAGATTATATCATAAAACTAGATTAAGGCCCTGAGGAGTTTGGGCTTTATGCATTACAATGGCAGCTATTTCCTTTTCTCTAAGCGTTGAAGAGGATAAAGCGTCATAATAGTTTTCAAAGGTTATATTATATAAAACAACATGTTTAAGCCACTGGAAGACTGCCAACTTCATTCCCAGTTAAAACAATATAACTTAATTTGAATACTTTGTTAAGATTGGAGCTATTTTAAGTATACGTTTTAATAAATATAATTACGAATGCTCTTTAACATCTCAGATCATTGGCGTCCCATTCAAATCACGGCGTGAAACGGCCGACAATTTTTACTCAGAGGCCTCTTCTTTCAGGCTTGAGGTTCTTTATCGTGCCGTAAATGTACGACACGGGACCCACGACTTTACTTCCCTTCCGAAGGAAGCCATACTTAGGATTTTACGCCCGAAAAAATCCACCGGTCCTGGGCAGGATCGAACCCGGGATCTTGGGTTTAGGAGGCAAGTATGGTGAGCGCTACACCACCACGACCGACAAATACTAGCTTGAAGTTAACGAAACTATTTAGATATTTACAAAGTTTTAGGAAAAATACCTAGGAAATTTGGAGAGGTTCTAAAAGTAAGTTGTGGTGCTCCCTACACCATGGTAGATGTTTCAAAATGTGAGAGAAAAATGTTATTATAATCCTTATTGATATTCCTGACATATTCAATACCAGGCAAGTAATGGTTCAGCCCTAGTTGTTGATTTTATATGTGGACAAAGTTCTTATGGAATGGGATAAGCATGAATGCAATAAAGATGATGAATAGCCTTTGGATAAGGTTATCATTATCAATGTGTGCACATTTCCCCAACAAAACAAGATTGATATATAACCGATGGCTATGAATAAAGAAAATTCAGCAAATGTTTTAATACAAATAGAGTAACAATTGCTGAATTGCAAATTCTCATACAAGTTTAACATGTATGTTAGTCAAAAATATCTTATCTTTGACAGTGATATCCACATTCAAGAAGATAACAGTAAGATACAAGAAAGAGGAAACAGTTCTATGCCTAAAAATCGATGGAATGAAATATGGGAAACATGCGTTAGTAACTAATTCGAGATATGATCACGTATTTTGTCGTTTGTTAATTCTCATTCTGTATGTTGAGAACGGTAGTTTTTACTTAATATCTCGGCTGTAATAATTGAAGAAAATGTACAGGTCCGTTAGTGTTGGACGAGTACATTAGAAGAGAGATCTCTAGAATTCGAGTATACTATGAGATTGGTGGAGTTGAATTTTTTTTTTTTTTTTTTTTTTTGGCATGATATGTGTTCAGAGAGCGAAAGGGAGAGAAAATTACTTATGCAAATGTGATTATCAAGCGATTGTCAAGAAAAGAAAGACTAAATAGTTTATTACTGAATTATTCAATAAACGATAATTTAGTTTTGGAACATTTACAAGGCATATAATGAATAGTTGTTACTTCTAGCTCTTTAAAACTTCAATAACATTTTGGCAACTGGTTTATCCGAAATATTTAAAGTTAAGACAATTTTTCAGGAATAGAGAACAAACTACTGCAAGTCAATCATCAGAAAAATAGAAAAAACCCGAAACAAATGTAGGTTATTTCACCTAATGTGAAAACCAGACATTTGCTTTGAATAGGCGTCATAATACAAAATGAACGAATTTTTGCACTTGTGCAAACAACAACCCAACTAAGGAAATGTGACCGATTAATCGCTAACCTGCTCACCTGAGTGTGATAACAGACTATTCCAAAACACCGCGCAAAACCAAAGTGAGGGCATACAGCTGTAGTTATATAGCATTACTCTAATAATTACATTTTCTCTAAATTTTCTTTTAAATATGGAAATGGTGCTTAGTGAAGTAATAAATAAAATAAAAAATGGGATATCCTGACACGGTTTTTTCAATATAATGTATTATAATCAATTCTTTACCTGAATGTTATTTTAATGAAGGAAATGGTGGGGCAACGAATAAGTGACAAATAGGCTATCATGACACGGTTACTCTAATAACAAGCAATTACAACATATTATTATCGATTCTTTGCCTAAATGATATTTTAATGAAGGAATTTGGGAAGGTTTTATCAGTGGAGGGGGAGATTAATTATAGCCACACTTGATGAGTAATATATGTGACTGATGTGAAGTCGGTGATTGATTGCCCCACACAGGTGTTGATTCAGGTGCGGGGCCGACGTCGGTTAGTAAGTGGCCTCCTGCTGCGTAGTGTCTTGTCGTGGTGTGATGCCTCGGCTGCTGTAGTTCATCTACTACTCCCTTCTCAATTAAGAATAATCAGTATCTCAGGGAAAAATGCCTGTTTGGGCTGAGTCAATAGGACAAGACAATGCGTTGTTGATGCGAATGAATACGCGTTGAGGAGATTGAGTTTACGATTTATTGAATAAAAATATTCGTAGAGCACAATGATGAATTTATAAGGGTTAACTGCACTGAGCAAAGTAAATAAACTGAGTGATGTAGCGGTTTAACTTCCGCACAAATGTCTGAACTTGGAATGAAGCTTGGGGCTCAAGATTGCACATTTATACAGCGTTTGAACCTGTACAGAGGACACTTAAGTCCGGCAGAACTTTACAAAACGTCTCTTCTAAATTTTTCAGTTTGAATACAGTTTCCTGGCTACCTACTCTTAAACTTTACACTGCTGGTCTTATTCACTCTTTATTTATTCTTAAAGAATGCCTTCTCTTATACGAGGGTTTTAATGATACTGACAGTGTGGATTTTAAATCCCACACATACACAACTTTCATAAAGCGGTAGTTTCTAGATTAATAACAAGTATCTTTAAAAAGGTCGAACAACAGCTCAGCGATCTAGCTTCTACAAAGGATACCTGCTTTTTCCAGCTTGTAATTGCTAAAAATATTACTTAGGGCAAACGGCAACAGGCACTTCATAAATTACAAGAGAGTTGTCTATATAACATACCTACAGTAATACAAATTAATACACCAATCATGATTGCTACATATCATACACAAAAATACATGAAAATAATGAAAACAATAATAGTGGTAATAATAATGTCAATAATAATTGTTATATGAATGGTAACGTTAATTGCATGGCTCATAATACTAGCTAGGATAACAATAATAATCAGGGAGTGAAGCGGTTAATACCGCTTCAAAATAATGCTTAGTAAAGAAACAAATAAATGACAAATAAGCTATCATTACACGCTTACTCCAATAGTACGTAACATAACATACTTCAATTGATTACACATTTAGTAGCATGTAAAAAGGGTTAAAACTAGTTTAGGAATTACTTTGGACTTCTCCAATCCAATTTATTACTAACTCTTCTTACCATAGGCCACCTGCTTTCCCCTTGTAATGCAGTTAGCAAGTTCACTCTTATTTTCCTGGGTGAGGGTGGATAAGGAATTGAATCTAGGTTCAATTCACAACCAATTGTGAAGATGATAATTAGAACTTGGTTGACTGTATACAAAATTATACGTGACAAGAAAAGCGCAAAGTGCTCTTTATGCTTCGAGATACCCGCTGCATTCCATTATATAGTAATTTTTAATGAGCACATCGCCTCATAGCAAGTGTTGTGTTTGGACAACTCCAATACAATTCTCGCTATGGAAAGCATGGGGCGAAAGGGAGTGTGATGCGATTATAAGACCCTCCAGTTTCTCTTAGCCACTCCATTTCAGCTTTACCTGCTCGTTGATGGGCCCAACCACGGTTGTGTAGCCAACCCTTCGTCGGAATGGTCGAAGAACTGACGAGAAACAGAGACTCTGATTTAATATCAGAATGGCAAATAGCTGTTAGTCTAGAGAGCATTAAATATTTTGAAGCTGTTTAGAAGTTATAACCAGACTACAAGGACACAGTCCTTAAGGCTTTGCTTTGGAGATGCGGCAACCCTAGGGAAGGGTATAATACACCACATAGGGAAGTTGCCAGCGCTTTATATAGCAGACCTATATGGCAACTAGCTCCTCGATACGTTGATAATGTTAGAAACACCACTGTGTTACTCAAAAGTTGCAGTTTATTGAATTATATTTGCTTTAGAACAAGCCGTAAAGTGAATGAAGACATATGCGTAGCCAAGATCTAACAATAATAGTATAATTCCAATGTTAGCCAGGATAAAATAGACGGTAAATACGTTACAATGTGATTTGTGATTTCTGGAAGTGAATTCTAGGATGGTGAACTACGGTGTACTATGATACAGTATTTGGTACCCCATCAATGGCGAAAAATTGATTGGAATATATCATTTATTTCAGCTAGCTTTAAGTGAAGGGTTCTGTTGGTAGGAATGTCTAGAAAAGCAGGAATTTTTCTCGAACAGCAGAGAGACCGTTTTGGCAGACAAAGGAGCAAATTCCCTCTATTGTTCATTAGGAGGACGGGTGGTCGTCCCGGCCAGGTATGCCGGAAAAGAACAACGCTATGATACCGCTAAGGCCGTTGATCTGTAACGTTCAGTAAAACTTGAAATCAGACGCTGGACGAATCAACGAGTGGTTAAGCTCAAATAATCAAACTGGCCAATAATATGAGAGTGGCATGAAGTCACAGCTAACCTATGAGGATGTCTAAATTCATAGTGGCGGGAAAATAGAGCGTCCCTGCACCACGTGGTAAAGCGTGCTATATTGGGTATTTAAGGACGTGAAATAGCCCTTTTCGAGGTCTTTTGGTCTTTTTGGTTCGTCAACTCCGTTACTCTGGGAACTCTGGGCAGGTCTCGTCAGCATTCAGACGTGATAGGAATGCCAATGTTCGAGCGTCACTTCAACTCGACAAGTCTTCCGAGCGGTCTGCAATCACATTGCTAGTCAAACATTACAGCTCCACGAGTCTGCCCGACGTCTCGTTACTGCGGTCCGAACAGAAACGCCATGGGATGCACTCTTTGTTAAACAAACGACGTCAACCTGCAGATAATGTGTTTCTCTGGTCGATACAATACCTTGATTCCTTTCACTCAACCCGGCACTACAAGGTCCCGAAAACCAGCTACATCCCTGAGATCGACGTGAAGAGTTATTGAGTGGTGAGCTGGGTCATAAACAATCAAACTCCTATTACCATTCTTCCCGCCCCCTAGAACCGCCTTCAAACCTTGACCCTCCAACGCGGGGCAATTATCAAAATTAACCGCCCCATCCTCCCACCAATAACTACTTCAACTAAGAGAGGTGGGATGCTGGGAAGATACAGCGTACAGCAAAATAAATGTAATTAGATAATGACTAAAAATAATTAAAGAGCAACAAAAACCCTAAAGGTAATATGCTACCGACACCAATTAAACAACATGCATTATCCAAAATATGGGCCGCGGTTGTACAGCGGGAATTGTCAAAAATCGATTTAAACGGTATTTGACAGCAGGGTATTGTAAAAGGTATGGTGTAGTGATAAAGATCAAAGGAGGTATGTTTTACATAAACCGGCAGGAAATAGAAGCGCGATGCATGCAGACATCATCTCTGGACCAGCTCAGTCAGTAGTTCAACGTACTCAGAAGTGTATCGACGCCGATGATGGGTATTTTGAGCAACTGTTGTAACTGTAAAAGTGTAAGATGATTAGTGCTCATCATTTTATGTTTGTGTGAATTCAGTTTTGTATGTTAACATAGTTTTTTCTTTGTTTGAAGTGTGTACACATTTTTGACACCCTCTGTAGTAATTACCTTTAAGTATTCTTTCAGAATCCAAAAGTCAATCACTTCAGTGGCGATCAGCAATTAAATCCCTTCATAGCTGGTGACCAACCTTTTTCCATAATTCAAATCGCTTCAAAATTAGCATCCAACGGTTGACCCTCGGCGTTTACAACAAAACGCTTCAAAGTACCATTAAAAGTACAGATATTATAATAGTGTTGGCAATAAATTGATTAAATTGTGTATACTTTACTAGAAATAACAGAATGTCAATATTATCAAAAACATCAATTTAGGTTACCAAGCAATGATAAAAAAATTGATAACAATAGTAGTAGTTCTTCCAGGAAGGACAAAATTTCCTTTTGTTAAATCATTTGTGATTTATTCATGAGATTTATGAAAATGTTTTCGATTCACCCTTTTAAGAACCGAAGAATAATAATTATCATACATATCGTGATTATTAACACAGCAAATGATAGCAGCAAAAATGCAATACAGTTCAAAAGAGCTTGCTCATGCAGATTTGATTTGATTTGATTTGGTTTATTTACGGACGCTCTTTAATATCTCAGGTCATCAGCGTCCCAATCTATTCAGGGCGTGAAACGGCCGACAAATTTTGCTCAGAGGCCTCTTTTTTCAAGCTTGAGATTATTTATCGTGCCGTAAATGTACGACACGGGACCCACGGCTTTACTTCCCTTCCGAAGGAAGTCATACTTAGGATTTTTACATCGGAAAAAATGCATCGGTCCTGGCTGGGTTTGAACCCGCGATCTTGGATTTAGAAGGCTGGTATGGTAACCACTACACCACCACAACCGACTCTCATGCTGATTTGAAAACATTTGTGTACTGTTCATATACATCATTTCCTTTATAGTTGAACTTGACGTTTTATACCAACAACCAAGAACAAGTTACTAACGGGGAGGGAAGTGAAAATATGACTGCAAGGTGTAAACACTTTAATTTCATTATCACGAAAGAAATGTACTCGCATTTATTTAAATCTTGGTAAAGATAAATAAAGGTATGTAAGAATTGAAAATTGGTGCCCAACCTGGGGCAATGAGCCGGAGCCTACCAAATCGCTTCATTACTTACATTCTGTATGAATTAGTTCTCTTAAATACCTAAGCATTAAAATGTAGGGGTGCCATTGAAAGTGTCAAATGCTGGGGTAAAGTAGATGAAACATTAAACTCCCCCCTCAATATCTAAATAACGGAAATTTGGTTTAAAATAAATTAAATTTATGTTAAATATGTAGTTTTTTGGACTGAGAGAATTTGAAATAAAAAAGCTGTATATTCACAAATATTCATTATTTCGGAGTGTTTAAATGAAATTCACAGGATAGTTAAAAATATATTAGACTATTCTTCAACATAAGCGCCGTCGATACATTTCTGTAGTCGGGGCACAAGATTTTGTATGCCAGTGTCACAGACCTTCGCCGCCAGCTCTTTCAGTCACTTCTTCGCAGCTACCTTGGCCTCCGAATTGTTGGAAAAACGTTTCCAAGTCAAAAAACTTCTTTAGTTTAGTGAAAAAGTAACAGTCCGAAGGCGCCAAATCCGGTGAATAGAGGGCAGGGTGAGAATATCCCATCAAGAACGTAAGGCGTAAAGATTAGTGTCGCAGTGTGTAGGTCTTAGACTGATTTGCCGAGCTGAGCTGTGTATGGGAACTGAGTATCTGTTCTGGACTGATTAAAGGACCAACTGAATGCCCCAGCGGAGCAACGCCTCTCTATAAATTCGATTCAAGTTAACTAATCGTTAATCTCACTAAGCTACTGGGGTCACACAAGCATACAGTGCCGTGCCTTGCTTTAAATTTTCAAAATATACATCCACTATTGGCTGGTTCAAATTCACCTGCCCAATGTATGCCACCCGCTACTATTTGAAAGTTTAAAACATTTATGCACATTGGTTAGTTTCAAGTTAACTGTACAACAAACAGCTGGCAACTTCATTCCTCTTGACGTATTTAAAAGTCCTTGGCTTTACTAACACTCGCCAACGGTAGGTATTTTAAGTAGTGACATAACACTCGTCCCTTTGATTTATCCTTCCTTTGTATAGCGGTTTATTGAGTCCTTGGCGTTTCGGGCTCGGTAATTTTTCTCCACATACAATTCGCATATTGAAGTTAAACTTTAAGATACACGATATTTATATTATTTGTTACAATTCACAGGATATAATGATTAGGTTTGCAACATACGTATTATATTATATTCATATTTTAGTGAGAGTAGGCAGTAATCAATTGATTACTAAAAAGTTCCGAAATAAGTTGTATTGCTGTAATATTACCAATGTAATTTTATCCAAAATAAATTGTCTTTGTATCCTATAATTTTACTCTTTGTTTTGTGACAAAATTGAAAGAACAACAATAATAAGTTAAATTTTAAAATCAACACCGATTTAATAGTACGTTTTATTCTCTCACTCCCAGTACATACTCACTTTGAAATCAAAATGGACCCGTATCTTTTAATGCTGAAAATTTAAAGAAGATGCAACTGTTATAACTTTTTTGTACCCTTACCTGGAAAATCTGAACTTTTGCCATTGTTGTTCTGCTGTTGGGCATAACGCTGAACCTATGGATACTCTATAGGCTTTCTATCGTGTTAAGCTTTTAGTTAGAGACACAGTTAGTGTTGGCGAACTCTCCGACAACAGAGAAACCTGCAGAGTAACGTCCGGTTTCTACTTGCTGTAACAAGTGGTCCCCTCTTTGGAATGAAGGGTTGTGGAAGCAGAAAAGGTTCGCCGGAGGAATGCCTGGTATTTAAAGACTGCATTTAATTGGCGATGTTGGCAGCAGTAAGGAAAGGACGAAAGTGCAGAACGGAAGAGGAATACTTGTTTTAAACGTTTATAAACACAGCAGCAATTCTTGTATACATTTTTGATAAAGTCTATGCAGGACAGATAACTAACGCTATCAATGAAATCATTATAGCATGTTAACTCATAACATCTATTCTCCTATACTCAAGACTACACTGAAATGTTGAAAAGTTTCATTTGGAGCATTCTAAAAATTTGCACAAATATTAAAGATGTGTCTGTTACTTCAGTAAACTAATAAATTACATACAATATTGGAAATATTTCAGTTTCTTTGTGCGGCAAAATATTAACAAATTTATAATGAGATGTTTGTCAATATTTTTTTTAGTTCCCTTTATATATTTTTATATTGCAACAAGGAATTTATTTAACCTTTAACTGGAAACATGAGTTGATGTTACAAAATCACAAAATTAATGTAGGTATTACTTGAATCCAAAACTTGTCTCATCGATATCTCTTTAAAGAAAAAATTTAATATATTCGTGGTTACTATGTATGATATATGAAAACAAAAGGAAAAATACTTTCATGTGAAGTAAACAAGGAAAGTTTGTTTCATTCACACATAGTCAGGCGCTCCAATATTAACTAAAACGAGATTTTCTCATGCATAATAACAAACATTGCTTTTACAAAACATAAAATATTTCCCACTTAGATACTGACAAACACTATGTTTATTATTTATTTCGTGAAGCAGTCATTATATAAAATTTCTAATTCTCAACATAGTTTATACAAATTTTCTGGTACACTTAGGGTTCCTATATTCTCAAAATGAAAGTAAGAAATAAAAATAATATTTTGTATGGATGGTCTAGAACAGTGTAGAGTTTTTCACATATAAACAACGATACTAAAATAAAATGTTTGTAAGAAATTAAGGGGGACTTGGAATTTTCATGGCCTTCAATGAGGGCCCCCATTTAGAAAAGATTGGGAACCATTGGTCTAAAGACTAGAGCAAGTTAGTGTAGATAGTGAAATCTGGTGGAGATATACCTTTTTATTTTAAATGAAATCACAATAGCATTTATTACTAAAACAAAGCTTGAATTACTTAAACTTTTAAGATATTATTTGCTAATTAGGCATACAAATACACACATAAAATTAATGAAGCTAATAATTTTTCATATTCACCACTCTTTCTACACATAATTAAAAAGCAGAAGTTTCTGTCTTTCTCCATTTGAACCTCAATGTAATAAATATTCTTTTAGTAAAAACACTAGTTGGAAACACTTTACTAATACCAAAATATTTTTAAGTTTTCTCTTGCCATTAAGTCAGTAACAAAAGAACCATCCTTCAATAATTTACTTGCTGATAACTTTTGCTAAAAATTTATAGTTTATAGGCTATTAATGAAAATTATTGCGCAAAAAAGCACGCACGCACGCACGCACACACACACAAATTCAGCTAAACTTGAGAAAATTATAAAATCAGACAAATTTAATTTTCATTGCTAAAATCAAATCACTTATTTATGTTACCTACAGAATCTCTGAACATGTCACCAAATTATTTTGTGTATTTTGAATAGCATAGTATATTTAAACACTGGCGTAACCTGATGAAAAGATAGGTTCGTTCTTGATTACTTAATTGTAATATTATACTGTGTTTTATGTTCGGCGTTTTAAAAGCAAAAGTTCTCGCAAAGGAACGTATTTACATATACACTACTACCCCGCCAGTGCGCAAACCCGTATAATCCGAACCCAAACATTTCTGACAATATCACAAGAGTAATGATATTTATTACAACTATTTCACGAATAAAATAAGAAATTAAATATAATTCCCGTAAACTTGGCTTTGATTATTGTAATAAGTGTTCATTTGATTATGAATACTTAACCTTTTCAAGTCACCTAGCTACAGACGAATGTCGATTATCAGTAATAGCAATAAAGAAGAGCCAAATACGGGTTTGGGACTGTTTCTTAAATACAATAAGAATAAATGTTATATATAGTTGAAATTCGCGCACGGATTAAACAATTGTAAAAAATGCTATACTTATGAATACCTACCTAATCAGAAACCGTGAGATTGAAAAAGACGAAAGTCGACTATTACAATCGCTACCGTTCGATTTACTAATACCAACTAAGGAGGAAAAAAAAACAGAAAACAGCTGAACAACGTGTTTATTAAGATTTATGGTTGCTTAGGCGGATATTGTTATATAATTTTCAAAATTATTTCAGACTGTTTGGCTGAATATGCAAAAACAGTTCTTGAGTGAATACACATTAAGTTATTTAACTTCACAATTGCTGAAAACACAGAAAAGTGGCCAATGATGCGTGCTCAGGAATTAATAGTGCAGATATAGAGTCGACTATACTGACCACAAGACAAATGCACGTCGCGTGATAAAACGGGTTGATAATTTTTTTCGATAATTTCATTGCGATATCAGGCTGTGATTGGTCAAAGTTTAAAAGTTTGTTTCGTTTCGTTTCGTCGATTTTAAGATGACATTACATGAGTGAAATATTCCTTTTAATTAATTTCTTTCAATTCGCTGAATGCCGTTCCAAAAAAATTGGTCGTACGTTTTATGTGGTACATATTTATTTCGAAAATAAAAATATCTTCACTATGGTGATTTACGTTAATGACCGAAAACATTTTGTCTTACTATGCTGCTTGACGTGTTTGCAGTTTATTTTGACTCTACCCAAACAGGATGACTAATTTATTTGTTTCAATGGCTTCTGCATTTCTGCAGTCAAGCTTTTAGGTCTGAATCGATTCCTTTACAGAGCGCTTCACAATAGGTGAATTTATGTCATTCGATAGATCAGAGATGCGATAATCGCACGGCGCCGGTCGAGACTGTAAGGAGGTTGTGAATGAGTTCAAATTCAAGCAATTGCGTTGCCCTGGGAACCTGCGTAGTCACTTTGCAGTAAAACTGTTTTGTACAGTATTATATTTCCTTCATTTCTATTTATTTTTTACATTGTATATTTCCCTCACAGTAACACTATTGTTTACCGTTTGAAATGTCTGTAAAATTTCCCCAGAATATACGTCACAAATAAAAATAAACCTGATTTTCTAGACATAGGACTGCATTTTCATTTTCTTCTTTGCTGGGGAAGATGAATTAATTCCGGAAATTTCTGATCTTCATAATGTTTCTTGAATAGATTCGCAGTATCCATACACTGCTGCTTGAACAGATCAAAAATTATTTTGTGGTCTGATATCCAAGTATGCATTCCATACGGTTACCTTTATCGGCGACTGCTCTCTAATGAAAATATTTCCTCTGTCGTTATGGCTTGAGTGCGTTCAGATAGGCTTTTGTTGACTGCACTCATTCTTCTGTATTAACTGTCTACATGTTCATAGATTTTTTCCGTTGTTTCAAGATGTTTACCAGGAAACATCAACGTTAAGAAAAGGTCTAAATAATTTATTTACACCATTCGAAAGAGCATGTTGCTATGACATATATGATTGAGCTTTGTAGGGCTAAAGAGAAGTGAGTGGGGCGTCTTCAGCGTCGAAAGAACATCCACTAGATAGTTATGTTTGAACCAAGGTTGATAGAGTACATAAGGTTGGTTCTTCCGCAACTAACGCTCCTATTGGTTGGGGTTCTGACGCTATTGGGGAACAAGAGGGTAACTAGCAGACAGCGTAATATGAAAGGTACCATGTTTAACAATAAAATATTGTTTTATACGTACAAATTGTTCGCCGCTGAGATAGGAATTTACATGTTTAAACATATGTATGCTTTAATAAAATGAAAAAACGAGAAAAGTGGCAGTAGTTTTCAAATTAAATGTCTTAATGCTGACCCGCTAACCTCAAAATGAAACAGTTTTATTCCAAATGCATAGACGCTTTATTAATTTCAGTAAATCTAGCAACAATGAGGGAGGGCTAACCCACTTGCGCAGAGGGGACAAAGCTGGTAGAGGATCATGCATCTCGTCCGCATTTTGAGACGCGTCCCTAAGTGTAATGGCTTAACATTTGTCATCTCCGTCCCAATTAACGCGTTTACCTTTATTTTGAAACTATCTGATCTGATTGGGAGAAAATATTTAACCTAATGTTCTTCTCACCTCTTCAGATACTTCACTATTTCTATCACGAAACTACATTTTCATTTTTGAAATTTGTTGAATGAGGTCTCTATTGCGATTTATAAGTTTCACATACGTTTAATGTAAAATTTTATTTTTGATTTCTATTGTTGAAACAATTGTTAAAAATGTTTGTGTTTCTGAAAACTCTAAACTTTCGAATTCGATATCGCATGCTTAAATACTTTGCGCAAGATTTCTTTATTTTGACGACAAATTTGTCAACTTCGGTAAGGCACCTTTATACACACTTTTTATTATCTCTCTGATCTCTGCGGTATTGATCTAGTTTAGATCTGAAGGCACTAATTCGGGAACATGACTCTCCGATAAGTGAACAGGCAAATCTACTGAAGGAACTGCGCCTGGTTTTAAGTATACATTTGCTAGGTAAGTTAAGCAGTTCTGATCGCAAATATCTTATATAGTCAGGTTCTTGAAAATGAAGGGAACACATTCTAGCATTTGTGATGTTTACTTTGTCCATTCTGTAACATTTTGATAACTAAATATTTTTGAAATCAGAATCATATGGAAAGTTGTGCAGTTATATATTATTTTCTTTCGCACTGCGATTATGTGATTTACAATCCCTCATTGCACTTTTGTATACAATATATTAAAAACAAACTATATTAAATAAACTATAATACACACAAAAAACTGTCAATAATAATAATAAAAACACAATCACATCAATTATACATGATACCAGACACGCACTTCTTTGCTAGACTTTCGTAATTTTGTTCCCGTGTGACATAATGCGCTAAGCAACGAAAACGTTTTACCGTCTGCTCACGCTAAATACACCCTCATGGTTTGAACAATTGACGCGCGGAGGAGCGAATGAGTTGTTTACCTCCTCTGCATATCTTTTGTTTCTGTGTCGCTGTTAAGCAAGTTTACTCATAGCAATGAATATTCTCCATAGACGGCGGCTGTAGATGGCAGGGGGCCTGTATGTGACTTCATACGATACATCAATAATAATAATAATAATAATAATAATAATAATAATAATAATAATAATAATACCATCATTATAGTAACTGCAGTTATATTCTAGCATCTGTACCTTAAATTTTCCAGCTGTAAAATATACATCTTGTCAACAAAACAGTTTTTTCTAGCAGAATCAAAGTTGAAGAGGTTTGTTGACGTATGAATGAAGTTGTAGCTGTATATATTTTGTATCGTTATTGCGTAATATAAAAAATAAAATAATCAATTGAGTGGCGTAAACCTGGATAAGCACCTCCTCTAAAGGCCAAGATCACTCAATCAACCAAGAAGATTATGGCCATAAACCTTTGGGACTTTGAAGGAATACTCTCCATTGACTTCAAGGAGAGGAACACCACAGTAAATGGGGAGTACTATGCTGGCCTACTGCATGGACTACGTGTTTCCATCAAAGAGAAAAGGCGGGGAATGCTAAGCGGTGGTGTGGGCCTTGTTTACGACAGCGGGCCTGTGAACACAGCTCTTGTTGCAAAGGAAATTGTGAAGAAATGTGGCTTCAAGGAGATCGACTATGCACCTTACAGCCCAGATCTAGCTTCCTATTCTCAAAACTAAGAAGAACCTTTGAAGAAGGAAATTTAAGTGTGACAAAGAAGAGATGGATGCTGTTTATGCCCATTTTGCAGGCAAGACTTCTGACTATTTGGGGGGAGGGGTTGAAATGTTAATTCAAAAATGTGAGAAGTGTATTGCAATGAAAAGTAACTATATGTAGTTTTGTCTTAATCATACCTAGAAAATGTTTAGGCCGGAAACATATGGACCTACCCTCGTACAGCGCATATGCTGTTTAAGATAAATTGGTCAAAGTACTAACCCAAAAGTACCTGGATGCAGTTTTATTAACCCTGTGATATTGGTGTTAAGCCTTTGCCTCTACCTATAGGCCCTCTGGTATCCATCACATCCTAACACAAATTAAACACTCCTCACAAACAGATATTGTATTTGCTTGCGAGAGAATTGGTCATGTTAAAATGTCGTTATTTCCAGCTAATAATGACTTGGATTTGCAGAAAACGAGAAACTGGCTGTTTTTATTCATAACACCACCCCTTAATGGAAAAAGTTTGATGGTGCGGCTTGCTTGAAAACGTGCATTGTTTCACAGATTAAGTCCCAGGAGAGCAGGTGGGGTCGTGTGGGAAAACTCCGAGACGGGCTAGATAATATAATCGATACAAAGAACTCGCGTTTTGTTGCGACGCAAACCACGTGCAAATGTCTAGAAAACAACTCTTACTTGCCCTTCCTGCACTGTTTTCCGCTGCCGGGTCATTACCAGGATTATGGACCATTCCCGAAATGGAAATAATCTGAAGACACCATAACTCTATTGTATTTTTGTTATACAAGTGGCCGTTTACAGACAGTGCAGAATTTTCTCTCAAGAGAAAGAAGAGATCGATTAAATTTTAAAATAATAATTAAAATTAATTTTTAAAAGCCACGTTTTTATTTTCTTAATTTGAATTAACTGAAAAATATAAAATAATTCATCCTAGCCAAATGCAGATTTATAACCCCATGCAAAGTCATAGAATAGTTTGTCTGAACCTTTTGTGTGATTAACTTAAACTATAAATACGCTTAACTGTTATTAATTTTATCTATTGCATGCGCCCCACGTTTTTCATTTGGAAGATTTTTTCTAAAAAGGTTTATGAGATTATGAATTTGCATGGGGTTATAAATCTGCATTTGTCTAGGATGATTTCAGCATTTATCTGAAAAAGTTGATTCTATTATGAACAACGGAAAGCACAGCGTAATCAGAGTTTATTTTTTAGTAATTACTCTGTAACTCGTCATCGCTAAAGACCACAAGCGGTTGATGGGACATTAAACGCTTAAATAAGGGAACAACTGACTTAAAAATAAGTGTCGTATAACATTTACAGGTGCATATTATGGTGTTTTGCACCTTAAATAGCTTTAAAATTTGTATTTAATACACTTTCCCAAGAATAGCTTTAATTTTATGTTCTTCTTAAATTCGCAAATTAATTATTTGCAGCGTTTTAAATCACTCTTTAAGTCCTTTGTTTTATATTTGAGAATATATCGTTAAAGAAAGGGCGAATTCACTTGGTTTGCTTTTCAAATTTTTAACGTGAATGAGTTTATGCGCTGTTTCCCTTTGTATATTCCACCTGAGACAAATTAAAGGGCACTTTATAGGTTCAACTTCGAATTTAGAATCATTAAATATATTCCCTAATAGTTTGCAAGGATTTGTAAAGGACAGCACCGGTTGTAAAAAACTAATTAACCAAGTCTGTATTTAATGAATAAAACGCATTAAAGCCACAAAGGAAAATTTATAATATACATATGTGTCTCTAACGCAATATATTGTGGAAAAGGAGAAAATTTTAAACTTAATTTATGGAATCAGAGTCATGTAGGAAACTTTTAATTTCACGGTCAGAGTTCGATCCGGATCTACCGATGCTCTTACTCCCTGCACTACCATACAATGTACAGTCATAGTGGCGAATCTTCCTCATCGGGGACTTTAATGCCATCTCGTTGTAGAGAATTTATTCTAAAGAGATGATAATTCATAATTAACGCTATTAGTGGTAATATATATAAAATATGATTTTTATACACAAGCCATGTGTTAAACTCAGTCTAATTGGAGTTGGACGGGCACAATAGTTCAGGTGGTAAGAATGTCTGCAGGAAACTGAGGATTCGTGGTTCGATTCCTGGCCGTAACCAAGAGCTTTTCCCATGCAAATTTAACTGCAAATATTTGACTTAGCACCCGGATAATGTGAAAAAAATTACATTTCAGATAAACTTAATACAGAACGGCCAATGGAGGTCAATTGACGTTTCTGGTTTTCAAATGCTCTTATTTTCACTGTGTTGGAAGTGTTTTTCTATGGTTTTGTGACCTTTAATCTGTTTCAATGACGTTTAGTTCATCAATATTTTTGCGTTTCAGGGGTAAATTTTTAAAACAATAGCAATTTTACCATCAGTTCCCGGAGGTGATCAATTAACCGCTTCCTTGCCCACGTTTCTTACATGATTGTTGCTTATTGTAACCAACAATCATCATCACTGTACAACAAACATGTTTCACACTCATTGTAACGTAGTGTGTGAGTCATTGTTTATCAGCTTTCGTATCCGTGTCTAAAATTTCGCTTACCTTTTCATTTACATGTAACTTTCACCGACTACTGTCACCGTCACTCAGGTTGATGATAGGGACGAAGGACCACCTAAGGCCGCTAAAGGCAAGACATGTCAAATAGGGTTATGTAAGAAAAATAAAACCAAAGACAGTTTTTCGATGTGTAAAAATTTTGTATGTGGTTCTTATATAATCAAAAACTCTGCAAAAAGTGACATATCAATATCTCTGAGAATGTTTCAATGTAACAGCTTTCTGCATAAATATAACTCGTTTTTGTATAACTTGGTACAAATAATTTGTTACTACATACCATAGAACAAACCCAATTCCTATGATTGAAATAAAAAATAAACACATTTTTTACTAATAACCATTTAGCCTGAGATGGAGCATAAAAGATGAACAAAAGAATGAACGAACAAATATGTGAATGCATTATTGAATCATCATCAAATTAAATGAATAGACAAAGGGGCCTGGGGACATAAAGCGCTAACATACGTGAACAAAGACAATGAATATAAAAATATCTGAAACCAGAAGCTCGATTCAAGCATGATACGAAACTGGTTCGCAGTTCAGACGCCATATTGTTCCCTCTACATCACTACAGTCATCTGGTAAATAAGAAATTTCATCGGCCTGAGTCAGGAGACACTGAAATATGTGATACTGAACAGACACCAAGTATATACAAACTCACTCCGGAAAATGAATACAAATTGTATGCGAACCTGATTTGCAATTTAGAAGCAAGAAGGATATAAGCAATAAATCCCATAGTTTTCAGGGAGAAAAATTATTAAAATGCTTAAGAAAGTAATAATGCTCAATTAACTGCTAACGGGCGTTTTACGGGGTACTTGAAACTCAGGCGTTCTAGGATTCATTTTATTTTTAAAGTTTCAAGGAAAAATACTGAAAAAGTAAAAATATACTCTCTTCTACAGTCATTCGTGCATGAACTAGTGGTACCACCTTTAATTCATATTTCAAAAGATGTCTGAAATATTAAAATAGAAACGTGTACAACTTATCCCTTTTTGACAGCACTGACAGAAAATTACTTTTCTATCTGTAGTGAAAACTTCGTTTCCACCAATCTATTTTTAATTAAGATATTTATGGAACTCTTTTATTAATGCTCAGAGTAACAGTACAAAACAGAAGATCGTGACAAGTGACATGATAGCGTGTTTATCTCGTATTTTTGGGAGGCGATATATATCTGTAAGAACGGTCTACTGTTAAAGTACTAATTGCCTCAAGAATGAAATGCTACAGGTAAAAACGTTAACCACCGATAAAAAAATTAAAACTTTAAATATAATGATAAATGGGAACAATATAAGGATCGAAATGTATTACATAATATACAGAGTGGTTTAAATAGGCACTAATAGGCTTAATTTTCTAAGATATGCTATTATCCTTAAAATAGCATTTATAGGAATTATAAAACTTTGATAGATATATTTAAATAGGTCAAGATGGGTTTTGGATTAGATCAACTTAAATAAACAGGTTGCAAGCCTTTGTTTAAAACATCGCAATAGAGACTTTTTTTGAAAATGTTCCATTGCAAATTTTTTGCTATTGCCAATTACACAGTCAAAATAAAATTCCTTCCTGCAAAAGTTATAAGTGTACTATACAGCTTTGACACCGCTCAATTCGAATATTGTAATATCAATACAATACAATTGTATTGATATTACAATTCCTATCAATACAATTTTAAGGGACGTAATTTAAATCAGTAAAAAGGGCGGTTTATTTCAAATTACAAATATACCACTAACACTAACATACGACTTTCAGAACACGGTCATGATGAAGTGGTTTGCTATACTCCGGCCGAATGCCCCGGGTTGGGCAACAACATTCGAAGCGGTTTTGTCTGTGGGACTGGTTGATCACCGATTTAGTTACTGATCTCCATATTTTGTAGCGGCGTATCGTTAATTGACTATTGGTCGATTTAGTGTTGTTGCCCACGCTTCATTACAGCAATATCTCGTGTTTCGCTATTTTGTGACTCGTGCTCAACAGGACTGGTAGAGGATTGTAAATAATTACGCGATGTGACATAAAATAATACATAACACTTTATTATTCGCAAGATCTTTCGCGTCCTCTAGTTTCTGCATATGATAGACCTTAGCTACGCTCAGTTTAAATTTAGCTAGATGAGGACCTTAATAGTGCGCACGGAGAAATTAGTCTTGCTGGAAACGAATCTGCTTATGTGATGTTGCGTCTCCTGACTTTTTCTGGCTTTGGCTTTTGAGCATTCGTATATTTTTCTGATAACTCTCACAGTGTCGTAAATTATTCAGGATGAACAGGCAAATTCGATTATTGTATTTTATATTTATTTTTGCTGAGAAAACCCAGATGTATTGGATAGAAAAAATAGCAGACATATAAGTGATAGCGAGATACATTCCCACTAAGAAAGCAAATGTCATTGACTTGTGCTTCTCAGCCGCCAGTTTGTGTTCTGGAACATGATTTGCTGGAAAATTTTGGTGCCAAATTTTTATCTTAAGTTTGCAAACAAGGAATGAAAGAGTTTTTTTTTTCTGCTCTTTTAGATTCACTTTTCCACATTTATAATGGAAACTGTTTGGATTGTTTTTACACAGACATGATATATTTCGCTTAGAAATACCAACTAATACACAAAGAAACTAGCTTTTAATTATACAGATTGAATTCAACAGTGAAAAATATTTATCTCATACAAATAAATTTAATACGGTATAGAAAATATTCTATATATGATAATGTGCAAGATAATTAATATTTATTATTGATTTAATAAATAGGAAAGCACAGAACTAATCTCAACGTTTGTATATTCATATTTTAGTAGCAATATAAGATATTAATTAACTAATAAACATGTTTTATAGTTTTGTTTTATATTCACTCTATATTTAATGTTTCAAACATTACTTCGTATTTTATGCATCCACTTTTGGATATTTTTAGTACTTTAGGGAATTTAAATTCTGACTGTAATTTCGTAATAAATATTCACATTTAAAGATAGCGATGCGATGTTATATATTTGGCATTCCGTTTAGAGACCGCCACGGGTGGCAGAGGTCGTTAAGGCACGCACTCATGAGCGGGAGGTCTGGGGTGCGAATCACGCCAGGACCGTCCTCCCTGACTGAGGTTTTTCTCACTTCTTATTGGCAGGGTGGTACCGTTAACTTAGGCCTGGAAAGCTTCCTTCCTTAAAAATAAATTCTTTCCCAATATATAATTTCATCTCGTGTATCATCAGTGTCCATCGCCTGTGATACCTCCGTAGTAAAAACGAGCGTTAAAACAGGTTCTTCTTCATTCCATTTAGAACAAGTTTGTTGTGGTGCTTGCAAATGTATTTCTAGATAAATGAAAACAGCAACAAGGAAATAAATAATACATTAATTAAATACTTTTAATAAGTGTTATGCAGATGTCAGAAGATAAGGAAAGTTTTTAAGTAATTTATATTTGCTTAGCATTTAGCCTGGTGATTAAAACTACATTTAAGAATGATTCAGTTTTCAAATTCGTCCGGTAGTGGGGATGGCCGTGTATCTTCATACGCTTGTTAATTTTCATTACTAGATTGACAAAGAAGTAGAGTTCAAATTTTTGCTCGGGGAATGTTTCTTTTTAATGTTGCTTCTTTAAAATCAACTACTTACTTCTAAAGCAAGATACAGGGAGACAAAGCGTGGCAATACCTAGCATTAAGACATTTTTAAAAGGAAACCAACAGTATAACTAATATAAACGTTTATTATTAAAAAATGTGGAGAGATAGATGCTCCGTTTGAATGAAGTGTTCGAAGGAATCAACCATAATTTACGTCTCGAAGAAGAGCTTCAACATTTTACATTCTTCCCATCTTAATTTTAGCTCAAATTTTATATTGATACGTAATAATACCTTTAATTTAAAAAAAATTTCAATCCTAAATAGAAAAACAAAAAATTCAATAACAATAAATGACTTTAAACTGTCAGTCACTGATAATAAAGATGCATTGTAATCATGATATTAGCAGAGATGGAACCTGCTTGAACGATTAAAGAAAGCTGTCAAATCTTAACGAGCAGATTTAGAGCCTTTTCAATTTTCTCCGCTGCCGAACCGACCAAATTCTGGAGAAGGGTAGGTAAGTGTGTTTGTGCGCTGGAAGGAAAGGTGTGGCAGGGGAGGTGAGGAGAAGTTAAGGTAGCGCAATATCACCGGCAAGGTGTGAATTATTGCCGGGGGACTGTTATTACTTCTGTCTACACCCGTCCTGACGTCGTCTTGTAATTGAATTCTGCTCCGAGGGAGGGAAGGATGGTCATGCCGCAAAGATTTTCACCAACTTCTTTCTCTAGCCCCTCTCCTGAAGAAAAATGAGAGGAAACGCTTTATGGCAAGCTATATGCCCGAGCCAAGACGTTCACCTTATATCAAGCAAAAAAGGATAGAAAGAAGAAAAAAGCATTCTGGAGATCTAATTATCATTTACTTCGGCGCTCTGGCTAAAATGCAGCCACACTGCTTTAGAGGCATTTAAAGAGGCTAAGTTCCTTGAAACTCCTAAGATTACCTGATTTTGCTGATAAAATGGATATTGGAATATTGTCAAAAATCTCCTCAAAAAAAAAAAAATAACACCACCTTAAGTGTCAATGAATGTACTTTAATTAAATGTATCACGCTCAATACAGAAATGGGCATTTACTACTACTATATAGTAAATGCTATTTAATTTTATAATTATGAAAATGGAATTGAAAGCGTTGAGAAATAAAATTAGTAATAAAATAATAACAAAATACCAAATATAATAACAAAAGCTA
Source organism: Metallyticus violacea (assembly GCA_030762175.1). Classification (NCBI taxonomy): domain Eukaryota; kingdom Metazoa; phylum Arthropoda; class Insecta; order Mantodea; family Metallyticidae; genus Metallyticus; species Metallyticus violacea. The sequence continues at coordinate 93,849,423 of CM060840.1, read as the reverse complement.
GCAGTAGCAACACTCTTCTGTATTTCGTTTTCTACATAGAAGCATACTTATTTTTTAATTTGGTTTATTTACGGACGCTCTTTAACATCTCAGGTCACAGCGTTCCATTCTATTCAGGGCGTGAAACGGCCGATAAATTTTTCTCAGGGAGCTCTTCTTTCAGGCTTGAGGTTCTTTTATGTGCCGTAAATCTACGACATGGGACCCATGGCTTTACTTCCCTTCAGAAGGAAGCCATACTTAAGATTTTTACGCCCGAAAAAAAATCAGTCAGTTCTGGGGACTGATCGAACCCGCGATCTTGGGCTTAGGAGGCAAGTATGGCTACCACTACACCACCAGAACCAAGAGAAGCATATCTAAGAAACCAATATACCGTTTTAAAATGTAATAGTTCATGTTCAGTAAGAGGGGACCTAGTGTGATATAATGTGAAGCTAGAATCCGCCTTCTTTCCTTCCTTGCAATTTCCCTTCAGAACAGCAAGTACTTCTCATTGGTTGAAGGATGTAGCGTAATTTAACACAACGCGTGGTGTCATTATTATTATTTTTTTTTTTTTTTGTGGTCTTCCAGGCTCGTTTTCGAGTCATCAGTGAAGTTGTTGCGGGTTCCTGGCAGAAAACACCTGTCGGCCTCTGCAAGCCCCCTTAGGTAATCTTTCAATTTGGAACACCTCTCTACATTTATATGGGGGAGGAAAGATCAACTATTGGTTCCCATCAGTCCCCCATGTATATTTGTTTGCTTAAGAAGATGTTTTGTCAAGAGGGTAGATCACTGAGTTTAAATGTTTTAGTACAAATTCATTTTAAAAAAGTTAAATGAATAATTCTCTTAATTAGGTACAATTATGGAATTTACTCTGGCATATTCATATACTTTTGGGAAAGGTTTTACTTTTTTGTATTGCCTTCAAGAATATAAAATAAAGAATTCTTCTTTATAGTTGTGGTCATAACTCTTAAATTTGAATATTGTGAATTAGGAAAGAAAAAAATTAGAAAATCTTCTACAATGCATACATAAAATTTTCTTTGGCATACTTTCCAAGTGAGGTATTATAAATATTATTATACTGTATCATGTGCAAGGAATAAATTTATTATGGGCTAAATTTAATTTTCATTTCTATTTTTTTTTCTTATGTAAAGTTATTGCTGAAAGTATTTGTGCTTTGGTTTTAATTTGCAAAATCTAAGTTTTATTTAGGAAAATATTTTAATGCTCTTTCTTACTTTCTTAGGTATTTTAATGCGCATTTCCTTATTTATATAAATGAACTACTTCTTCAATAACTGTATTTTCTGGACCAAACCCTGGGAGGAGGGCTTATGACATGGGTATGTTTCCTAAATTTGAAGATATTAATGCTATGTACTACTAGCGGGTTAGTGCCACCAACAGGAAGACATTGCAATATTTGCATTAAAATATTGAACATTTGGGGAAGGGATATTATATCGATATGATTTGTTTTATTTACGGACGCTCTTTAACATCTCAGGTCACAGCGTTCCATTCTATTCAGGGCGTGAAACGGCAGATAAATTTTGCTCAGAAGCCTTTTCTTTCAGGATTGAGGTTCTTTTATGTGCCGTAAATGTACGACACGGGACCCACGGCTTTACTTCCCTTCCGAAGGAAGCCATACTTAGGATTTTTACCCCGAAAAAATCCATCGGTCTTAGCATGAATCGAACCCGCGATCTTGGGTTTAGGAGATAAGTATGGTTACCACTACACCACCAGAACCGACTATATCCCTATGTTTTCTAAAAGTTGAAGGTATTGGTTCTATGTGGTACTAGCGGCGTAATGCCAATAATAGCAACACATTGCAGTGGTTACGTCAATGTACTGAAAAATTTAAAGCTAACATTAAATTTCATAGACCTATTACCTCCTATAGCACTCACCGCCAAGGGTGGTCAAGGTCGTTAAGACGCGGGCTCGTGAGCAGCGGGAGGTCTGGAGTTCAAATCCCACCAGGACCGTCCTCCCTGATTGAGGTTTTTTCCAAGTTTTCCCCAGTCCTCATAAATGGCAAATGCCGGGGAGGTACCCTAAACTTAGGCCTGGAACGATTCCTTCCTTAAAAATAAATCCTTTCCCAATATATCATTTCATCTCGTGTATCATCAGTGTCCATGCCTGTGATGCCTCAGTAGTAAAAACGGGCGTTAAACACTATTTATTTCTTCATTCCTATAGGACTCTATAATATAGCTTCTACTGGTATTTCTACTTCATTAACAAAAACATTGTGTACTCAGATTTTGTGAAATGCATTTGCATAAAAATAATAATTCTTAATTCTTTACGACTTCTTTTTAAATATTTTTAACGTCCGTTTTAAATCTGGCATCACAGTTTTAATTTTAAGTGAAATTGGGATGATTTAAAGAGATTTGAAAGAATGATAAATGTTGTGTTTAAATGATGAGTGTAAACTTAAGAGATATTCTTGTAAAAGTACTGGATGGTAATACATACCGCTGGTAACTGTGGTTAGTACTATACCAATGTAATAAATTAGGATAAAACAGCTGGCTACCAGCTATAATTCTTACTGGCTCCAATTAGTTTTGTAGATTTTGGAATATTAAATTGGGAAGTGGTTTAGTAAATTTATATTTTCGTTTAATTAATTCATTTGAGTTAATTTTTATTATTTTATTGTATTATTTTAGTCTAGATATTATGAAATGTTATAAAATAATGTTGTAAGAGATATTTTGTATTGTATAGTTTATAATAATAAATAGAAATTTTATATACACGTCCTGGTTTAGGAAACCAGGTACCCGGCTGGCGTTTACAATTTTATTTATTTATTTGTCACATTGAGTCAAATGTGAAGTTCCTTTTGGTAAACTATTTTTAATGAAAGGGGTATTTAATTAGATTTGCAAGCTTGTGATTTATTTGATATTAAATGATTTTTATTATATCTTGAACGGTTTTGAAGAGGGTTAAATAAGTAATCCTTGTTTCAATTTGGTTGAATCATGCAAAATTTTGTTGTTTACTCTTCAATTGCTGGTATTAAATTTGTGAAAATAGATAAGAAATTCTCCCGTTTTGGCTTTTTGTTTAATTATTAAAGCCCTTTTTTCCATTTGCATGGAACATACAATTGTTAATACTCTTTGCGCCTAGATTCCTGTCGGGCAAATAATTTTTAACTTTGCTACAGTGTGTTCTTGCCAGATTTTCCTGTTCTTGCTAAATTTTCCTTATTTTCTTTACTGATTCCATCTATAATCTTTTTAATAATTATTATTTTTTCCCTTTTAATCTGAAATAAGTGTCTTTTGGTCTTTCTTACTTCTTTTCCTGTCAAACGACTATAAATGTAGAACTTTTTCAAATATATTTCCAGTTTTTGGAGGTGTTGTACCCTTATGTTACAATTTTGTTGCGTGTTTTCTTTATCATTCTCTATCAATTAGTCTTAAAAGTTTACAAGTAGTCTTGTGTTTCTGCCCTTCTAGATATTTATTTGCCTTTTTCTCTTTTCCTTGAACCATTTCTTCCCATTTCAGTAAGCTCTTTTTTCTGGAAAGCTACATTTTATTTTATCTTGATACTTTCCCAGGTAAAGACGAAATGCTATTGTTTGTTTGAAAAAAAAAAAAAGGAACCATATATGCAACTTATTAATACTCAAGTTTGAACATTCACGTTCATAATAAAAGTAGGAAAAAATAATATTACATCGGTAATACAATTTTCTGTCATTTTAAACAACTTTATCTGAAACGTATATTACTGAAAGCGGTAAGTGATTTATGGTAGACGCGAAATTACCTTGTGATTGACATGTCTGCTGCCAAATGGCCGCGCCAGCACGTTTTTGCCACATCACATCACTTGTTGTCCGTCTCCAATGGCTGCACTCCAAGAGCACCATCATCTCCCTCTTCCTGTCAATTTCCATTTCATTATGTTCATTATCACTGTAAATGAAATCACTGAAGCCACCCAAGTTTATTACAAAATTTCCACTGTTTCTTCTAGAACGCCTTCTTTCCATGCATTCTCTTGAAAATCCTTGCTACTGTGTAATTTACATTAACTGTTAACTGTTGCAACGCCGAAGATGTCATACCTCTGACGATAATATGCTTTTGTTACCTGATTAACCAGCGGTAAGACGAGTCTCTCGCCAGCTGAGTAGCCAGCATGAGCACATCTTAAGTGTCAATCATGAACTAATTTCTTGCCTTCTGTAACTAACCTGTATTGTAATAACTATTACTATATGTTGAACATTGGTTATTTAAATACTTTGTTGTATGCCAGAATAAAAACATTTTTTGTTGTTGGTCAAAATAATTAATAAACTGTTACACAATGGGAATAGTTGCATATAAGTGGCCTGGTAACAATTGCGTTTTGATTACTAAAATGTAGTTAACTATTGAACATTATGTTAAGATAGCATTAAAACAATTTATATGTTACTGAAAACAAATAAATCATTAATTATCATTGCAGAATACATAATTAAGAATTTTAAAAAGTTAGTATTTAATGTTAGCAACCAAATGAATTAGTAAATTTTGACTACACTAACTTAATTTGGAGTATACAGCAACAATAGAGTTTCTGAAATATTCTTAATATTTGTACTGCTCATCCAATTCATGAGTCTTTCTCATACCTCCTAATCAGTGTGTGTGTTTATGTACGTAAATTTCAATTGAATATTGCTTACGTTCTACGGGTATTTTGAAGTAAATGCATTTGCATAGCAGTATAAATGTATTCAATGCTTAATGCTGCTCCGTTTGGCTTTGAAATAATTTTCCGTGCAACATCTGGCAAAACTTCACAATTAACTTGTTTACCTGCGTATGTCGCGCAACCTCTTTCGTGCGTAAACTCGTGCATGCATGTGCGTGTATATTGGCACTGCAATATACGTGCAGCACGCGAAATTGTCTTGGGGTATCCTGTTTAATCTACCTGCATAGTTGGCGTGCCAAAGGTCCTGTCTGTGACCGCGTTGAAGCCAAATGACTGGAAAGTTTGCGGTTTACGGTGCACGGGCAGGAATTAAACAGCAACGAAAACGATTATTAAAGATATAAAGAAGAGAAACATATTACCCAAGGAAAAACATGAGGGAAAAAATGCCTCCTAGAGCAATGCTGAAGTTTTGTGTCATGGGCAGAAAATTTAAAGAGACGCATAGCATGGTCAAATTACGGAGAGATTGCAGTTTTTCTCCACTTTACATTGTTATTCAGATGTTTTACATTACTTGGAAATTCAATTTATATAGTAAAAGTAAGCCTGTTACTGTTGGTAAACAGTAAAATAAATGTAATTTATTTCTAAATAGTTACGCTTTGAAAATTTTTGTTTTTATTTTTCTTATTTCCACACAGCTATTGCATACTATATATATATATATATATCCAATATATCAAAATACCAAAATTAATTAATAATTTGACCATATACATATGACTTTCATTTAAATTATTTAAATTATCTTCAGTATGAGCTATTTGGTAAAATTATTAATTTATTTTGGTATTTTGATATATTGGATTATTAATGATTAAAAATAGGTATTCAAACCATTATGTAATACTACCGCCACGGGTGACCGAGGTCGTTAAGGCGCGCACTCATGAACGAGAGGTCTGGGGTTTGAATCTCACCAGGACCGCTCTCCCTGACCGAGATTTTTTCCAGGTTTTCCTCAGTACTCATAAATGGCAAATACCAGGGAGGTACCCTAAACTCCTGGAACGTTTCCTTCCTTAAAAAATCCTTTCCCAATATATCATTTCATCTCATGTGTTATCAGTGTGGTGCATCGGTAGTGAAAACGGTCGTTAAACACCATTAAATTTTGTATGTAATTTTTAAAATAAGAAGATATAATTCCAATGTGTAGATTTAGTACTATTTATTGAACATTAAATACAGAAACATTTTCTAAATAGATACCAAAAAAATCTTCAAATTCTAATTTCTATCTTGTTTTCCTACATAAACATTGAAAAGTGTATTGAAACGTTGATATATTTATTAATATAAATTGCAATGTGCTATATACAGCGGTGTTTTGTAACATGTATTACAAAACACAAAAAGAATTAAAATGAATGGATGGGTAGGTGGGTAGGTAGGTAGGTAGGTAGGTAGGTAGGTAGGTAGGTAGGTGGGTAGGTAGGTGGGTAGGTAGGTGGGTAGGTAGGTAGGTAGGTAGGTAGATAGGTAGATAGATAGGTAGATAGGTAGATAGATAGATAGATAGATAGATAGATAGATAGATAGATAGATAGATAGATAGATAGATAGATAGATAGATAGATAGATAGATAGATAGATAGATAGATAGATAGATAGATAGATAGATAGATAGATAGATAGATAGATAGATAGATAGATAGATAGATAGATAGATAGATAGATAGATAGATAGATAGATAGATAGATAGATAGATAGATAGATAGATAGATAGATAGATAGATAGATAGATAGATAGATAGATAGATAGATAGATAGATAGATAGATAGATAGGTAGATAGGTAGATAGGTAGATAGGTAGATAGGTAGATAGATAGATAGATAGATAGATAGATAGATAGATAGATAGATAGATAGATAGATAGATAGATAGATAGATAGATAGATAGATAGATAGATAGATAGATAGATAGATAGATAGATAGATAGATAGATAGATAGATAGATAGATAGATAATTACTAGAGATATGCAAACCAAATATATAATTAATAATAATTTAAGAGCAATGTAATCAGAAGTTGAATAATAAATTCTGTATTAATATAGGCTTATTTTGAATTACTTGAGAAATACGGTTAAAGTTTGACATCACACAATTAGTCTATTTTTTCTTCCAGAAACCTTTTTGGATAGCCCGGTTTCTGAATGCACTAATTTTTCAATTTTCTTTTAATAGTATATCCATTATTCTTAAAGAAGCCTTAGCTTACCTTCGCGATAATTGGACTTATGCTAAAATTCGTAAAGTAGTTATTCGGTATTATCTGCTTTCCATTTCCAGGTAGTCCTTTGTATTGGTATACAATTATCGTCAAACCTGTGAAGAGATAACAGAAATAGACATTGTCATTAAGTATAAAAATGGAACCAGAATATCCAATAACACTCTAAATGTCTTAGTGAACCTTCAGCATTACGCTTAGTTCGCAGTAACAATGATGTTTGGGATGTCACTTGAAGAGATTGGCGTTCTCCACAGTAGGCAACTGTCGAATCGAGTCGAGGTGAGCTATGGAAGACGAACAGAAATCTAGAAACTTTAAATTACGTTATTGTAAAGCGTTCAAACAAGTAATTTTTACACTACTTGGGTTGTGTAGTTTTCCCGCCAATACGCCTTCTACCTGCTCTCGGTTGTTAAGCACTAAGTGTAATTATTTCAATAATGGCTTCCAAATATCTAAATTAAATACTCATCCAGTGCACGGATCTAGCCAAACCATTCATACTTGTATTTACACATAAAAATGTTGAGAAAAAACACATAATTAATACATACACACACTCTCATGTACTAACATGTTTAGAAAACAACTCTCCCACTCCTCGAGCCCACGAAACAAAAAATATAATTAATAAGCATGTTACATTTGTCATTATAGGACACTAAAAAGACTAATACATAATTCAAACATTCATATATAAACACTAGAAAATAAAAAACCCAATAGATGTACATTTAAATGTATAGGTACATTATATGCTGTCTTCTCAGGACAGAGAAGAAAATCTGCCACCTTCAGCACTCTGTAGCTTCACATTCTGCAAGAAGCCGACAGGTGTTCTCCATAAGGCAACCTGCGACCGCCTCACTAATGATTCGAAAATGAGCTTGGAAGGCAATAAAAAAAGTTGTATTATGTTCCCAATTTTCTCTTTTACATAATAGGGGAATGACAGTAACCATGTTTTAATATCCAAGGATTTAATTGCGAAAATAATAAATTTAAAGGTTACTGATCAAATAGAATCACACATTCTCGGTTGTTGCTGATAGTAGGGAGAGCTGGGCAACTCCCTACCTCTGCACGTTTTGCTCATGTCTTAATATCCTACTAATATAATTGAAAGTAGTGCCACTTAAACACGCTCTTGGCGTGAAACCAATTAACTATGCTGCTGAGATTATGTGTACATGTTTCGTAAATTGCCACAGTTTACAACAACACTACTTTGTATCAGAAAGTTTATCTGTATTTTATTAACATATATGCAATTATCCAAATGTTACTTAACAAATAATCTCCGTAATAATACTGACATATGAATGTTTTAAGAGGTACAAAGCCACGACTTCCGTTATCCAGCTATAAAACCATGCCCCTTGGCAGTATATAATCACACATCAATTTGAAGGAATTTTGTAATTCTGCAATCTAACGTAACTGCATTTTTCAAAAATAGTTTCATATAAATGAAAAGCAGTTTCTGATAGGTTCAAATAATACCTTATGGGTTCCAGTAACTCTTATTGACGGCCATTTTTGGCAATATTTGGCGACATATCAAGTAAACGACGTTCTTATTTTTAACAACTGCTTAGCATATTTTTAAGAGTTTTTAAAATTCTGGTTTCACTATTGCACTGAAGAAAGGTGAAGCAATGTTTGAATATAATAGAACCATTTAAAATATATAGCTATAAATTGTAAAAATTTAACAGTAAATTAATAAAAAATTATTTTTATTATATACATACATACATATAAAATAAAAATGAAAAATAATGTACACTATTAACAATGTAACTAAATTAATAATTAGAAAAGCAGAAAGATATAAAAAGTCACAGATTTACAATCGCTATATTTCGAACTGCTAGAGTTCCTCTATGGACAATAAATATATCTTGTAGCGAGTAAAATTATATAAAATATTTCCTACGTGCTTTATTACAGTAGTTGCAGTTGGCGTCAGTCAAAAAGAACGCCCTGCTTGTGAATTTTGGCTAATGAAAATAAGCTAATAGGCATTTCTGTGGACCAAACTGAATGGCTAGCGTGGCTTAACAGTACGAGTCTTGCGGCTATATGTTACAAGCACTAATTCCACAAGCTATAGGAGAGTGCAGCTTTAACTACAAAATTTCGATTTCGATGTGTGAAGCGGTTTCTAATGTGATGATTTAGTAGGATGTACCCAAGGGTCCCAGTTCATATCTCGGGACTTTCAGGAGCCCGAAGTCGCCTTTTGTGCCTTTGTGGTCACAGTAGGAGGGAGATGAAAGGGAAGGACTCAAATCACACGACAATTTGGCTCATTAATTGCCTAAGAGTGTTTATTCACACGACACTTTGTTGTCAGCCATCTGCTTCGTTACCTCTTTGACTTTAATGCCACGAGCTACATACGCTGCTTGAAATGACATCTATGTGCCTCTTGTGTTTCACTTTCCTATTGTATCTGGGTCTACGTCTTGGTAACTACTGTACTAACTGGAGATTCTTCTGGAAATGCCTCCACTGTCTGTCTCAGCTGCGGTGCTTTTGCAAGCTGTTTCCCCTTATATACTAATCTCAAATTGTACCCACGTGGTCGTGAGAGCTCACGGGAGTTACAGAATAGCGCCCATGGATTCCTGAGGCTTTAAAATGTTCAAATATTATTGGTAAGCTCTTGTGGTTCCACTTTAAATTCGTCAACTCTTTGATTCCTTATTGGGATCATTCTATGTAATGACGTCATCGTCAACACCCGTTCCCTTTCCAGCTTTTAACTAATTTTAGGACATCTCCAGCAACTAAAGAAACAAAGGACCTATTGTTTGGTTCACTGGATATTCACTTACCTTTTGTCACAATGCTAGAGCCATTATCAGTAAATGAGAGCGCAAAAGATTACAAAGACAGCCTTTTCTCTATCGTCAAAGAAGTATCGTCCAGATAACCATGAATACATTTCCGTGATACATGAAATGTTCCTGTTTGTTACTACATGCTATATAATAGTTAATAATAATTACTATTTAAATTATACCAACACATTCCCTCTCGGACATGCATGGGTGTGAGGACATGTCACATGTGTCATTACAACTGCATTTGGCATCACTGCTAGAGTGTTTAAAATGCCGATCTAATTTTCAGTCTTTGTCTTAAAATATTTCCATTTTTAACGCATTTTCCTGGAGAAATGGAACTGAATCATGCTCCCCTATCCCTTTTCTCTTATTCTTTTCACACTGTAACGTTGTTTTAAATTTTCCTATACTGAAATATTGTTCTTTCTGACAGATAATACGCTCAGCCTGTTGAGCTGCGAATGATATTAGATTGAGCTCTGTTCTCAATATTTCTCTATAGCTGCTTTCCATTTAATTTTCTGGTTATTAAAAAAGCTCTCACTATTTCAGAGGAACTTATAGCGGGCTTATTTAGCTTTAGCAAGCTTTCATTATATTATTTTGAATTTAGATAACCACTACAATTACGCGCTAACGAAAATTAAAGGCTTAGTGTATCCAAGGAAACATGTATGCAATTGTATTTGCTGAAATAAAATAAGGACTTAGCAACGAAGAACGTTATCATTAACAAAAATCTTGAATTCAAAACCACTTTGAGGTAACTTGGTACAAAATTAAGTTGTGTAGTGCACAACAAGTAAGTAAATAATTTATAGAATAAATTAAAATGTTAAACAAGAAATAAGAGCTAAAACAACGTGCTTTTAAAACCCTTTAACATTTGACACTTTCTACAAAGGTCTTTACACCACCATATTGCTTCAAAACGAGAAGCAAAGAAAGTGGACTTGCAAACTGTACATCCGCCTAGTATTGGGCACAATTATAGTAGTAGTAGATGTATCTTTATTGTAATAAAGTTCTATGTGCACATTACAAATATATTTTATACATGGGTCATAGACCGTACATACACAATTTGAAAAAGGGACAAATAATAACAAAAATAAGAATATTAATAATAATAAATAAACAAACATTAAAATGTGAACGACAGTTACAGATATATGAATGGAAAATTTTTATATTTTTATAATTACACGAGTTATTGAGTTTAACCAGAAAATAAATTGTTTGTAGCTTCGTGCACATTGGCTAGGAAAATGCCAACCAATATTCAGCCAATTAATGTAGTTCAGCAAACAGATCTCAGCATGCCAATCGTCCTCTAATTGCCTTAAAAAGTTTTCAGAAAACAGTGTTTTTCTCAGGTGTGTTTTCAGTGAGAATATGTACCTATTCCTCATCCTTTCCACAAAATGGGAAGACTCTCCCACGTTTTTTTAACCTTCCAACTTCCAAGTCTAAACCAGGCCATTCCTGATCTCGGCTCTCTCCCTAGAACGAGCATATATATATATATAAATATATCTTTACTCCAGGTTAGTTTAATTTCTTTCGATAGGCTCAAGGAGACTTTCGACTATCATATAATACAACCAAGCAGATAACGCAAGCGCAGTAACACTTGCTTGCTTCTTTGATGGCTAACATGTTTTAACACTCAAGTGGAAAAAATAATATTAATATTAGGGACAGTTTTTATCTTGGAAGAGATTAAAACATTTTTTGTGAAAAAAAAATAATAGCAGTTAACATAGTAAAGCAATACATCGCTCCTATAAATGTCTATAACCACAGTTGTATAACAAAGTAAAAATGCTAAGAGCGTTCAATGTTAGTTATTCGACGAAACATTTTGGATAAGGGTGAAAGCCTACGTGCGTAATAATGGTATTAAGCAGCAATAAATAATTCCATAAAAAATTAACGGAAACCTAAGAGAACCATCATAGGTTTAGGAAAATTGATTTAAAGAATTCCAGGACAAATTATTACAATGTATAGCAGCTCTGATAATAATGCTTAGAAAAAGGAAAGCATTGCTAAATGCAGGTATTTGGCATAATGCACATCCTATTTGCCAATATCTTTAAGACGCCCAGTGTTATATCCTAAATTTGTAATGAGGAGCAATAATAGGCCACTGTTTGTTTCACTTTTCAGGAAGTAATTAAACTTTCTGGATAGTTTTGTTGTTTTGTTTGATTTACTTTTACGATTGGTTGAATAAAAAAGATGTAGTTTATCTTGCAGTTCACTATATACCAGGGGGGCCAAAATGTATACACACTTTCACAGTAGATATCTACTTAATATATTTCAAAGTTGAACCGAAAAACAACAATAATGTGCAGTATGATGTTCTGTAAACAGATGTGACTCACATATATTATGATAGCGTTGCTATGTGACAGGTAAATCAACAATGAAAAAATGAAGCTAACATTATCGTATGATGTTCTACAAACAAATTTGACTCATATTATGTTATGATAGCGTTGCTACAACGAAATGGAGCCGAGATTATCGTTTGAACAGCGCAAAGCAATTTTGAAGTGGTATTGGAAAATCGAGAATGTTTTTGAAGATCAAAGGCAATGGAGTCGTGTGTACAGAACAGAACCGCAGACGCGAATAACAAATGCACGCATTTCATACAAATTTGAGACTCGTGGTACCGTATGCGATGTTCACAAGGGCAGATCTGGGAGACCTCGCACAGCAACAAGCTCCGCGTTCTCATACCTTGATGATAATATTCCAAGGCACTGGATAGAATGTAGAGGTCCGATTGAGTTTCCACTGTGTTCACCGGATCTAACTCAGTTGGACTTCTACCTATGGGGAACTCTTAATAAGGATGTTGTATACTGTAAAAAACCAGCTACATTGACAGCACTTCGGGAAGAAATTGAAACGGCATATGCTGCAATCGCTGAGGACGCTTTCGCAACGTTGCTCAATCAGTAGTTTAACGTACTTAGAAGTATATCAAAGCCGATGGTGGCCGTTTTGAGCAACTGTTGCAACTGTAAAAGTCTAAGATGATTAATGTTCATCATTTTCTGTTTGTGTAAATTCAGTTTTGTTATGTTAACATATTTTTTTCTTTGCTTGAAGTGTGTATATATTTTTGGCACCCTCTGTTTCTTTTTTGTTGACCAGTGTATTTGTCATTTAACGTTTAAGGTACAAGAGCTTACTTGGTGATAATCATATCTTGTGACGTATATTCTTAAAGGCAAGGTAACTGATAATAAACTTTAATCTGTAGGGTAATTCTCATTTTCAAGCATGTTCCTTACAGAGGTTTGCACATGGTCTTGGTATCACTATAGAAATTGCAATAATATAACTTTTAGGAAGCATATAGTGTTCAAAAATCTATGAATTGTGCTACAATTTCACAAGCAGAATATACTCCAAAATCGGTCAAAGGTTTAATACAAAATTCCATTGTTGTAGCTGGCACACTCAAATGTTTCGAGTCTTTTACCCTTTTTTTTCTCAAAGAAGAAGAAGAAGAAGAAGAAGAAGAAGGAGGAGGAGGAGGAGAAGAAGAAGGAGAAGGAGGAGTAGGAGTAGGAGGAGTAGGAGGAGGCGTAGGAGGGGGAGGGGGAGGAGGAGGAGTAGGAGAAGGAGTAGGAGGAGGAGGAGGAGTAGGAGGAGGAGTAGGAGCAGGCGTAGGAGGAGAAGGAGGAGGAGGAGTAGGAGTAGGAGGAGTAGGAGTAGGAGGAGGAGTAGGAGGAGGAGTAGGAGTAGGAGTAGGAGTAGGAGGAGAAGGAGGAGGAGTAGGAGTAGGAGGAGGCGTAGGAGGAGAAGGAGGGGGAGGAGGAGTAGGAGGAGGCGTAGGAGGAGAAGGAGTAGGAGGAGGAGGAGGAGGAGGAGGAGGAGGAGGAGGAGGAGGAGGAGGAGAAAGCTTAGCACGACCAAAACTAACTCCATTTCGGCAGCAATAGGATGCTCAATTCTCGTTTTCTTATTCACATTTTCCTTTCTTTTTCTTGAAAAACAATTAAAATTGCATATTAACCTGGCTCATCTTTTTTGTTGGTTCAATTTCTCCTTTGCCTGTAGACAAAGCGAAACGGATAAGCGAAAGTAATTCTCAGGACAAAAGATGGGAACCGCGAATAAGAGATACAAGATGTAGGCTAATGGAAAAGGGGGAGATAAGAAACAAATTTAACCTTATCTATTTATAAACCTCTTCTTTCCTTGTCTTGTACTCAGACCTCTGCATCACTTTCTCTATCCTCGAGTTTCGGATCTCATTAAATGCCTACTTCTAATACAATGCAGTGTTTTGATTTCCTTTGAGTTTAAATCCACTGCCAGGGAAACGTTCTCTGTCGCACAATTTAGAGAAGGGTTAAAGCGTTCTTTATGGAATGTCGGATTTGTTCCTGTTAACTGATATTCAAGCCTAAATAGGATACGATAACTCGTGTTTTTATAGGATAAATGATATTTAGTGTCTTCACTTGTTTCTACTGTGGTTTTCAAAATATATTAGTGAACACTACTCACAATACAACTTCTGTTTTCCTGCATATATATATTCCAGCATACTTTTTTAATTCCTTTCGCTTTAGCCTCTTCCCTTGAATGCATATAAGAGCTTAAAGAATTATTCCTAACTCTCGAGCAATATTAACACAATCATAAATGTCTCTCGAGGCAAGTATTCATAATGAGCTACAAATGAAAATGATGCCTAACTAATAGGGGTTTCTAAAGGTACGCTTCCAAAAATTCAAAACCATGTTTAAATGTTATTGAAATAACAGTACAAATGCTATAAATATTGTGAGAGTTTCTGAAATAGAAATGCAAAGATGTAGTTACCAACATAAATAACGTTACATTTATAGCTTAAAGTTTCTTCTGGGCTTAAAAGCCATGGTCCTTTGGAGTAATGTAACCTATGCGTGTTCTCCGTAAATGTCTGGCTTATTACAAAAATGAGTTTTTCACATTTTATCACGTGTTTTCTTATTGGAATTCGCAATTAAATCTTATACATGTTACACACACACACTGACCTTAACGGTAAACTCGGGTAATCCTAAAAACCGGTGGAACCAGTGATTTTCTACGGCTCGCTACGGCCAGACGGCCTACGCCAGCCTCCTTTTCTTAAATATAACTAGATAGGGGGATATAAATCACTGTAATTTTTACCACGCGTTGTCTTAATGTCCAAGAGCGATGTTTTCAGGAATGAGCACCTCCAAGGGCCAACCTGCACGCTCTTCAATGCTTTATCGACCCATCCAAAAAAGTTTGGCCACTTCTTTGACAGTAGAATATTAGGGGGACGCTTCCCCATACACACCGTCTAATCGCTGTTTAATTGCATTTGGAGTAAGTCCTTGTTATGTGAAGAACTTAATAACTGCTCGATACTCCAGATTAAACATGTCACCATCACCATATGGCCTTCTTTATGCAACTATATCTGAACAATTGAACACACCAGAGTGGAAGTTACAGCTGCAATTATTTACTTAACAGATAAGATATGGCACCAGGTAAGGGTTTTGTAAAGACGATAACGCTTATCGGCGAGGCCGAAACTTATGAACCTATCCTCATATCTCGTTGTAACTTATTAATACGTTTTCCTGATGTCATTTTATCTTCTCTTTTGGAACATGACTACCAATTTCGAATTATAGTAGATTAAGGACATTTATTTCCTCAATTATGCACCGCTTTCGATCCTGATTCTTGTTAAAGTGAGGCAGTTTTTAGCCCTTTATCTTATTATGGGGTATTTTGGGTCTTTATTCCGAAGATAAAGCAGCGCGATTTTTGCTACAACTTCCGCGTGACTTCTGCGCTTCAATCTGTCAATCCTCAAAAAAAGTTTTATTTCAATTATCCTGCACTATCCTTCAATTTTCTCTTATTTTGGTTTTTTTAAATCTTAGATGCTTAAATGTGTTGTATAGTATAACACATTACCAAAAAATCCAAATTAAATCATACAAGACTTTAATTTAATTTTTTCTGAATAAATGTTTGTAGGTCGTATGAAAATTGATTGCCAATCATCCGTTATTCATAGTGGTTTTTAATGTGTTTTCATAACTCCGCATGTTGAATATTCGGCGATATGAATTATCGTTAAAGCGGGCTTGTTTTGTGCCTTATTAAAAGTTTAAACTTGAATGAAATTTGCTGCTGACTAATTGCATACTTCAAAACAAGCCATACCTAAAGCTAAACACCAGGCACTCTGTGCGTTCAAGGTAATATAAACGGTTCAATCAATTTATTCGGCAGATGAAAGCACTAAAGGGAAATTATAATAAGCCATTTTTAATTTCATTAATGTTTTACGTATGATGAAAAACGACTTATAGTATACTGATAAATAATTAAGGCTAGTGGAGCTGGCAATAAAGTGCACTTCCATTCTAATGGATAACAATTAAAAGCTTGAGACACAGAAGACAAACAATACAATTCTTAATGTTTCAGAGAACTTGAATTCTAAATACAGTTATGTTCATTATTTCACTTTATTGTAAAATGTGAGGAGCTTTTTAATATCTGGACATCGCGTTACGTTTTTCTAAGCAATTTTATGAGATGTAGATAAACATTTTCTTCGAATTTAGAGTTTTTGCATTTAAAACTCTTCCATTAATAAAATACTAAAATATGCAGATAAAACGTAGGAAATACATATAAATAAGGTCATGGTAATAAATTAAGACATAGTGAGGAAGATAGGAATTGTGCAACAGAAAAACTTTAGAGAAAATGGGAAGGAAAAAAACCGAGGACATAAAGACATACGGCTAAGGTGATTAGTTATAAAATAAGCAAGGAAATGTTATGAGCAAACGTAAAATTGAACTTGAACAAAGTTCACTTCTTCACTCTTAAAAATGTGGCTGCATCTTGTGCTCTATGCCACATGGGTATATCGATTATTATTATTATTATTATTATTATTATTATTATTATTATTATTATTATTATTATTATTATTATTATTATTATTGTTGTTGTTTTAACTGTATTATTATTTATTCCTCTTTCTAATTACGTATCATATTTAAGCATTTACGGTCCATGACCTATGCAAAAATTATATTTGTAATGATATATAGAATTTCATAACAATAACATTTGATACATCTACTACTACTACTGCTACTGCTACTGCTACTGCTACTGATGCTGCTGCTACTACTGCTACTACTACTACTGCTGCTGCTGCTGCTGCTGCTGCTGCTGCTGCTGCTACTACTGCTACTGCTGCTACTACTACTGCTGCTGCTGCTGCTGCTGCTGCTGCTACTACTATTACCACTACTACATCTACTATACTGCTACCATTACCACTACCACCACCACCACCACTACTACTGCTACTATTACTATTACTACTACTACTACTACTATCATCACTACTACTACTACTACTACTACTGCTGCTGCTACTATTACTAATACTACTACTACTACTACTACTATCATCACTACTACTACTACTACTACTACTACTACTACTACTACTACTACTACTGCTGCTACTATTACTATTACTACTACTACTACTACTACTATCATCACTACTACTACTACTACTACTACTACTACTACCATCACTACTACTACTACTACTACTACTACTACTACTACTACTACTACTACTACTACTAGCACTATTATTAATAATACTTCCACTGTCACTATTATCACCACCTATTACTACTACTATACTACTAGTATTATATTACTACTACTGTTATTACTGCTATACAACTACTACAACAACTACTACTACCAACAACACTTCTACTATCACTACAACTACTTACTACTACTATCACCATCATCATCATCACCACCACAATTACCACAACCACCACCATTAAATACTCTATCAAGTTTTTACCGACAGGAATTTGTACACAATTTTTCATCTTCTTTTTTGTCTCGTTGTCAGGCGATAGAGTGCAGGAGAACTCTGAAATGTAATACTGAGAGTATGTAAGTGTGCAGTTTTGAAAGATCTATTTTTTTTCCGGAATAGGCTTAATGTGAATCCAGAACTGCTGCTTGAAATCAGTTTTGTTCTTTTATGTCTCCAGTAATATAAAATGCCTATGAGTGTTGCCAGTTTTACATTAGAGAGAATTCCATTTTAACTTGGGTGTGATATTGCTGTAATAGTGTCGACATATACCAAAGATATGATGTAAATGAGGGGTGGTACGGGAGTCGTTATATTCTGCCACCAAGCTGCGACCTGAGACTATTCTGTTGCACTTAATTTTTGTGCTGTGAGATGGTAGTTTTCAGTTACTCTTTCTGGAATTTTATACGATGCCCAAAGCAAAAGCAACCGCAAGCTATCGTTTGCAGCAATATGTTGCAGAACTTAAGGAAGTTTTTATCTTCAGTAAATACTAACGAACAATTTGAAGCGAGAGGAATCCTTCTGTCAGAACCAGTGCAGCAGGTTCGAGATGTGAAGGAATACTTTTACAATCCTAGTAGAGAAGTGTTTGAAAAAAAATGATTTCACACATATATAAAAGTTCTAATGGTTGGACAGCTAAAGAGAAAGGGCTATCATAGTGTCAAACTACCTGCTTGTGAGGTGCAGCAATTTTTTTGTCTTTTTTTTTTTTTTTGTGTGTGTTTGTTTTTCAAGCATAAGTCTGTGCTTATCGCAGTGTTCTGCGATAACCATTATTTCAAATAAATTACTTGATGGGTCTCATTGTGTAATGCCTGCATTAGTGTTTATAATGGTATCAATAATTTACATTTAATGCAATATTTTTGCGTTTAGTCATATATTTAAAACATTTTAGTGCCTAAAATAATAATTATGTAAATACGAGCCCTAATAATAAGTATTCATGTCCAATAAATAACAGAATTATTTCAGTACCTTCAAACGCCTGTTGACTGTCATACCAAGTGTTTTTACCACATAATAACAAAAGGTGCTTTTTATCTTATACAGAAAACGCTCGCGCCAAACAGCAGACGCACGCAGTGCGGAAGAAAGCATCGATAGTTTGATGGTTAGCATCTGAACTTATTGTTTTACTGGTTTAATCATGTGTGCAAGTACACGAGTTGACCACAACTATTTTTACAGCTGAAATCAATACTGCAGTATATCACTTGCGACAGTGTTGCTATTCATTTATTAACCTTCCGTTACGCGGGCGGTAGGCAGACCCGTTCTACACAGTTTTGGCTTTATGCCTTGACTTATTGATTTTAAATCGTTTTTATTTTCCTCGTTTTAAAGTTTATTTTTATTACGATGAAAAAGTCTCTTTTAGCGTTATTTAATTATACTTATACAAAGACTACTAACATAAATCCGGAATAGCAACTATTCAAATAAATGTAAGAAAAATTCAGTGATATTTACGGGTATGTAGTTTGTACCAATGCAGCAGTTACCAATGAATTATGAATTATTATATATTGTATGAGCAGGGTGTCGATCCATGTGGTCAATTTCGATTTTTTCGGGGATAAAAATCCTAAATATGGCTATCTTCGGAAGGGAAGTAAAGCCGTGGGTCCCATGTCGTACATTTACGGCACGATAAAGAACCTCAAGCCTAAAAAAATAGGCCTCTGAGCAAAATTTATCGGCCGTTTCATGCCCTGAATAGAGTGGAACGTTGATGACCTGAGATGTTAAAGAACGTCCGTAAATAAACCAAATCAAAAAGTGTGGGCAGGGTATTTTGAAAGGTACTAGTGTAGGCCCGTAGGTTTCCGGCCTAACCTTTTTCTAGCTATGATAAAGACAAAAACTATATTTCACTTTTCAATGTACTTACCCTTTATTGCAATACACTTCCCACATCTTTGAATTAACAATTCAATCCTCCCCCTCCAAAAATAGTCAGAAGTCTTGTCTGCAAAATGGGCTTAAACAGCATACATCACTTCTTCGTCACATTTAACTTTCCTTCCTCGAAAGTCCTTCTTGCGTTTTCAGAAGAGCAAACAGTTACTGGAAACTAGATTTGGGCTGTAGGATAGATGGTCGATCTCCTTGAAGTCGCATTTCTTCACAGCTTCCTTTGCAACAAGAGCTGTGTACACAGTTATTCTTGTCGTGAAGAAGGCGCACAAAACCACTCAGCTTTCCTCGCCTTTTCTCTTTGATGGAAACACGTAGTATGTGCAGTAGGCCAGCATAGTACTCCCATTTACTGTGGTGTTCCTCTACTTGAAGTAAATGAAGAGTATTCCTTAACATGGCCAAAAGTTTATGGTCATAATCTTCTTGGTTGACTGAATGACCTTGGCCTTTGGAGGCGGTGCTTCGCCAGAATTGGAGAAATTTTCTGACCCGTTGGAGACTAACGGAAGGTTAAAAACTCTTATAATTATAATGCAATGTACAGAATACAGATCGAATAGGAGAAAACTAAAAAAAAAAGTTACATAAAAAATAAAAGACAGAGATAATAAACGAGCGAGACCAAATCAAAAATGAAAGCAGAATGAAACACTAGGAAAAAGGATAAAAATATAATGCCTGCAATGAAGTCAAATAATTGTACACAAATATATATTTATTTATTCATTTATTAAATCGGTTAGAAATAAGGGGCATAAATAATGCAGAAAAATATTCGGAAGGGACGAAAATAGTAAAAAGTATACAAAGCGTGGGAGTACAGTGGTACAAGAAAAGGACGAGAAAGAGAGAAGTTAATCAAGACCGCAGCATCAGTGTCCTACTTTGAATCGCAAAATGACGTCAGACTCGCATGGTTGGTATGTTGCTGCCTCGACCAACTCGGAACTTGAGCTTATTAAAACATTTCCTGCGGGGGGGAAGTGGGTAGCGAGGCGCATGCCCCATTCAGCAATTACTTATTCATGTGTCTTCATCTCGCAGAAAGCAATTAAGGAAACGGAACAAGAACATAAAGGCTTTCATTTTGACTTTGGGAGGAAAGGTGAAAACTTTAATAGACCATGAATCCGTGTGATGATGCCGTGTAATAAGGAGTTCCACCTTACTTTGTCCCTGCTTGGCAAACGAGGAAAAGCGGAATGAAACGGACGTGAGACTAATGCAGAGAAAAACTAACTCCGTGGTTGCTAGTTGCCGTTGAAATGTGGTCACGGCTAAAGACTTCATGGTTGAATGACTGAATAGATTGCGGCTCTGCTTTTCATACGGAATGAATAACTGGCAAAGTCAAAAGAACTGTACAGAAGAGAAGTATGAATAACGCTAAATACATAAAGTTGCTTCTTTAGCTTTGCTCTGGATGAACGAATGCGTATCTCTTTCCAACTTGTTACGTTTCTGAGCAGTATTTATATTACTAAATGAGATCATTGAGTCAGTTTTTCTCTGCATTAGTCCGTGGGGTATGCAACTAAACACATCTAAAACTAAACCTCTCACCTTTAAAAATGACTATGTTTTACGGCAAGTTAGAAAAATTGATATATGGGGATGCAAGTCAAAACTTTAAAAACTATGCATGAGGCAATGGTTAGGTCCTCATTGCTATATGGAAGGGAGCTTTGGAGTTGGAAAATATTACCATACGACTTCTGCAAGCGAACTCTAAAAGCTGGTGTGAGGAACATAGAAATATGGAACACTACTACAGATAGGATGCTGGAAAGATGCAATCTATAGCAAAATAAATGTAATTAGACACTGACTAAGAATAACTAAAGGACAACAAACAACCCTGAGGGCAAAATGTTACCGTACCAATTAAACAACAGGAACTATCCAAATGCGGTGGTTGAACAGTAGTAATTGTCAAAAATCGGTTTAAACCTAATAAAAACAGATTTAAAAAAGTCAAAAGGACCTGTTTGACATAGAAGCACGATGCATGCAGGTGTCATCTCTGGACCCGCAGAGCGAAATTAAAACTAAATCGGTAAAGAGAGCTAGATATGAAACAGAGGTCGGGAATAGCATGGCTTAGACCGTGAGGCACGAAGGCACGTCAGGTTGTTGACGAGGAAGGCAGGAGGATTTGCTCATTATACCCGAAACCGGAAGAAGTGTGCACATTTTGGGTAAGTGTACACAGACAGAAGATGCTAGGATAAAATTTCTCCGGGATTCATTTTTGCCTTGCGAGAGGAAGAGCCCGGCGTGTTTGGACTTAATTGTAAATAAACAAACATGGCTAAACCTGGACATTTTGTTAAATGAAATACATAGTTTTAGTGGCAAGAAATTTCTATAAACATTGTACATAAATAATACGAAAAATGTATATGAATAGTAGAAGTATTTTATGTATGTCTGTTTCATGTGTGTATGCAAGTGTGTTCTTGTTAATGTTTTTCTTTTTCTTTTGTTGGTAATAATTTCAGAAATGAATTATTTTACATGAGCATGAACGTCTTACGACCCATGCGATTGTTATATGCCATATATGTATTCCAAGTTTAATTGGAATAATAAACAACAACACCATCACCTCCACTACTACATATCTGAGTGCAGAAGATCATTTATGGCGCAGGCACAGATTTTATTCAGTTTCGTACATTCTGTATAGTAAATTCCTAAATTTCCTACTTTTTCACACATTTCAAAACACGTACACATTTTAATCACGCTGATGAAGAAGGTATTGCCTTTATATGAAAAATATGTTTTGATAAGAACCAGTAGCTGTTATTAACATCAGAGAAATACAAGAACCTGTCACTTTTAGCTAGTAAACTGTCAGAAGGAATATGAGGAAAAACTCATTTAAATGCTTCACGTTAACTAACAGAGCTCCAAATCTGCGTCAGGAGATAAACGAGGCCTAAAAGTGATTTTTACAGCTTGTTGAAACTTTTTCCTCAGAGAAAAAGTCTCTCTTTTTGGTATAGATGATATTCTGATAGGCTAATTGTTATTGATTTGGTTTATTTACGGACGCTCTTTAACATCTCAGTTTATCAGCGTCCCATTCAATTCAGGGCGTGAAACGGCCGATGAATTTTGCTCAGAGGTCTCTTCTTTCAGGCTTGAGGTTCTTTATATGTACGACACGGGACCCGCGGCTTTACTTCCCTTCCGAAGGAAGCCATACTTAGGATTTTTACGCCCGAAAAAATCCATCGGTCCTGGCCGGGTTCGAACCCGCGATCTTGGGTTTAGAATATTTACCACCACACCACCAGGACTGCTCCGGTAGGATACACTTGGTGTATCTTCTATTGGTTTATTTATGGACGCTCTTTAACATCTCAGGTCATCAGCGTCCCATTCAACTCAGGGCGTGAAACGGCCGACAAATTTTGCTCAAAGGCAAAATTTCAGGCTTGAGGTTCTTTTTCGTGCCGTAAATGTACGACACGGGACCCACGGCTTTACTTCCCTTCCGAAGGAAGCCATACTTAGGATTTTTACGCCCGAAAAAATCCATCGATCCAGGCCGGGTTCGAACCCGCGTTTTGGGCGTAGGAGGCAACCACTACACCACCAGGACCGACCCGGTAGGATACAACGAAGCGT
Organism: Metallyticus violacea; assembly: GCA_030762175.1. Lineage (NCBI taxonomy): Eukaryota > Metazoa > Arthropoda > Insecta > Mantodea > Metallyticidae > Metallyticus > Metallyticus violacea. The sequence goes on along the minus strand of CM060840.1, from coordinate 93,826,050 downwards.
CAATTGTCTGATAGAAAATAATCCTTTCTTTTCTTTTCTTTCTTTTTTTTTTTTTTTTCCAAAAACAGTCTTTGTTTCGAAAATGTTTATATTTAAATTGATTTTTAAGTGGTTTATTTTAGTTAAAGTTAAATCTTCACACACGCCATGTCTGCCTGAAGAATTGCTGTAACATCTCAGAGAATGGATTATTTTACTTTTTCGTTATTATTTATGCAAATTGCCTTTAAATTTCGATTTTTCATATACGCGAAAATACTGACCACGTCCTGTGATTCCGGGGTAAAACGGGAGAAGAAAATATTGGTAGCAAAATTCCTCCCGACGAATTTTTAAAATGCACAATTTGGCAACACTGCATAACGCAGAATGTCTAGTAGTAAATATTATTATATCCCCTTTACTGAGCGTTATGACAGCTCTACTGGTAATGTAAGAGTTTAGACTTGCACATTCGCGCCGGTTTCTTTCTGATTTCTAAATTATTTGTTTGAATTTATTTCCAGTTCATGTATGCGAACTGTTCAATGTCGTTCTATTATCAAACTGATTTTGCAGATGACATTATTTCGCGTGATAGATACAAATGTACAGCATTTCTTAATAATAAAAGGTGTAATCTACAGAGTATGCATATTTAATACAAAAAATTGACATATAAGAAACATTAATCATTCATTACAGCAACTGTTAAGGAATTCAACAGTTATGTTTGTTTGTTTGTTTGTTTTTTTTTTATTCCTGTGACAAATATCGCATGACATTTATTTTAGTGAGATTAACCATTTCCAGTTCAAGACACTGCGTTCTATTGAAAACAAGTTACTAACATAAAATTCGCTTAGTTTTGTATTCACCAAACGCAGACTTCTTTCTTTTTGTGCAGTAGTAGTTTCGGTTGTTTGGTGATAGATTCATGGGATGACAGCCTCTTGGAATATGTATGATAAAGATTATATCATTTGATGTATTTAAGTTAAAATATATTTTATTTCAGTTTTTATCTTTACTGACTCAAATAACCTGACTGTAAATGCCTCATCTGTTCATAACAATTTCAAATTGTTATTTTTAAAATTCGTATTTTAATGCTATTTCTCCTGTTTATTTTTCCTGTTTTCCAATTTCCAAAATTGGGCACAAAAATTCCCACAACCTAAAAATCTGAGAGATTACTTATTTTTGCCTGATCACTTGTTTTAAATTCTGTTAATTTTTAATATTGGCAATTAATTTGTATTTATAAGAATGCAAACTTTGTGCATAACGTTTTAGTGATATATTTGCTGGCTCAAATTTTTTATTTTATTAAATTTTTATTTCTTTCTCAATCTTAAAATCTGAGAACAGAAAGGGTCTTCTCTCAAAATAAATAAAGATATGCATATATACCTATTTACCGTGACTATATCACCCATCACTTCCTTCTATCGCGTTCATTATATGTAATGATTGTTTATAACTCATCATTTTAGCATCTCTTTATAGTTTTAAGTGTATGGTGTATTTCTGGACATCCATATTACATAAAATGACGTGCAAACTGTGGGCCTAGTGGAAGTACATCAATACACTCTTTTAAAAGTTAATTGTTCCATTATGCACATGTTGCATATAGAGCCTCTGATTAAACAAAAGGCAGCGCGCAATGTATTAATTTATTTCTTTATGCACAAAGGTTTTAAACAATAATAACAATTGCCATTTTTTCTTTTTTCCGGAGTTGTACATTTGCTTAGTTATCCCAAAGACCCAAATAACATGGACATTTCGTGTATCCTCCTTATTGATCTGCGTGGTTACATATTGTCTCACTTGACGTAAGGTTAGTTCAATTTGCAACTAGTCAGATTTTATGTGTGCTGTGTATGCAATGGAGGTTTGCGCCGCTTCCGTTCTATGTTGTTGTTTGTTTATGTTTTAATTTAACTGTAATTATTGACTATTATTTTGTTATGTTATTAATAAATTTTGAATTGATATATATATATAATATTAATGAAAAATAAAAATAAAGAAACACTATTAACAATGTAACATATTAACACTAATAATAAAAGTAGATAAAGATAAAACACAGAGAAAGAGTCACACTTGAAATTGCTATATTTCGAACTACTGCGAGTTCTTCAATGGCAAGAAGCTATTAAGCTGTTAATTTATATATATATTTGTAGACTACAAATTTTGTTACTAAAATATTATGTATTTTTTTCTTTTTTTACGTTTAATATTTTTTATTTTTCATGCTTTATGTCATACGAAATAATGCCATCTACGAAAAACAACATGGAACTTGAGCCACATTGAAAATCACACTTTAATAAGTTCTAAGACTGGAAAGAAGTGGCATTGAATAAACAAATAAATAAGCAATAAAGCGGCGCGAATCTGCAATATATAAAGTTTAAAATCTTACACATTAGCAGTTGAACTAAAGCTATATCAAGTAAAGTGAATTTAATAATGTTTACTACTGAAACATTCTGGGTTACGCAGTGTTGTCAAGTAGTGCAATAAAATATTTGTCGGATGGTATTTTGCTACAATCATTTTCTTCTTTTATTCAGGAAGCACAAAATATGGTCCTTGTTCCTTGTACCGGCATAATCAGAAAACCTAGGTTTCATAATTATTAGCATTATTGGCAAAGCCTCGAAACAATTTTCCATAAAGCGGCCAAAAGCCTTTAATAGAACAGAAATCTTGAATTTTTAATTTTGATACAGTATAAAGATAACTAGTCCAGATAACTTTCCTCTTACACGGTTTTTGGATAACCTCAACTATCTTGCAAGTAATGTAGTTTCTGGAATCTCTAGCTTTCGCAACAACAATATGAAACGGTCCTTATGGCCCACCCCCACTAAAACTAAAATATAAATATATAATATGCACAATGCAAACCTAATAATCCTAACATTTTCTATATTATAATTGGTAATGTAGATGTATGTGGGTATATATGCACAATATGGCAAAACGTTAGGCCATCAAACTCTATACAAAAGGGAGAATATCCCGAAAGTGAGTGTGAGGCCACTTATAAAAGGACTGATGTTGGAGAGTTAATAAACCCAAGCGACTTTTAAATCTGTTAGGGCTTTGAACCCGACAGGCGGTTGTATAGTTAGCCTTTAAACTAGCCAATGTCAACAAAATGTATTAAACTTCCAAATAATAACGAATGGCACGTGTGGAAGGTGAACTTAGACCAGCCAATGGTAAATATATGTTTGAACTTTTACAATAGGCGCGACAACAATCAGTTCTCAGTTACTCTGTCCGCACATTGCATTCTCAGAAGCAGTTCACAGAATAGAAATTTCTCACTTAATATACGTAGTCATCAGTTAAGCAGCTTTCTGTTTCACACGCCACGCAATAATAGGTTTCACTTCTAAGTTCCACTCGTGGCAGTTAAGTTTGTATTTGTCTATCGTACGCAAAACACCAGAGGACGCGAAATATTTGAAACATAATAAAGCACCAATATATGTTTGTATTTTTACAAACAAAAAAAAACAAACAAAATAATATTCTGCATGTAGTTATTTACCACCACGAGAGGCCGAGGTTGTTAATGTGCGGACTCGTGAGCGGAAGGTCTGGGGTTCGAATTCCGCCTGGACTGTCCTCCCTGACTGAGGTTTTTTCCAGGTTTTCCTCTGTCCTCATAAATTGAAAATACAGAGGAGGTACCTTAAACTTAGACTTGAAACATTTCCTTCCTTAAAAAAAAAATCCTTTTCCAATATATAATTTCAATTTATGTATCATCAGTGTCCACCGCCTGTGGCGCCTTAGTAAAAGCGTTAAACATGTAGATATTTAACATGGTGTTTAGGGCGAAAATTAAAAATAAAATGCAAACATTTGTTTAGTTTGACAGATTATAGGAATAACATTAGTTTCGGAAAAATAAAATTGCTTTTTAAAACGTGGTTTTGGACAGATAGTTTCAGAAAAAAAGCTAAACGAGGAAAAAATTACTTTAGAAATAACGTATTCGATAAAAATAAATTGTTAGGAGCGGTTTGGTAATAATTACGATAATAACCGTAAAACTGAATATTATAGGGTCAGATAGCACACTGAACACTGGCGTGGAATGTCAGAAAGAGCGGGTGCTGTGTTTTGGATGGACTAAGCCAAACTTCTGTTAAGTGAGTCGCCTATATATAATTCACTTTCAGAGACTACGATCCACTCAGCTACTGCATTGCTCAGAGCACACACGCTAACCTTCATGCTTATAAATTTGCAACTTTTGTAAAGTGAAGAACTTCTGAGTGTTTTGTACCACAGTTTCTTTTCCCAATAGATCGATAAATCGACTCGGGCTTTCGAGATTCGTTCCTTCTCATTTAAGTTTAGTGAAATGGTGCAGTTCTTAGTGGCAATGCGGTGTTGTTGATGGTATCGTCAGCCGTCGTAACCACGCCCTGGGTATTACCATCACGAAGAAATACCAGCTATTTTTCAACCTTATCTCAAGGTTCGGAAACAGAACAGAAGTTCACGCAAACTCTAATGTTAAAGGGGATAATGGGTAGTAATTGTAACATGTCATTAATTCTATATCAAGTTTGTCTTTTGTCTATATTAGCTTGTGTCTATCTCATCGGTATATTGTGACTTAATGTTGAAGTACATACCGGTTGTTTAAATAATACTTTCTTCTATTAATACATTTTTTGTTGCAAAATAAGTCATAATGAAACAATACTTAACTAATTTAAAGAAGCTTAAAAAACAAAATGAACGTTCACTGTAGTTCAAAAGCGAGATTATATGGAAATATTAATGTTGCAAACAGCTAGTAGGTCCTGGTGATGTAGTGGTAACCATACTTGTCTCCTAAACCCAAGATCGCGGGCGTAAAAATCCTAAGTATGGTTTCCTTCGGAAGGGAAGTAAAGCCATGGGTCCCGTGCCGTACATTTACGCACGATAAAGAACCTCAAACCCGGAAAAAAAAAAAAAAAAAAAAAAAGGCCTCCGGTTCACGCCCTGAATTGAATGGCCGCTGATAACCTGAGATATTAAAGAGCGTCCGTAAATAAAACAAATTTTAAAAACTGTAAACAGTTACAGGAAGCTTTCTCTCCATAGCCCTTAGAATTATTGACCAATAAATGAAATGTGTAGGGTGTTTGAGGGTATAGCTCTGACATTTTGGTTTGTTTTAATTATTTCACTTTGTCATTAACCGCAGTGATTTAAGACTAGCTGTATATTTATCGAGTGTCAGATTTTTAAGTTCTCCCCTACTACTAATATTCCAACTATTCCTATTCTACAGTAGTCCTTTCAACACCAGGAAACTACGGGAATTTTTAGTGTGTAGAATATTTATTATCGAACTGAATAAGAAAAAAAAAATAGTGCTGAAAATATGAACAACGAATTTGTTTTGTTGTTTTATGTCAATGTTTACCTGGAAAAATCGCGAAGTAACATTTCTTTATTTCATTAAATTCGTTTATTCCGTTTTTACTGTTTTCTTTATTTCATCCATTCGACACAAACATGTTTACCTTTATATATTATACTTCATACATTTATTGGGTTATTTCACAGCATTACTCTGATCTGATTCTACCACCTCTCATATTAAATTACACCATAATAATGCAATTCTGTATTATTTGTGTAATAAAATATATCTGACATCTAAAACAGCGAACTCTCCACTCTCCATCATGAATGCTATATACTTGTACAATAAAAAACATACATTTATGCGTATAGTAGCTTTCAAATCCGTGTTTGTACATTGTCGCTATTCAACTGTCGTTTCCAGGCAACGTGCAGTATAGGATATTGTTATAATATTGTCATGGGCAAACATATATAATGACTAGATAAGATAAAGGATAAAACACTTGGAAAGTCACAGAAATATTACTATCGCAATATTCCCAACAGTTCATGTTCTTAGGCAAGAACACACGTGAGCGTAGTAAAAATAAATATTGAACATCGAAGGTAACGTAATGCATGGACACAGATTAAATAAGCAACAAGAGTGTTAGAGAGAGAATATAAAAATATGTTAATACTTAAGATTTAAACCCGGTGGTATACCCGCTTTATGTAAAAATATAGCTGCCATTACTTTATCTCTGAGTAAACTTTCAGAGCATTGTGTAGGTATAGCATCAATAAGAGTTAGACTAAAAGCATCATCACAATCCTTACAGTGAGATAAGGCATGTTGGGCAACCGGCAAGGGAGACTTGGTTTTAACAGAACGTCTATGATTGTTCATACGTAGCGAAACAATAGTTGAAGTTAAACCAATATAAAATGCTTTGCAAAGTTTACGAGATAACATATATACGACGTTCTTGGAAGAACAAGTAGCAAATGAAGAAATGTTAAATTTTATGGATAAATTAGGACTGCGGAATGAATGGCACGGAATAATTAGCGCACAGGTTTTACATTTAGGGCGTTGGCAAGGATATGAGCCAGCAAAGGGACGAGGTAAATTCAAAGGAGGTAGGTTTCGACGAAGGTTAAGAGGTGTTCTAAAAGTAAGGTGGGGTACAAATTTAGAAAAATCACTTAAAGATGGATGCATTAACAAAGTATCGTGACATTCTTTCAAAATAGGTCTGATGCTTTCAATTTCAGGCACGTAAGTAGTAACAAGGTTAATGAAGTTTTATTATAAGTTTTAGATTTACATTGGAAAGTTTTGTGCGCTGGGATTATACGGGATTTTAAAAGAGCGGAAGGATAATTTTGGTTTTGGAACTTTTGAGCTAGGTTTTTAATATACTTGTCAAGAGATGAAAAGTTGTTACAAAGACGATAACTGTGGATTGAAAGAGAAAAAGGGATAGATCTTTTGATATGCAAGGGATGACAGCTATCAAAATGAAGATACTGTTGTAAATTAGCTGGTTCAATTTATCTTCAGGGCTTAATCTGACATTAGATATACAGGTGGAAGGGAATCTAATATGTACAATATTTCTCACAAATATAGATTACATTATAAATAACTATCATTAAAACTTCTATATACGCCCAATGTTAGAAAAAAAGGAGGAAACCCAACGTTGCATAAAAGCATGGCAGTAGACAATCGGTCATTAGATAACACGAATAAACAACAAACTGAAATTAACCGGCCGTCACTTGCTACGCAGTCTATTAATATTGAAGTCCTTTGTTGAAGAAATATATAAAGTGATGATTAGATCATGAATATGCGATTCTCATTCTGGAAACAAATCATGAACATGTTTCCTACAGGGAATAATATTGTATTATTGCCTCGCTCTGATTGACGGCAGTCAGGGAACTTTGATATCACAGCAAATAAATAATCAAGCATAATCGGCAGGCGGCTAAAAGATAACTAACATATTGTTAAAAAATATGTTCTCTCAATAATTAGAACTTAAAAGTTAAACAAAGGAACAAAATTGTTCAATTAACGTATTTGTATTAATAGGAGCTTGATAATACCTCAAGAAAAATGTCTTCTCACAGGGTATCCCATAATTTCAGTGATGTTTATTTTCCTCTATTGCATATTTCATATGTAAAGCCGTCGATTATTTCATTAAAATATTTTTCCATTACACAAATAATAAAATGTTTCATTTGACTAAAAACAATCGACTATCTGTTCGCTACTCTGATCTTCGAAACCAGAGAATGTGTTCTTAATCATAAAGTCAAAATATTAGATGAATGAGTGGGGGAGTGGGTAGTTAGGCAGACAAGTAGCAGGCAGGCAGGCAGGCAGGCAGGCAGGCAGGCAGGCAGGCAGGCAGGCAGGCAGGCGGCAGGCAGGCAGGCAGGCAGGCAGGCAGGCAGGCAGGCAGGCAGGCAGGCAGGCAGGCAGGCAGGCAGGCAGGCAGGCAGGCAGGCAGGCAGGCAGGCAGGCAGGCAGGCAGGCAGGCAGGCAGGCAGACAGACAGACAGACAGACAGACAGACAGACAGACAGACAGACAGACAGACAGACAGACAGACAGACAGACAGACAGACAGACAGACAGACAGACAGACAGACAGACAGACAGACAGACAGACAGACAGACAGACAGACAGACAGACAGACAGACAGACAGACAGACAGACAGACAGACAGACTAGATAGATAGATAGATAGATAGATAGATAGATAGATAGATAGATAGATAGATAGATAGATAGATAGATAGATAGATAGATAGATAGATAGATAGATAGATAGATAGATAGATAGATAGATAGATAGATAGATAGATAGATAGATAGATAGATAGATAGATAGATAGATAGATAGATAGATAGATAGATAGATAGATAGATAGATAGATAGATAGATAGATAGATAGATAGATAGATAGATAGATAGATAGATAGATAGATAGATAGATAGATAGATAGATAGATAGATAGATAGATAGATAGATAGATAGATAGATAGATAGATAGATAGATAGATAGATAGATAGATAGATAGATAGATAGATAGATAGATAGATAGATAGATAGATAGATAGATAGATAGATAGATAGATAGATAGATAGATAGATAGATAGATAGATAGATAGATAGATAGATAGATAGATAGATAGATAGATAGATAGATAGATAGATAGATAGATAGATAGATAGATAGATAGATAGATAGATAGATAGATAGATAGATAGATAGATAGATAGATAGATAGATAGATAGATAGATAGATAGATAGATAGATAGATAGATAGATAGATAGATAGATAGATAGATAGATAGATAGATAGATAGATAGATAGATAGATAGATAGATAGATAGATAGATAGATAGATAGATAGATAGATAGATAGATAGATAGATAGATAGATAGATAGATAGATAGATAGATAGATAGATAGATAGATAGATAGATAGATAGATAGATAGATAGATAGATAGATAGATAGATAGATAGATAGATAGATAGATATAGATGCTTTAATACTAAGGTTTATAAAACGATAAATCAGTTAACTGTTTTTCAGAACTATACTATCATATCATTAGTTTCAGATTTTAGATATTTTATAGCATTACATTTGAAAATGGTGATGATGAGCTATTTTAAACAGGATTTCCCCGCTCACGGAGGAAAAGTTTACCCCATTTAATTTCCAGTTCTACTTCACTAAAATTCCACTATTTCTCTTCGTTGATTCTCCATCTCAAAATGCGTGTATAAGATCCCTTTATAATAATGGAAATAATTGGGTTATAGTTAATTAATACCCAGTAATGTATAAGGCAGATGTAGAAAAAAATTGCAATAAAATGTACAAGAGAGAGCAGGTCGGGCACAAGCTGTAGGAATAAGTGTTACTTGCAAGAAAGATGGAAAATCTATAAAATAAGCTGGCAGAAGATAAGCAAGCTATATGTGGTCTTAACTTTGTATGTTAACTCGTTTGTATGCAAATAAATCAACGGGAACTACGGCAATGAGTGCAAGTATAGAATTTTGTGGTATTTCTGTTCACTTACATAAATAAATACAAAGATAGCCTATTGTGTGCCTTAAGGGCGAATGCCTCCTAACAAGTAGGGAAAGTTCGCTTTTTCCTAACATGGTGAGCTATTCCACGCTAGTTGTTCGTATGCTGTTTAACACACTCTGATTTGTTCTTTGGTTACTCCATTTCTCACTGCACTAGTTGCTTCTCGAGAGATTTTCGTTTTTCTCTTCTCTTTTTCTCTTGACCATTCTGGACCTGGGTGTTCCTTGAAGAGGTCTGTCCATCTTTTTCTGGGTCTGCCTTGTATTCTTTTTCCTATCCGGGGGGGGGGGGGTGATGGTCGGTCCTGGTGGTGTAATGGTAACCGTACATGCCTCCTACACCCAAGATCGCTGGTTCAAACCCGGCCAGAATCGATGAATTTTTTCGGGCGTAAAAATCCTAAGTATGGCTTCCTTCGGAAGGGAAGTAAAGCCGTGGGTCCCGTGTCGTACATTTACGGGACGAAAAAGAACCTTAAGCCTGAAAAAGAGGCATCTGAGCAAAATTTGTCGGTCGTTTTACGCCCTGAATTGAATGGGATGCTGATGACCTGAGATTTTAAAGAGCGTCCGTAAATAAAACAAATCAGTCAAACCTATCCGGGGGTCTCACATGGAGATCTTGTAGGTCCATGTATTGTCCTGCATTCTTGCCTTCCGGTTGGCATTTGCTTCTGGTAGCTATTTGTGCGATGTCTGTTGTCTGAGATAACTGATTTTTAATACTATAGGTATTTTGTCCTTTAAAGTTATTTCCAGGAAATTGCGTTGCATTTTTCTTTGGCATTTTTGGAATTTTCTTTCGTTTCATTAAATGCAGTTAAAATTTCATTAGTGAGTTTATAGATTGCCTTTTCTGTTGAAATTCCTTTTCTAAAGTCAAACTGATCACTAACTAGAATCTTGTTACTTTCAAGGTAATGTAAAGCCTATTGTACATTACTTTCTCAAACACCTTAGAAAATGTAGGTGAAATAGCTATAGGTCTTTAATTAGAGACATTTATCTTTTCTCCCTTTTTGTACAGAGGCCTCACTATTGAGTATTTTAGCCTTTCAGGAAATACATCTCACGTTAAAAACTCATTACACAAGCGACTAATGTTGTCTAATATTAATTACCTTTGCACAGGCCTTTATGACTTTGCAGTTCATCTCATTGTAAACAGATTTTTTTTATTTTAATTTTTTAATGATATTGCTAATTTCTAGTGGACACGTTTTTCACCGCTTGTGGTGCCACAGTAGTAAAAAGGGTCGTTAAACATAATTAAAAATGGTGTGAAATAATTATTTTGACTGGATATTGATGATTGTAAAATCATTAATGCATCTCTTTTATCACCAAGTATAAATTTAAACTTTTTGTTAGGTTAAGAAAGTAATCATTAAACACATTTGCTACACCTCAAGATTATTACATCATCTTGTGCAAACATTTGCCCGTTCCTTGTTTTATTATATTCTAAGTAGACTTTACATAAATTGAACATAAGACACAATGAGTATTCGGACGAAATTTGTTATTTTGTTCAACTTTGTAAAATGGTGTGATGATGAATAAAAACGAACATTTGTTTTCTAGGTATATATTGCACATAAGCCAAGTTTACAAAACATTCACAAGGCACTTTATTTCTTTTCTGCTGATACGAAGGGAAATGTAATTTGAATTATGTATTTTGAGAGAAAGATTTAGACTTCCGGAGCCCTTCTTTAACTGTTGTAAGAAGAAAAAAATAGGCAATCTGCTAAAAGAGGTAAAAACTTTAAGCCAGAACGACATACATATTTGTATTGCTGCTCTGCTGCAGCACTAGGAGGAAACGAGAAGAGTTGGCCATTTGCCCAGCTCATTTGGACACATTTCAACATCGTATCGGCAACTCTACCGCGATATTTCCCATGAATAACGAAAACAACAGTAGAAACAAATCTTCAGTGCAAGACGTGTGTTCTTTGGTTTACACGCAAGCTAAACAAAAACTACGGAAGGGGTAAATGGCAGCGATTCTACGAATATGCTAGAAGAGAAGTGTTAGGCTGTTTCTTAGCTTGCAGAGCTCAGCTTTCATGGGAGCGAATGTTAAACCTTTGTCTACTTGTGCGCTCGGTAATGGTTCCATTTGATCTTTGTTATTTCTAATATTCGCATTAGAAGTTTATAATCTCTACTAAGCATGGCTATGCTTCTGAGAAGTTTACAATGCTAAGCGAAAGGTTGATATTCTCTCAAAAATTTCGCTCTAACATAGGATTTCACTTTGTAGGTATAAATAATAATATGCTCTGTAAAAGTTATGTAAAGTGAACATTAATTAGTTTTCATAAAAATAAGACCACAAAGGTAGTGTCTCTTGCGTTTACCTTGCTGAGAAGGAGAATATTTCTATCTAAAACCCTGCCTATTCCCCCCAAAACTGCGGATATATGGTGCAATCGTACCGCACCTTATTATGTACGGCTGTGAGGTCGGAGTGCGGTGGCCAAGTTCACCCTCCGCGGCGCTCGGTGCGTTCAGAACAGCCGTACGTTTTCATTACACTTTCTCTATCAGCAATCCGGAATAACAGTCGATGTCATTCATGAAAGGGCAAAGACGTTGCATGAAAAACTCCCATATCACCCAATCCAGCTAGTGCCTTTCCTGGGTCAATATGAGAAGCCGGGCTGCGTACAAGCTCTCAAGGGACATCTTGGGTCTCTAACTAAAGTAACAACCAGTTTTCCCCCTAAAAAGTAGTTCCTGGTGGTGTAGTGGTAACCATACTTGCCTCCTAAACCCCAGATCGCGGGTTCAAACCCGGCCAGGATCGATGGATTTTTTTGGCGTAAAAATCCAAAGTATGGCTTCCTTCGGAAGGGAAGTAAAGCCGTGGGTCCCGTGTCGTACATTTACGGTACGATAAAGAACCTCAAACCTGAAAGAAGAAGCCTCTGATCAACATTTGTCGGCTGTTTCACGCCCTAATTTGAATGGGACGTTAATGAGCTGAGATGTTTAAGAGCATCCATAAATAAAATAAATAAACAATAAACAAAACCCACTGAAAAGTGGTGGCACCAATGCTTGAGCACGGGTGATCTCCCGAAGTTAAGTAATCTTGGGTTTGGACACTACTTGGATGGGTGACCACCAAGCAACATTGGTCATGGTTAGTAAATGGCTGAGTGATTCCTAGTTAACCATTACCAGAATTCTCGACTATTTAGTATAGAGGAAAGGACGAACATAACAAAATCGTATTAAACCCAAAGTAGACCTAGATCACACAGGTAGATTCGCAGGTGCGGCTTGATATTGCGGCCTTCAACATCCACACACAGGGCGACTCGCGATTGTTCTGGCGTTCTGGGAAGAAGAGAAACCCTCATCGAACACATTGGCTCAGATGTTAGAGCGTTTACTTCACTCTTGAGCCACTCGCTTGGAAAGAGCGCTCTGGGCTGTGTCTGCGCACTACACCGCAAGGCGAGATGGGGAACTTCCGTCTGCGTACAGTGTCGAATAGTGTGCCCATGTGTGTAGGGAAGTGAGGTTAGTTCCCGCTTCTGAGTTATTGAGACATTTTAGTAGTCATAGAAACACAACACAATACATTGCTTTTACCTCTAATATTTTATTATTTTTTTTAACCCTGAAATAGGAACGTGCAATTCTTGGAAAGTAAATAATAGCATGGGCCGCTCAAAACCCCAAAACAACTGCAATTGTTTCAATTATACCTTCCTTTTATTAATGTTTCAACTATTAGTGAAGCAGGTATTGTCACCCCCATCGAGATTTTCTTAGATTGTTTCGAACCTTAGATAATTGCAATCTTGGGGGTGTCATCTAGTTCATTCTTCTTCATCTTTTTCGGCTACAATTATGCTACGAGGAAAATTAAAAGCCTAGAGGGTTCGTTTGTCTTTGTGCCCGTGTATTTGCTAATAGAAAATAAGGGCTTAGCAACATTTGAAAGGAAATAATAGTTCGTTTTACCCTTTTTATTACAACAATTAATAATGAAAAATATTGAATTCAGATACCACGTTTCAGGTAACTTGATACATTCAGTTTGTGCTGCACATCAAGTAATTAAACTTTTTCTAGAATAAATTAAAGCAAGAAATAAGAACTGTTTACAATGAGCTTTTAAAACCTTTTAACATTTCAAATTTTCAGCAATGAATGAATGGTGTTTAACGCCAGTTTTTACTACTAAGGCACCACAGGCGGTGGACACTTATGAATACATGAGATGAAATGATATATTGGGAAAGAATTTTTTTTAAGGGAGGAAACGTTCCAGATCTAAGTTTAGGTACCTCCCCGGCATTTGCTATTTATGAGGACTGAGGAAAACCTGGGAAAAACCTCAGTTAAGGAGGACGGTCCTGGCGGGATTCAAACCCCTAACCTTCCCTCTCGAGTCCGCGCCTTAACGATCTCGGCCACCCGTGGCGGTCAAAATTTCAGCAAGATCCCATATACCAAGTTATAACTTTGCCAAATATGTTTCTCACTAACTAATCACACGAAAATTATGAAACTTGTGCCATTTCTCGACGTAATCTCCCGTTAAGGAAATTATTTCAAGAGGAATTTCCTAATTCCCCCGATTTAACCCCCTGCGATTTTTATCTTTGGGGGGAATTAAAAGCGAAAGTGTATCATACAAATTCACACACTTTAAAACTAACATTCGTCAAGAAATTGCTGCTAATTCTCCAAGAGAGCTGCACAGTGTAATGAGCAATTTTCTAAGTAGGTTGAAATGCTTGAACAACGAAGGAAGGCAGTTCCAACATTTCCTTGCTTAATATACGTGAGTAATTTACTTTTCTTTTTAAGTGTATATATTATGAATGTTAGAAATAACTTACGCGACAAACCTTACTACATTTACTGCGGGCTTCCTGTCACCCGCACCGCCGACACATCAGCCAGCCTCGCCGGCCTGCCGCACGCCGCAAATCCGGTTGCGTGAAGGATCGCTCACTTCGTACAAATATAATTTATTAAATGCATATACTAATATGTACTTAATAAATATTCAAGCATAGCTGGAATTATGAAATGTATAAATAGTTCTGGATACATGTTATCTAAGCATAAATGAATGCTTTGAAATTCAGTTACATTGTCCTGACTTTCGTATATTTTCTTAAATAGAGAGTGGAGCATTTTAAATTACCCTCTTTTGTGTTGGCAGCACCGCATACCAGGAAGTGCGGGGAAGTATTGCGTACTACCAGTTAAAGACCTTGGATTTCAGTATCCATGAAGCGCTGTTTGTGTAGAGAGCTTTACTGAAACCAAGCCCACCGTATCAATTCACGTACAATCAGGAGGGAGTTTGGATACCAACATGACCACGAGCGGCTCCTACATGGAAGACAATTAGCTAATGGGTAAAACAATAGCACATTACTGAAAGTGTTCAGAATAAACCGCATGCACAGAGAAAATATGGGTACATTAGAACTTCTGAGTACACTGACCGAATACAAACCTACTTGCTTCGCAGCACAAAGCGTTCAACATGGCGTTACGCTTAAACATTGCAATTTAAGACAGATCCTTCAAGTAATATTGCATATACATATGATTATGTCCATTCACAATGCATGTTATTCAAAGTTTGATACACGTGGACATGTTTCATTCTAATGTCCTAAATGGCAGTCAATTGTAGCTGAGAAAAGATGGCTACATTTGGAACATCATGAGAGATCAGGATGATTTTAGGGTATTGTATGATTTAATAAATAAAACATCATGTAAAGAGTACATACACAATAAAATCCAAATAAGAGGGAAAATCCAACTGTCGGAAATCGTATATTAACCTAAAAAGAATCCCAGAGAATAAGAAAAAGGCAAGAATGATATATACAAGAACAGTCAGTTCAAAAACAAGAAAATGAAGAAGTTAACAAACAAATTGAATTAGAAGAAGGGAGCAGAATTAACAGAAGTAGAGAACAATGGTAGTCTTCGGATGGAAAGGAAGCACCTGAAATAAGTAGACCGAGAGCAAAAAAGGAAAATATAAGAAATATATGGAAACGTAGAACAGGAAGAAAGAAGAAGCACAGAAGTAATAAGCACCAATGACTAATCCATATCTTGAAACTGTTCCTGGTACTTCATTAATTAATAGTTAATTAACATGTGCAGCGTACAATTAGTAAATGTGTAATGATTTACTGCCGTTTGGTGGAATTTGATTTGATTTATTTTATTTTATTATTTACATTCATTACGTATAGAATTACGATCAAACAGTGATCAGAGGTGATCAGAGTGTAAATAATAACTTATTTTATGCTAAATGTGCCATTGTTAGCAGGAGTAATTACTGTACTTTTAGCACATCGAAAAATTAATACTTCTTTCTTTGATGTTTTTCCCAAATAATTTCAACACACTTCACATCTAACCATAACTTCGGTATATGTACATAGGGGTGTTTTGGTTATCTCTTTACTCCTGGTCGGGCGACAGGCTGGCGCGCTTGCAATAGGGCCTTAATACCTTTAGGAATGCTAGGGGGAGAGGCTTACCCCCTCCAAGTACTGAAATACCTGAGCTAGCGTGTGAACTGCGCAAACAATACAGTTAGGATTCATTGAACCTAACTGCCACAGATTTGCTTGAAGTTAGAGTAAGGGCCTATGGTAAAGCTCGTCGTATACGTAGAAAAATTTAACAAATGAAACGCTAGAGAAATGACGTCAAGCCAGCCTATGAGAAAATCTGATAGAAAAAGGGCGCGAAATATCGCGTGGGATTCTGGCATTAGCGTTCAGGTTTGTATTGGATATATAAGGTAACAATCGCTCAATCGACTTCAGTCCGCGCTATAGGTTCAGTCTACGGTTTAAAATGCAATTACTGTAAGGTTAATAAACTCGAGGACTTTTAAAATCGTTAAAGCGCTCTGACCCAGATCGGTGATTGTACAGTTAGCCTTTTAAACCGGTCGACAAAAGTTTTAAACTTTCAAATAATAACGAATAGTACGTATGGCAGTGAACTAGAACCAGCCAATGATAAATGTATGTTTCAAACTTTTAAAGAAAGGAGCGAGGTGTGCGTGTGCCTTTCTTTTGGCGTTTCCTAGTCAACAATTTTTTATCTGAATTTAATATATAAGGAGGTGGTCGACCCGCTGGCACATTCTCATTTCCTCATTGCTCAGTTTCAAGTTCTACTCGCCGCGAGAAATATTTATAAGATCTACACGCGGCAAGATACAAGTAGTTCGCAGTTCTCGTTATAAGTTCGACACTCAATTTCGTGCGCCGTGACACCCATCTATAAGTTTTATATAGAACAAATAAATTTGTATCGGTGTAGCCAAGTCTATTGTAAGCAAAGGTACCAGAGGATGCGAAAGATTTTGGACATAATAAAAGATCAATTCATTTACGCCTCTCCCAGTCCCGTTGAGCACGAGTCAACAAAAAGGCTGAAATCACCATGAGAAACTGTTGTCATTGAAGCGTGGGCAACAGTATCGAAGCGACGTGTAAACAATCTATAAAACCACATCAAAATTTGGCTCCCATGACTGCTACCCTGAACAACTTCAAGTTATTTTTTTTACATAAAATTTGCCTTTATTCACTTAACATACTTCAGTGTAAACATAATAATGTGTGCATCTTCTTCATCACTTATCGTTTAACTTAAAACTGAACAAATAATATTTAACATCTTGAATATATATAATTTTTAAAAAATATTGTTATTAATAAGTTTTCCAACATTATTCACATAAATATACTACTTGTGAATATTCAATTTTAACTGTCTAGTTCATTCTGAGTGAATTTAGTTCGTTATTGGAAAGGACAACGAAGGATTAATTTGTGTTATTATTTATGATCTTTGGACTAGCTATATATATAAAATATTTTAACATTTGCAACCATCGAGGGACTATAGGTCTATGAATATTTTTAGTCGAGTTTTACCTCAAAGCAAAGGAGGGATCGGTGAATGTTTTTGGATTTTGGAGCTTTCATCTATAAGGTCATTCTGATAAAGAATTGTCATATTTTTTGGCATAACTTAACGTTTAGTGTTGCTAATTCTATTATTACTCCAGTTTCCCACGTGTGAGAAGTTGCAAGTTGAGATATGCTCAGGTCGATCTACAGCAAAAAATGGAGTGAAACGCGACGAACAATGGAATATTGCTTTCCTCTTAACAACTCTATAGCTGAGGTTCATACAATGTTACAGGAGGCCTATGGATAGTTTGTTTTTCCCTAAAGCACAGCATGAATATGTTTTAACAGGTATAAAGAGACAGTCTCCAGTCAATAATCTTGCGGAGGAAAATCCTGTTTCTGTCATTGTGAGGGACAGTTGTCGTCCATTAAAATTAAAAACATTTTCAGGAATACTGAACATTTCACTGAGTGCCAGTATTTGTAAAATTGTGCGTTTGTACGCGGGCTCCAAAATTCCTCTTTCCATAACTAAAGGAAGACCACCTTGGTCTAGCAGTTAGCGATTCTGACTGCTGGACGGAAGGCCCGGGTTCGATTCCTGTCTTAGGACTTTTTCTAAATTAGGAAGATCTGAAAGTTTCACCTAGCCCCGTGAGGACAATTGGGAAGCTGCCTGATGGAGAGGTGGCGATCTTCAATCTAGTAAGACGAGATATAGCGAGGGATGCGGTGTGCTGATCACATACCCCCTTGCAGTACTGCACTCTACCAATGATATCACGTGATGAGGTAGAAGACGCAGCGGTCGTCGTGGTAAGCCGAAGGCCCACATGGGGTTATGGAAAACCAAGTTTGAAGAAGAAACTAAAGGAAAATTACGTGCAAGTTGCACGCAATTGACGATGATGTGACGAGTACCTTTCAAAGATAATTTATGCAGTTGAGATTGGGCTACATTACTTAAATCTTGAGAGCAAACTGCAAAACTCTATGTGGATATTTCTGCACCAACGTTAAAGAAAGAAAAAGTAGTCGTTTCTGTTGGGAAAGTTATGGCCATCTCATTTTTTGATATTCAAGGAATGATTTGTCAGCATGTCGTATCTGAAAACACAGCTAAAACTATGTATTACTACAGAGGTGTCCCAAATATCCTGCAAGGCTATACCAGACACAAAGGACCGGTATACTTGCAACAGGCCAAGATAATGCCGGCTGCAAATGTTGTTTTGTAAATATCTGCAAAAATGTGTAATGTGTTCCTTACCCTCCTACAGCCAAGGAAAAGCAAATGCAACAGCCATTTGTCAATTTATTCCTTCCCTAGTCTCAAGTTACGCCTATAAAGGATGTATATCCCCTCAAAGAAGCAGTAATGGATTGTAGAGGCTATCCTATCCTACCAAAAATTGGTTTCCAGCATGTCTTATGATGTATAACTCTACTATAATAAAATAAATTGAGTCTTTTTCTTGCTTTTATACCTGGGAAAAAGATAGAGAGGGAGGGCTGCCACTCAGTTAAGAGTAATTTCATAGTCTAAGAGTAGGTTATTATATTCCAAAGCAAAATATCACACTTAAGACATTACACAAAAAGACGTGGTTTTACGAAAGGAAAATTGTGACAATACCACTTTCATCAAACAAAATAAACTTCGAAAAGATTCCAAAGAAAGTGCTAATTATATACCGTCCCTTTCTTTTCCATTGCAACTCTGCTCCCTTCATCTCTATTTTTGTGTGTCCTATTTGCTGCCTGTATAAAATGCCATTACATCCTGAAAGGTCTTCTTTACAAAATGCATTCCCATAGAACAAAAGCTTCTTGCACTGGCTTTTATACCCACGAGAATCCATGATATCTTCTGTTTCCTGCCTGCTTTTCGATACCCGGTCAAGCACGCATTCCATTTCCTCCCTATCTTTGGCAGTTTGTTTCATAATGGTGTATTCCTTTCCTTCAATTTGTTTTATTCCTCACATTGATCTTTCGTCCCTTTCGAATAGCAAAATTGCAATGGGAGCATTCAAACGTAAGGTACACTTAACACTACTTTGAACAGTAATATCAAATATCTGTTATTTTAATAAATAGAATTATTTATATGTAGTTATTTTAATGTTTCATATTCTGCGTGTTATTGATATCTGGAATCGTTTAAAATTTATTTTAATAATTAATAAATTATATAATATTTTGTTAATATTTTCGGAGTATATATTAATTTTAATATCACACTTGTGCTTTTAACATTAGTTAATTTGATGCTTTATAAACGTTTTGTCATTCTTCAGCGTAAGCTACATGTCTTAAAAAATTCAAACTGATCTAAATTCAAGGAACACAAGCATTCGTGAACACACATGGGCGCAGGTTGGGATAGGAAATGCCTATTATACTTAACAATTATTGTGAGTCAATTTATATAATGCTACAAATAATCCTCTTGACAATTTTGAGACAGTCAAATTACTAACAGTCGCTATGATTTAAGTTAGGTGGGCAAAAAATATTAGTTTAATTGCCCCAAAGATTGTTATATCATTTGCACGAAGTTTAAACATTATATACCCCGTAAAAGTTTGGCCACCATTATGGACATTGTGTTTATTGATTTATACGTATACTGAAATGCATTATAGGCATTTTATCTCTTTTATAATGTACTGATTGTTGCTAATCATCAGTGAAAGGGCAGAGGAATGGGAGTTAAAGGAGCTTGTTTAGAAAGAATGGAGAAGTATTATAAACATTGAGATGGGTATAATATTTTGGGGTGTAATGGTGTAGTAGATATGGGTAAAGTGAAGTTAGTGGTGAGAATTGTAAGAATTGTTTTAATATGTGTATAAAGGATAAATAAACAAACGTAACAGAGAAGTGTAAAGTGTAGTGAAGTAGCGAAAGGGAATTTTTAATACAATATAAAACAGTATTGTGTACATAGAATGAGAGGAGGGTAAAGTGATTGTGGAAGAAGAGTATGGCGAGAGAGTGAAGAAGAAAAAAAAGAAGAAGAATAGGATAAAGCGGAAGTAAAATAATATATAATAAAATTGTTATAATATTATTATAATTATAACTAATATTATTATTACTACCGTTAGTAAAGTAATGAACCAGTACGGTAATTTTTATTTGATTAGTGTTTAACGTCCGTTTTTATTACACCACAGGCACCACAGGCGGCGGACACTGATAATACATGAAATGAAATAATATATTGGGAAAGGATATTTTTTTTAAGGAAGGGAGCGTTCCAGGCCTAAGTTTAGGGTACCTCCCCGGCATTTGCCAGTTATGAGGACTGAGGAAAACCTGGAAAAAACCCCAGTCAGAGAGGACGGTCCTAGTGGGATTCGAACCCCTGACTTCCCGCTCATGAGTCCGCGCCTTAAAGACCTCGGCCACTCGTGGCGGTATAGGGTAAATGCTGCATTGATGTATGAATATAATTAGTACTGTAAAATAGATTAATATAAGATATAAATGTGAAATTTACACGAATATATTCATATAGATGATGATATAATGAGATATGATATAATATGGGAAATACAGAAACATCTACTGATACATTATAGAGTTTTATACAAATATAGACAGTAGTAAAGTAAAAGTATATAAGAAATGTACTGCTTATCAATGTCGGTCCTGGTGTAGTGGTTACCATACTTGCCTCCTATACCCAAGATCGCGGGTTCGAATCCGGCCAGGACCGATGGATTTTTTCGGGCGTAAAAATCCTAAGTAAAGCCGTGGGTCCCGTGTCGTACATTTACGGCACGAAAAAGAACCTCAAGCCTGAAAGAGAGGCCTTTGATCAAAATTTGTCGGCCGTTTCACGCCCTGAGTTGAATGGCACGCTGATGACCTGAGTTGTTAAAGAGCGTCCATAAATCAATCAATCAATCAATCAATCAATCAATCAATCAAAAAACCAATACAGTTTCTACCGGATACCGTGAATAGTAGTTTAATTATTTAGAGTTAAAGATTAAGTGAAAGTAGTAGCTGGTTTCCAGCAATTAGAAAGTAGTTGAAGGGAATGTAATTTTGTTATTTATCAATTTTGTTATTTTTATTATTTTAGTACATTTGTAATTGTAACCATCTGGAAAATATTAACACAATTTTATAATTTAGAAATAAAGTGTAAGAGTTTGCGATACACATCCCGTTGTGGGAAACAAGATACCGGGATGGAGTATTTCAGATTTTTATTATTATATTATTATGTGGCTAATCTAAGATAAAATACCAAAGAGATACAAAAAGTAGAAGGTAGACAGTGCTATTTAATACATTATTTATTTACATTTTCATAATCACCCCAACGCTTTTCTTTTAAATATGCGTTTTTCGTTTTCTTCCCTGTTAATAAATTTATGAGTGTCATTCACATTTCACTTAAATAAACTCATCGAATGTTGTATGAACACAATTTTAGGGCTACAAGGCAATTTATGGAAATGCCGATGGAAGAGTCTGAATTTTGTTATTCTAACAACATACGTAATTCAATATTGGGTATTGAGAGCTGAAAAAATACAGCTCACTTGTGTATTAATCTCAGGAATGGAGTGACTTGTTTGCAGTTAGGAGAAAAACCGTTAATTAGTAAAAAAGAAAGTTTTAGGAGACAGGCAAAGCATAACCTTTTTGAAACACCCTGTAATTTTTGACTATTCGTCCCAATAGTTTGCTTTTAGTCCTTAATATTATGACTCTTCTGAAAAACATCTCTTCAAATTGAAATGCGTATTCTTTTATGCTAGTATAAAAATATTATTCTTCAGCAAATTTCTATTTTTAAAGTGTTTAATAAGGAAGCACATAAACAGGAACAATATGTATATTGCTTTTTTTAATAGTTTTTATCGCCCGTTTTTACTACTGAGGCACCACAGGCAGTGGACCCTGATGATATACGAGATGAAATAATAAATTGGGAAACGATACTTTTTTTAAGGAAGGAAACGTTTCAGCCCTAAGTGTAGGGTACCTTCCCTGCATTTGTTATGTATGAGGACTGAGGAAAACCTGGGAAAAATCTCAGTCAGGGAGGACGGTCCTGTTGGTAATCGAACCCCAGGCCTTCCGCTCACAAATCCACACCTTAACAAACGCGGTATATATTGATTGTGAAAATGTTTGGATTATATGAATTTGACAAAATTTCCAATAAGACATTATTTATTAGTGTAAGTTGCTGCTCGTTTCGTTTCAACACTTCTCTGTGTAAACAACTATCTATTTTAAATACCTGCTATTAAAAACAAGTTAGTTTAGATGTTGATGAAGGAATTTTATGCCACTTTTGATAAACTTTTGTTTCTGTTGTTTCCATTTGTACAAAATATTACTGCTGGATATAATGACACTATAAAACTATTGAACATGTAAAATTGTTTAAAAAAGTAGTATAACATGCAAGAAAGAACAGAATATAAGTGGATTATTTAGGAGTTTAGAAACAGGCTTTATTATTGTAATAGTAACAATTGTAGTTTTTACCAAAATATATGTAATCCGAGTTATTTTTATTCTGTTTGATTTTAAACAAAGTGATGGGTGCTGTTTATGCCCATTTTGTAGAGTAGACTAGAATTATTACTATTTGGGGGTAAGGGGTTGATTCAAAGATGTGAGAAGTGTATTGCAATAAAAAGTAATCATATTGAAAAGTGAAGTGTGTTGTTTTTAACTTTATCATACCTAGAAAATGTCGTTCCTGGTGGTATAGTGGTAACTATACTTGCCTTCTAAACCCAAGGTCGCGGTTTCAAACCCGGCCAGGATAGATGGATGGATTTTTTCGGGCGTAAAAATCCAAAGTATGGCTTCCTTCGGAAGGGAAGTAAAGCCGTGGGTTCCGTGTCGTACATTTACGGCACGATAAAGAACCTCAAGCCTGAAAGAAGAGGCCTCTGAGCAAAATTTGTCGGCCGTTTCACCCCGGAATTGAATGGGACGATGACCTGAGATGTTAAAGAGCGTCCGTAAATAAAACAATAAAAAAATTACGTAGAAATGGTTAGGCCGGAAACTTATGGACCTACCCTCCAATCTTATTATTCCACTTTTATCAATTAACCTACTTCAAACTTTTTCTCTCCTCTCCTCTTCCCTTCCCTTCTCCTCTCTTCTCTTTTCTTCTCTCCCCCCCCCCTCTCTCTCTATCGCCGCAGTTTTAAACATCTTTATTATTTAAATTTCATTTCTAATTCTTCAAATTTCAGAATCAGTCAGCAAGCTTTATTTGTTGAAACACACATGTGGAAACGTGCATAACATGTACCACACCCAGTTTGTTGCAGTCTTTACAACTTGATTGCACTGTCACTAAATACACATGTGACTAAACCAGAACTTGCAGCGGACGATGTTGCATTAGGAATACATGTGACAATAGATCAATGTAAGTTTGTGTCTGCATTGTTGTCCATTTACTATACACAATCAACATGTCTGCAAAATAAATTACCAAATAAACGTTTCTAAACTATGCTCTTTTACTATTTGAAATAAAGTTTATAATTTGTTTAATCTATTTCACCTTTTATTCTTCCAACATTTCAGAAATTAAGCATTTTAAGGTTTGCTGCCAGTTTTCAAATATTTATTGTTTCAGTCGTCTTTTCTTTGGCCTTCCAATTTTTCGATTTAATTATGAGATTTTTTTATATATTTTTATTACACATACGCTCCACATGATCTATAATTTTCTCATTCGGTATTATTTCTTTTTTTAAATACTGGGATTATTAATGAATCTTTCTATTCTATGAGAATGCTCTTTTATAGTCGAAATTGGTTTCAAAGGTATAACATTTTAAATTAGTTTTCTAATGGCACATGCTTCAATATCTTTGTGTCTATATTATTCGGTCAAGGAGCCTTTTTATATTTTTTCAGTTCTTTAAAGTATATTTAAGTTCACAAAAATGTAACCCATCCACTTTTGGTATATTTTAATGTGGATTTAATATTGGTTTATGATCATCTTTAGTCTGCAATTATTTTTCACAATCTTATAGTTGTACATTTGCTATTTCTTTTCTTCTTATTTAAATGTCTTATTAGATAAGCTACTCTTTGTATTCCCTATATATAATTTTTATATTAGCAATTTATTCGTTCTAATTTAATTTATTTGGCTTAACCCCCCCCCCACACACACGGGAAATTACTGTATACAGCTATAGCTATTTTTTCTTTTTTATAGCTTTCCAAAAATTTATCTCATATGTGTAATATTTTCTTATTTCTATATAGTTTTTATTTTATTATCCTTCAAAGGTACCTTTTTATATTATGGAGTTAAAATCTATTCATTCTTTTTAATAAGCTTAGTGATAGTATTTTGATTCATAAATTAATTTTATTCTAGATTTATATAACTTTTTAATTGAGTCTTCATTTAGCACAATACATTTTCATCGTGTTTCCTCTGCCTGTTTGTTAATATACTTTAAACAACACCATCTAGTTTTAAGCTCTATTTTTCCTCTCAAAAGTAAATGATCAGAGTCAATATTACCATTTCGAAATATTCTTACATTCCTAAACATGTTACTAAATTTTTCGTTTGCAATGAAATAATCAATCCTGACCCTCTTGTGCTCAATTATTTTAATTTACGAACGTTGCCTAATTTGAGTTACATGCGATAACATATTATATAATTGATAAACATACAATTAAGGAACACTCTTTGGTCAGACCCAATATATCGCAGTGATGTATAGATAGAGTAGTTCAGAAATATAGAGATTCAAAGTTAGGTAGAACAAATTAATTTTTAAGTCATGCAATTCTATACAGCATGCATACTTTTTACGTGTAAGAATATAAAGCATTAGACATATAGCATCGAGGATCGAAATATTCCAGTGCAAGCTTAAAATAATATATTTTCTTTTTCGCTATATTTACATTCCTCCATTTGTATGACTTGCTACAAATCCTGTCAGTTTTTTGTTAAAGAATAATTTATTATGGACATACGTGGCCTACACATGCGCACCTAGGGACTTCCTTAATGAATGGGCCCCCCAATGACACCACGATCACAGACAGGTAAATGGAAGGCGACTCTATGACAGAGAAATACTAACCGGGTATTTGCCCTACCTTAAAATGGACAGAATAAACTCATCAAAAACCGCAGTCTGGTTATTTAAATGCAGGATGTTAAGTTATGACTTAAAGAATACGCGTCCCAAATTAACTGAATCAACCCGCTGGGTTTTAAATAATGCAATATTCGTAAATATTTTTTATTTATTTCTGCTTGGATATATATATATATATTATTTCAGTAATAAGTTCTATATTTTATTACAACCCCTCCTCTATCACGAACCTGTAAAAGAGCTTACCTGTATAATATTATGGGGCCTAAATGTGCTGAAAAAATTTAAATTACACGATTTTTAAAATAATTGAAGGTACATTGAACAGGGTGAATATTATATTTATAATAAGTTTATATTACTACCACTTCCAATATTAATAATGCCAGCAAGTAAATGGGTGATTCCATATTTAAACTGCTTTTCTACAATTTAAATTATTTTATTATTTCTTTCTTGTAGATTGCAATTTTTTTCTAGTGTGAATCCTTAAACACTTATAAATATCTTAAATTGATATGTGTGTATATACACACAATCACTTCTTGTCCCTATGTACCGCCACGAGTGGCCGAGGTCGTTACGGCGCGGACTGGTGAGCGGAAGGTCTGGGACCGTCCTCCCTTACTGAGGGTTTTTCCAGGTTTTCCTCAGTCCTCATAAGTGGTAAATGCCGGGGAGGTACCCTAAACTTAGGCCTGGAACATTTACTTCCTTAAAATAATCTTTTCCCAATTTATCATTTCATGTATCATCAGTCTCCACCGCCTGTGCGTGTCGGTCCTGATGGTGTAGTAGTAACCATAGTTGCCTTCTAAAACCAAGGTCGCGGGTTCAAACCCGCCCCGTTTCGATGGATTTTTTTTCCGGGGGTAAAAATCCTAAGACTTCCTTCGGAAGGGAAGTAAAGCCGTGGGTCACGTGTCGTACATTTACGCCACGTAAAAGAACCTCAAGCCTGAAAGAAGAGACCTCTGAGCAAAATTTGTCGGCCGTTTCACGCCCTGAATTGAATGGGACGCTGATGACCTGAGATGTTAAAGAGCGTCCATAAATAAAAAAAAATAAAACCGCCTGTGTGCCTCAGTAGTAAAAACGGGCGTTAAACACGTCATTCATTAGCTTCTATGTCTTCTACTCGCTCTGTCTGTTGTTATTCTCCCAATCCAATTTGTAATTATGTTGTTCCCTCTGCATTATTTTGCTCTTTGTTTAATGTAAGTGACTAACAAAACGATAGCGAGAGAACGTGGCTTAAATCTTATAATTATTGAGAACTCCAGATTGAAGAACTCTGGCCATGGCGCTAGGGAAGGAATCCACTTTTTAGGAGGGGAAGATTAGACCTTAGATGAAGTTATGCAAGGCACGATTACCCTCTGCCGCTGCTGCAAGCTGTTCCTTAGTTGGATGTATATAAGGAGAGCTAAAAGAAGGGGCAAACTTGTGAAAATTATCTTAAAAAGTCTATTAAAGAGTGCAAAGATGTTCCGCCGCACACGGCAACATAATGTATGTCCCTCCGTGGAGAGCACAAGCTAATCATCTTCTTATCTTCAAGGGACCAAGTAAAAGTTGTCTGTGCAGAGAGATGGAGACAGGGAATGCCTGCCTGCCTGTCGTCTACAAAACTTTTAACTTCTGCGTAATATCCTATTACATTTATGCTGTTGTTCATATCTCGCACACAGCGTAGCTCCCGGATATAAAGCGCTCAAAAGACCTAACTCGTCATATAAATGATTTAAAAAAGAACAATTAATGCGTAATCTAAAGAACATATTAAAAACCGAATGGTTTATGAGCAAAGTGCTTTACCAGGAACTGCACTTTACATTAATAAATGATAAATAGGACGTAAATTAAACCATTTTAAATATATGGACGGTGGTTCTACGACAGTGTTTATTAATTTATCAAGAAATGGTTTATAATACTGCTGTAAAAAGTTAATTCTAGTGTTAAATTAAAAACGGAGGGATTAAATAAATAAATTAAAAAGGATAAAGAAAAAAAATAACATTAAATATCTAATCCTATAAGACCACACTGTTAGCCGATAAATAGATAAACACGTGATCGCAGAAAAATGGCCCAAAGGAATACGATTTGCAGTTTTCAACAGCCTCTCTTGTAAATTGCCAATGAGTGTTACCGATATATTTCCTATATAGAATCTTACATTCCCCTGGCAACCTGATTGCTAGATAAATAGCATGCTTGTTTAAAGAGTATATCCCAAGAAATATGTTCTAGTACGAGTACTTTAAATTTAACCAAGGGGTTGGAACAGTTTTCTGCCATGATTATTGGGGGGGGATGAAACTACGTGGGTAATTTTAACATTAAAATTTTTAAAAAATTAAGTATATTAATCGTTTATAATTTTCATAAAAGGAAAAGCAAAATATTGCCAGAGAGATTATAAATAATGAAATTATTTAAGATTAAAGCAACTGTTGAGCAAAATAGCATTTGTTATATTAATCTTATTGTGTAATATTTTCAATCAAGGAATTCTGTAATCTTATTTACTTTTGAAGAATGTCACAGTGCCTTGTACGACAAACTACAACAAAAATGAATATGAAGATGAATAAAAATTATTTTCTACATAATGGTAATCATTATGGCGGTTGTCAGGATTCGGTTGCATTGATAGGAACAGAAGCGGCGTTTTAAGTAGCTAGAATCCAGACGGACGAGGCAGGTACTTAATTGGGAACCCTAATGTTATTTCCAAATAGAATCCCCGATGCATTCAAGGATTTCGAGCCCCCTCAGAAGCCTCACACCCATACCGGACGCCGGGACAAAAACCTTTTTAGAGAGCAAACCACCGCAACACCGCACCAGTCACTTCGACTTTATTACCTATACCACGATGTATATTTCCAAATTTTATCACTTATTAATCCCCACTGCACCCGCTGATTTCATAGTCTATGCTCTTAGTTATGTGTACAAAAAGTATATAACTTAAACACTGAATCAAATAAACAATTCACTGCACTAAATAAAATTACAATCTGCTGGTAACCAGTGATGTAGCCAATAGCTGGTTAAAAATCTAAACTAAAATTAGTCAGCAGCTTCCTTGCTCTTCTTGCTTCTTGAAGAGTGTAAAATCATTGAAATAAACTACAGCATTCGCCTAAGTGTCCAGGAAAATATTACGAAATAAACTAAGGTCAAATTGTCTGGTCACAAGGGATCTGAACCCAGAACCTTCCGAATGGGAATTTCAAGCGTTACCACCTGAGCCGTTCGTTGCTATCTTCAACTTCAAATTTACATTTACAACGCTATAAAATTGCATGAAAATCAATTATTCAAATTCTCTACTGTCAATCAAATTTAAAGGTAGTAAAATATAAACTCCAAATTTTTTAGAAAACAATCAAGATATTGTAGTTGGGACGAGCAATGTTCTGTAAACAATCTATTGTTAGACTGCCGTTCAATAGGTAGAATTACCAATTTGTATTCTCTTTCGTTTATGAGGGTTGCAGCGATATTAACGAAGCGGTAAGGAAATAATATGTTCATGGATGGGGAAGATTTGGAAAAAGAAAATTTATATGGTTTGATTGTTTGCATTAATGATTGAGATCTCTAAGGTAAATTTTTCCTTCCTCTCCGATGATAGTTTCACTGACTTACATTTTGCCACGGCTGTTGAGACTCGGCTGCTGGATACTTTTATGATCCTGTGACCATAGGGAAAGGTGTCTTGGAGATTGGTAAGATTTCTCATTATGGGAGATGAAACACAATTTATTATTCATAGTCTATTCCACATAAAATGTTTTGCCGTCATTTTCTGCATAATATGTGCCACTTTTGCACTAAATTGTTAACGCACTTTAATAACTCTAAAACTCTGATCTTGAACTTCACTAAGCTCTACTAATTCTGAGACACAACTGTCTACTCTTCGCTGATAGTTTTCCACAAATCATACTCTACTACAGAACTAAACTAAAACAGATAATTGGACTGCTAGTTCCTACTCTTCCACACTGACTTAGAATCTAATGAGAATGTCTTTTCTTCCAACCAACTGAAATGAAAGGAGTGTGTCCCTGGGCCGCAAAATGGCAAGACTAAATAAACATGGCAGTCTGCCGGTCTCACGAAGCTATCTTTATTCTTTTCAATATGTTTTTAGAAATATCTAGAATGTTTCCTCCCATCTTCGCATCTCTATTGATAATTTGTTCCCTCCGATTTTTTTCAGCTATTTATTGGTCAGATGGCTTACGTGTACATCTCTCACATATTAAATGGAACCGTTAGGATCTCCCTTCCAGAGGTTATCAGCTTGTCTTTTCAACTCCGTAGTCGTCATATTCTTTGTTACGTTTTTCTTACCTAACTAAATAACAGTGAAACTTGCAAAAAATACAGAGAAACATCCTTTCTGCGGACCCTGCTTAAGAATTTTTCTATAAAATATCGGTTTGCTGTTTACTTGGCCCTTCTACAGAAAATATTATTACAATAGGCAACAGAAATTCCAGATTTTATAGCTGGGGGTAGCTTTCTTCACGATGGTAGGAGAAATATTTTACATAATAGTTCAACACTTGTACAGGAAAATAACATTACACTCATGACTATATTCAGGAAGTTACATAAAATTACTTGCTATAATTACCCTAAATGTCTACCTCTTTCGTCCAGTGGTTAGCATTGCTGACTGCCAGCCGGGAGGTCCGAGTTCGATTCCCGATGCCTACTTAGGAATTTTTAGGGAGGTATGGAACGGGGTCCATCCAGCCTCGTGAGGACAATTGTGGAGCTGATGGAGAGGTGGCGATCTTCGATCTAGTATGCCGCGATATAGCGACCAGCGGGACGCGGCGTGCTAATCAAATGCTCCCCTGCAATATTGCACTCTACCAATGATATCATGTGATGGTGATGGAGAACGCAGCGATCTTTGCGGTAAGCTAAGGCCCATATGGGGTTTTAAAAGGCTATAAGAAGAATAAGAATTACTCTAAATAAATTTGGGGGTGGCAGCTTATAAATAGTGTCTCAGGTGCCAGACAAGATTCCGTTTTACTCATATATTATGTGATGCTGTTTATTGGTGTAGACACACTCAACTGTTCTACTTGTGTGACACTGTTAAGTTACAATCTTGTCATAAATGTCAAGTGTAAGCTGGTATATGCAAACGACCTTGTTGGCATAGTCCTTTCTATAATTAGTAAAGTAAATTTGGACATAGTTGTTACCTATTTAAAAATCGTCCCTTTAAAATGTAACTGCTGGTGGACACCCTTGAAACAGTAACAACAGTTGACCAATCCGTAGTTCCCATAACGACCGCTTCATAACAACGCTTAGTCTGACTCTCTCGGCTAAACAACCTTATTTATGTAGGGATTGCACGGCTAATGGCCAAGCGAACAGCGTCTTTACCTTTCCAGAACTTATCTATTACAACAACTAACACAGTGCTGAACTTTCATGGGGGGAGGGGTTAATATGCACACTGTGTACATACCGGGGTAGGCAACACTTTCGACTGCCTATACTGTACTTGTAGCAACCTGCATATACATCACTCTCTGCTTATTAACGATTTAGAAGAAATAGTTTTAAAAATAATTATGTAAAAGCATAATGATAAAACGCTATAGCTTTTGTTAAAAAACTGAAAAAGTATGACTTATAAAGTACATACTGCAATGACAACAAAGGTAAAATATCATGTATTTTAAAAATTATAGCAAAGAATATATGTAGCTACTTTATTTTCATTATTAGTAGACATATGTAATAATAATAAATAAAAAAAAAGAAATCGAAAAAACAATATAGCTAAAACATTAACTAGAAAAACAGACGTTTATAAATTAACACAACGCTGATATGCAAATAGAGTCATATTTCGAACCGCTTCTACTGTTTTTTAAAGGCAGAAGACAAGTGAATGTGGTAACATTAGATGAAATATTTGAAGAGTTTTATTAATTACTGTTTCTATATTTCTAATTATTTTAACTATATGTTTTTATGTTTAAATCATAAGACTGAAGAGAAAAAAGAAGACTTTTTATTAAAAGAAAAGCAAGAAATATGATTATGTTCTAGCTATTGATGCCATACTAATCTGTGAATAAGTATAAAGAGAACATACCTACAAAATAACTCTTTTTTATTTTAGTAACTTCTATTGTACTAATTACCTAATTTATAATACATACATGACTTATTAATAAGTACTAAAATGAATATAAAGAAATAGCTACATCTCTCCTCTCAAGTACCGTCCAATCCACACAGTGCTACTATTCTATTAGCATTCCCTTACTGTGACTATTTCACACATGTGACATCTTAAAATCAACCAATGAAAAGAAACAAAATTTTTAATTTTGACCATTCACAACCGGATTACACAATGAAATTATATTTAAAAAAAATATTAAATCCTTTTTATCACGCGACGTGCATTTGTCTTGTGGTCTATACCTCCACAGTATAATTCCTGAACACGCATCTCTGACCACTGTTACTAGAGGCGGTGGGGAGCTATTGATAGTAAAACAAAAGCATGGACAATCGACAATCATAATGCAAAATGGAGGTTTCTTCAAAGCGTTTTGGTGACGCGTCAAATGTGCAAATTGAACTTATCATTCATTAGGAATCGCAAACCACAGAATACAAATAAAAATAGGTTATCTTTCCTTTTTTCTCACTTGGTATTAGAAAATTGAACCGTAGGATTGTAATAGTTGACTTTTGTCCATTTCAGTCCCACGGTGTCGGCCACGGTGTCGGCCCTGGTGGTGTAGTGGTTACCATACTTGCCTCCTAAACCCAAGATCGCGGGTTCAAACCCGGCCAGGACCGATGAATTTTTTCGGGCGTAAAAATCCTAAGTATGGCTTCCTTCGGAAGGGAAGTAAAGCCGTGGGTCCCGTGTCTTACATTTACGGCACGAAAAAAAACCTCAAGCCTGAAGGAGAGGCCTTTGAGCAAAATTTGTCAGCCGTTTCACGCCCTGAGTTGAATGGGACGCTGATGACCTGAGCTGTTAAAGAACGTGCATAAATAAAACAATCAAAAAAAAGTCCCACGGTTTCTGAACAGAATAGACATTCATAAGTATAAACATTTAATACAAGTTAATATTTTGTGCGCGAATTTCAAATACATATTAGGCGCGGACTCGTGAGCGGAGGTCTGGGGTTCGAATCCCACAAGGCCAGTCCCCCCTGACTGAGGTATTTTCCAGGATTTCCTCAGTCCTCATGACTGGCAAATGCCGGGGAGGTACTCTAAACTTAGTTCTGGAACGTTTCCTTCCTTAAAAAATCCTTTCCCTATGTATCATTTCATTTCATGTATCTTCAGTGTTCACCGCCTGTGGTGCCACAGTAGTAAAAACGGGCGTTAAACACCATTCAGAACGATTCGTTTCCCTTCAATTTTACATATTCTTTTCCCTTTCAGACTAAATAAATGATAAAAGAGCGAAAAGAAATTTTTATTTCTGTTACATTAACTTTTATCATTTTTTGTTCCCTTGTATGAAAACGCAAATACCATATATTTCTTTCCCGGTGGCGTTTATCTCAGCGGAACGAGAGGGCACAAAAGCGTGATGCAGATCGAAACATATCTGTGTTCCAAGAAAAGGGAGATCCGGAACATAGGGAAGAGTTCCAAATGCTGTCACAGCTTTTCTTTTGGATATATGAGTAAATTGAAAGAAAAGTAAAGTTTATGTTCGCATATTTATCGCATGATAGAGCACTTCGCAAATATTAAAGTGCAGGAAATGTGTTCTTTTGCTTAATTTGATGCAGGAAGAGATATCACATGGCTATTATGTTTCTTACATATAACCAGTACTAGTGATGGCTATATGTTCTTCACTGATATCAGTAGGCCCATACTCCCGAGAATTATTTGCATAAACGTGAACAGCGTGTTCTAATGTGCTTTATGACTACTTTATTTTGCAAATGTTGGCACAACTGTGATAATTTCAATATTGTCGCAACCCAGGCCATCTCAGCTGGACAAAACTATTCCTTAAACCTACTTTGGTCTGGAGGGGGCGAAATCTGCGACATGCATTCCTATAATTACTGCCAACTACCCGTTAGCATTATAAAGCCTGGAAAGAATGTCTTCGGGATCATAGAACTAATCCACACATGCTCAGTGCAGAATAAAGCACAATTTAACAAGCAGATGTGATCCACAACTTTTCATTACCAAAACGTGTGTGTAGATTTAACTGCTGAACAAACCGGAGACTAAAACACGTCCTTCTGATGTGACAGGTCTCACTCGACTGTTAACCGGTGTTGCGATGTTCCGTCAGTGAAATATCCCTTTCACGTGGTGTACAATTTCCTCTTCTGTTTCAAAATTCCCTACGTTCGTCTTCAAGGTCATTTTTGCTATTTATTGCTATTATACCTCTCTCTTCTTTATCTAGTAAACTGAGATGATACCACCTTGGTGTATCTGTACAGGAACGGACCTAAACTGTACACACATACATTATTATTATTATTATTATTATTATTATTATTATTATTATTATTATTATTATTATTATTTAACCATGGTCGATTTCTGAGGGGCCAGTTGACTCTGATCAAGAAACTTTTCCATGGATTTCATTTAATTTGAAGCAGGAAATAATGCTGCCTTTATTAATTTAATTAAAAGGCTGCAGAGTGATATTTATAAAGGCATTATATTTGATAAGGATAATTGTTATGTATATGTATAAGAAAATCATTTTGAGATAGGTATAACAGGAATCGAAGTAATTTGTAACTTGTATGTCATTTAACAGGTAATGGTATTTCACAAAAGGGTTTTGTATACATTTTGTGTAAAAATATGTGAGAAGCAGACGGTTATGTATACCTGACGCCTCTCCACTCACTGGCCGCTCCTTAGACAAGGCTGAAGAAAGGGTAAACTATCTTTTGTTAGGTCACGAACCTTCTACCCGGGAAATACTTAGGAGTTGACAATAAGAGAAACATGTGGCCGTAACGGGACAGTATTTAACAAAGTCAGATTTAAAAATATTTTAAGAGAAAATGAAAATGTCAGAACGGAGACGAAAATGTTTTATTACAGGAAAGCCGAAAACACGTGCGTTATCTCCGGGAACATTTAGGACTACAAACTAAGCAAGGCAAAAGATTTTCAATAGAAATCAGAATGTAAGGAAAGGGCCGAAATTTATGACAGCTTGTTCTGGGAAAATTCAAGTTCGTGGGAAGACGTTAGATCAGGGGGGAAAGAATAATTCTAGCCAATGGTCATCGGATAAAAGTTAACGAATCAGGAGAACTTAGATACCAATAAATAATTTTAGGATAGCCAATCACGAACATATAACACAGAAATAAATAAATACGAGGGAATTTAATTTAGCGAAAGGCGTGGCGATGTAGTAGAAAAACTAGAGTACAGAAGTCAGAGGGGCACTGGGGATTCAGGCATTCGGTAGAGACACATTAATAGATTCAGAGGGACATTCAGACATCCAGATATTCACTCAGGAAGCCAGTCTAAGTCTGTAGTGAGGGCAGCTACGAGCCGTCAGGAAGTAACCTGCCAAATTATTAAATAAAGTAAATGTTCAAACAGTGCCGGACGTATTAATACACCGAACAATCTCCTTCCCCCCCTAACGACTTTCAAGTCGTTAAAAACAGTCCAAATTTACCCTGAGAACACATCCATCAAATCCCCCCTATAGTGGAACCCCAATAAAATAACCGTTCCAAATTTTACATTTAAATAACGACCTCCATCATTCCATTTATTTGACTTCTAGTGGATTCTTGCGTTAAAGTTCGTTGACTTAGAAAACCTTAACGTTTCATTTCATTTATTTTATTTAGTTATTTATTTACAGTTAACATTTTAAACCAAATGATTTTGAATGAGAACAAAACAATCAGAGGTCCAAAATATTATAAGCTTCAATTACACTAATGCCGGCAAGGATTAATATATCACAACGTAATTATTAAATCGTGCAACACCTCTCTCATTTCGCACCAACCCCTCCAACTCTACTTGTTATAACAGTGTGACAATTGCTCCAATCGTTCGGTACTATTCGTGTAATGCAGAGGTACATAGTGAATTGTTAAAACAATTTATAAGCACGGAGCCGCGCAGCCGCACTCAGGAAATATTCTATAAGCAGTTCTTTTGAAGGAAAACAGAAATCTCAGGCTTTCGTTTCCTCTTATCCCAACAGATGGCGGAAGGACGGTCACTGTGATAATAATGGTAGTCAAAAGGGACGATACACAAACTCTCCCATGCTTTGTAATGGATCCAATGCGTAACTGCCAAACCATAACGGGAGTTAGTTTTCACCGGACAAAGGAGGGAATTTCCTGTGGAGACGTTGGTAAGCCTGAGAAGAAGAGCTTGGAAGGAGGGGGAATGAAATCCGAAGCCAAAGGAAGAACAAACGGAAAAACAATCACAATTTTTATCCCATCTCTCATTCCCCACGTATTTCTTTTCTTTTCTACCCTCCCTTCTTTTCTTTATCTGCAAACAAGCTACCTTAAATTCCGTTCGTGGACAAATACGTTCATCTCATTCAGCGTCTTGAACGGCACTGCTCGCCAAGAGAAACAACATAAAACCAGTTTTTTCTTCCATGTTTTCCTCCGTTATCAAGAATATATTAAAAAAAAACATTTTAATAAACACCTTATGTTATTGAAAGTTTTAATTTTATTTCTCGAGATCAGCTAAACAGACGTGGGTTTCTACCCTTTATAGATAAATGTTAAGCGAGGCTAATTGAAAAATGTGCGACTTTTGAATTTGTTTTCATCACCTTATGTCACCTTATTTTGTGGAATCATTTCAAGAATAAAGGTTTCAGAAATATTAAGTTTTTTGCCATCACTAGTTCATAGAATTATCTAGTAGAAAGTGAAAGAGTATTAAATTTCACAGGTAAAATACAAAACGGTTGTTTATAGCAGTGGCTGTGAGATATAAGCTTATTCTTAATGATTAAAGCAAATAATGTAATGAAAAGTCACGCAAATAG
This sequence comes from Metallyticus violacea, assembly GCA_030762175.1. Lineage (NCBI taxonomy): Eukaryota > Metazoa > Arthropoda > Insecta > Mantodea > Metallyticidae > Metallyticus > Metallyticus violacea. Next base: position 93,789,367 of record CM060840.1, on the reverse strand, counting down.
AGGAATAAATACGATTAATGTGAAACTCGAAGTAAATGAATAACATTTTCTTCCTATTCCTATGATCGGAGGAGCATAATAAATTAAATAGATATAGATATTAAGGGATACGTTAATTAACCTTTAAAGTTAAATGTATGAAAATATAATAGCCTTTAAAACGGTACAAAGAAAGAATTCACTCTCAAAGAAGTTAATTAGATTTGAAAGAGTAAGTTGTTGGTCTCCTCGAAATCAGCCAGATTCGCGGTGAAGATCAACGGATTTTTCTCAAATTTTGGATAAAAGTTCCACGTTAAGCTATGCGATCAGATTTATTCCCGGGGTGTTTATTATAGGCCTCAAGTTGCGAGCCCCAATTTGAGATAGATATGTGAGAGATGGGAATCGGGATGTATGGTAACTGTGTTCATTAATTTAAGCCCACTAATTGTATTTTTTGCTACGGCTGCTACACACCGCCAACTCTGCTCCCATGAAACTCTGGAAGCGTCTGGCAGCTGTAAGCTAGCCAGAGCTGAGGGAATAGGGGTTTGATATGGAATGCGCCGATAAATAACGCCTCGTGGTTTAGTTGCTGCGGTTGTTTATTATCCAATGAAATGAACTCACGTCTCACGCCGAATCACTGCCAATGTAAACTTGGCAAACATGTAACTTTGGTTGCCTTCACCCGAATGGTGCCTAATATAAAGAATGTGCTACTTCAATGATATTTAATGTAGCATAATGGTGTTATATGTGGCTTGCGCGTTGTTTGATAGCCGAGCCTCGTTGACGCCGAATCCTGCACCTCGGACTTATGACGTTCTTTCTCTAACTGCCCGGGCGACGCAGCAGCACTATCTTGGCCGGAAAATTTTGAGACGTACCCTTTTGAGGTAAAATTTATTTCTTACATACTCTAGAAAAACTGACGCTCTCTCCTAAAAGCGACGCGAAATATTCCTACCAGTTTTATTTTCACCATGTTTATAGTATGATGCTTACATCAATCACGATTCCTCCTATTCGCTATCTAATTTTGATGAAGCCTCAACGCTATTCGTCAGTAATATGACTTCAAACAAATTTTACTCGTTATGTCAATGACCTTTTAGTGGCAGGTATGCCACTTCCCAAGCGAAAACATGGCATGACCAACCCCTTTGTCTGCAGCATTCCTGAAGGGATTAACTTGCATTGTCTGACTTTTGCCAAGGCTTATTGTTTTCGGAGAAAGATGTGGGTTTTTGCTTACTGTTCTATAATATAACTTGCCATCTCTTAAATATTAATAAAATTATACATTATAGACATTATGCACTATGCCATCTTAATTCTTCATACATGAATTTTGTCATCGAATTTTCCTATATACAGAAAGCACAACATGCCTGTAAGAAATCACAGAATCGTTGATTTAATGTTATAAATACTAATTGCCTCAATTACTCTGTAATTGGCGGAGAGCCAGGAACAGCTGCAGGTAATATTTTGGTTTCTACTAAGTGGTAATGGTATTACTATACAGTGACTTTATTCGTACAGTGCATTCAAATCTAGTTTTTTCTTAATCTCTCGATCATCTGCTATGAAATGCCTATTTCTTTCGGTAAAGTAAAAAGTAGGTTTAAATAGTCTATCAGAATATATAAATACCATTAGTTGTCATATTTAGTGAATAAGAATGTGGTTCAAAAGGAGTACGTGATATGATTTTGCTTTGAGCTTTTATACTGCACGGACTTTACTCATATATCTTGCATACATTCTTGGCACGTATATATGATATAAAGATAGTATAAAACTGATATGAAAAGATATAATGTTGATTTATCAAATATCATGAAATATGTATAATATTTAAAAAATATGTTCCATTTTGTACTTAAACAGTATATACTTCACTGATTTTAATAAATCAATCTTTTAAAAATATTTTACATATAAATATTAAAGAAAATAATATAAGTATATAAATTTATTATAATAAACCACCGGTAAAAGATATCCAACTCATTTCCAGTAATGACTGTTTCATTTTAACCCGCATACATTTCAATCCTCAATCTGTGCTCAGATTTTCATGAAAAGTGGTAAAATCACACGAACAATTTACGTCCCATTGGCATAGTTTCTTATATATAACGCGTATGAAAATATTACCATATGTAATTATTGGAATGAAGGTAAAAAGAAAAGTATTCATTGAGATGGAACTATCATATTCTTCATTTCTCCCTCTCCTCTCTGCAGCTGACGTTATCTACCAGGGAATACATTTTATCCCATTCAGGCATCTGCCAGCAGATCGATATGAACAATATTCGTTCGATCTGCTTGCCGTGCATGGTGAACAAATAGTTGACTGGAATGCAAGGCATACATTTTTTATATGAAAAGTATTATTTTAAACTTAAAGATCATTGAATAGAACCTTCAACTCTGGGTATTTACAGAATAAAGTGGATTTTGCAGGTTTGTTCTTTTTGAGTGTTCTCTAATATTTGGACCATGCTTCTCTTTATGACTATTTATTATTTTCCTCCTTCATGCCTGACTAAAAATATTTATGATAAAATAAAACAAATTTAGCGGACTAAAATAAAAGATGTGCCTAAAAGCCAATGAGAAAATGTGGAGTAACCCAAATATTTGATGACCGACGAGGCGACGAGAGAATACATCGCTTAGGACTGGCCGGGTTACACTAGTAGAAGCACTAAAATGACGCCCTAATAAATCCTAATACAGTTAAAAAGATGTACACTCACTTATCTCAAGCAAGGAGAAGCTGAACTTGTCTACCCTAATTTTCCATGCCTTTTTAGCATCTGCTTATAAACTTGCTCATTGTCCTACTGAACGCTCTTGGAGAAATGAAATTGATATAGGTTATTATCCTTTAGTTGTCTATAATGTGTGTACATTACTAGTTTATGAATCGCCTTAAGAATTGGAAATCGGTCTTCTGGAAGTTTCTCTTGAAATACTTTCCGGATCTCCTGACAGCAGAAGCGAACTTGATACGGACATATGAAACATAAACTGGAATAACTAAGTCTAGTATTAGCCATTTAGTATTCCTAGCAGGCTTTAATCTAGCGTTTCTTTTACTAATTAAATTACATTGACTTATTGATGCCAGGCTTAAAGACAAGGTAACGGTTCGGTAAACCTGGCCCGCTTGTATATTGCAGCTGGCCCTTGCGCAATAGCTTAGCGGTCATCTCCCATCGTCTCTTCGGTCTTAAGACAATGTTTATTTGTTTTCAGAGGAATGAGTTAAATCGTGAGGTATTTTCTTCTCTTTTCATTTTTTTAACGTTCATAGCAATGCAACCTCGAGGTCTATTGGACGACTTGAACCTGTTTCTTATGATTCCGAACTCTAGACGCTATTGGGGTTCGAATCCCGCCAAGATCTGCTCACTGACTGAGGTTTTTCCAGGTTTTCCTCAGTCCTCATAAATGACAAATGCCGGGGAGGTACCCTAAACTTAGGCTTGGAACGTTTCCTTCCTTAAAATTCTTTCCTAATTTATCATTTCATCTCATGTATCATCAGTAACCATCGCCTGTGGTGCCCTTGTAGCAAAAACGGGAGTTAAACACTGTTCATTCATTCATTCATTCATTGACGCTATTGCTACAAAGTGCTTTCTTCAATGGGTGATCTCGAGAAATATTTTTCATAATAAAACTTTTTTATAGCCTATTTATGCATGTATTACACAACCGGGCACTTTCCTAAATATAATTAATGAAATATGTTAAAACAGCTAAAAAAAGTTCACAAGAGAAACGTTTCGAATGCACTAGCGGCACGCTTAACGGGTTTTAAAGTATTTATTATAAAGGCAAAGTGTAAATTAAATTTACTTATCTTACGATAACAATATAATCATTGTAGAAATTAAAAGAAGCGCATGAGGGAAAACAAAAATGTATGGTAGTGTAGCCTCTTGGAAAAACCATGGCTTCCAGCACTTGAACGAATCAAAACACGAGCTCGCTTGTCTACGCTATAATAATACAGTCACCGAGTTTGCCTTCGTTATTCTGCTCTTTGTAGTAAAATGTGTATAACTGACCCCTCCTTGCCTTCAAAAAGGCAAATCTCGAACAAAATGAGCTATGGTGCCATAGTAGAAAAATATTCGATTGCATAAGAAATTGCATAATACTAAAATATCTTAATTTAGTCAAACATTTGGCGTATGTTTTTCCTTAAGTACGTGGCCAAAAAATTCATTTGCAGTAGTTTTTATTTTAGGTTTAATTAATTATGTTACATACAGAATCTAAATCGCTAATTTTATTCAAAACATTTTCATGAAACATGAGATGTACAGCATACTGGATTCCCTTACTCAAAAACTTTCAGATAACATTCCTTAAAGTACAGAAATCACAATGCTTTTAGCTACTAGCTATGTTAAATGCACATGTGGTTATATTTTGAGCATAGTTATAGGTGAATTTATCAATTAATTGCTCAGATTTCTTCTTTCCTTTTTGAATAGTATTTACACCCGTTTTTATCACTGTGACATCACTGGCAGTGACATTTGATCATACATGATCATAAAATGATAAGCTAGGAAAGAAACCTTGAGAAGGAAGCATTCTAGTTAGATGAGGAAGGAAAGGCGCCCCTGATGAGATTCGATCTGTAGATCTTCCGTTCATGAGTACGGGTTTTAATGACCTTTAGGTTTCTGTGGAACTAGCCTTTAATTTTAGTGTTACGTCAGTGCCTCAAAAGCGCTCTACAGTGTTTTATTTTCCTACAATAATACCGAGAGAGGACGCTAAACAAATAAGTAAGATGAATATGTTCTCCACGTTTCCGTTTAATAGAAAATTTGGAACTGTAGTTGATACTGGAAATACTGGTTTAAATTGTTTGCATCCTGCAACCACTATTAGGATTATTTCTAACATGGAAAATTCTCAGGTTTGAGCAAACAAAAACGCATTATTTCATTATAGGTCATTTACCTACCTCTGAATTCAATGACGGTGTTCATATTTCTACAAAGTTGCTGCGTTTCGTCCCATAAAACCGCATCAAAAATCGGCTATATGCCACTTGCTTACTTCTGAATTCAAGTGGTGATAATTGTTTTGCTGTGAAAAGTCGCAGGTGGCTAGCGGTGGTCTCTAAAAACAAGTGAAGCATGTGATACAAGTACGTTTTTTTTTTTTTTGATTGATTTATTTATGGACGCTCTTTAACATCTCAGGTCATCAGCGTCCCATTCAACTCAGGGCGTGAAACGGCCGACAAATTTTGCTCAGAGGCCTCTTCTTTCAGGCTTGAGGTTCTTTATCGTGCCGTAAATGTACGACACGGGACCCACGGCTTTACTTCCCTTCCGAAGGAAGCCATACTTAGGATTTTTACGCCCGAAAAAATCCATCGGTCCTGGCCGGGTTCGAACCATACAAGTACGTGAACAACCAAGACCGACGTAGCAGAAAGGGAGTGAAAAGTAACTAAATGGAACCTCCTAGTGAGTAACTTCGGCGTGTTACAGAAAAACGATAATCGCCATTGAAATAGAAGGTAAGTAAATGGACTATAAATAAATTACTTTTGGCTAATTTTTGCCTGCGCATTTTTCTTATCGTAAATGTTGAGTTGAAATATTATTTAGTTGAAGCACTAGAGAATTTGGTTGTTTATAATTAAGTGGAATACCACTGACAATTCCAGGAGTTGTGTTACTACCTTCCCGATTTTGTTTATTCCCCTGCCCTTCCCGGTTATTCTATTCGTTTCTCCCCTTAGTTGTTTTCTCTGGTAGTTGCTGGTTCCATTTTTCGCTCAAGACCTAAGCACGCAATCCCTAGAGAAAACAACAAGAAGCAACGGTAAAGCTGATGGTAACCACCCCCCACCATAGCAAATCAAGGACAAATGCAAGGGGAAGAAAAGAGGGAAGGAGGAATGGTTTCATTTCGTCGAGAACTAGAGAAAAGTCTGAAAGTTAGGATGGTGGATTTGTGGTCTGGTTGTAGGAACGCATTCTACCTGTAGGATGAGCCAGGCTGAGATCCCACTGACCCCCCTCCTCCTCCTCCTCCTCCTCCTCCTCCTCCTCCGCCTCCTCTCTCTTTCTCCTTAGTATAATACAATGATAGCATACCGGTGAGTATTGCTTATTGTTAAAGATGACTCCAGTAATAACACCTACAATGTTCTCGTTAGTACCGTTTAATTGCGAATAAACGCGTATTAATTACATGTATAATTATTTAAAGAAGATTATGAAATGCACCCAAGCTTACAGAACATCGTTTTCATCTTAGTGTTTTTAAATGAGACCCACGACAGACTCAGTATTAATTTATAATCAGTCCTATAATATCTTTGAAAGGTTGACGGCGTTTCAACTTATTTTAAGCTTCATTTTCCCACCAACCCAGACTTATAACAGAGGAAGCTTCTGTTTCTAAAAACCGGATTGTTACTTAAGAGGGTGGTTTGTTAAGTTACTTGGTTCAAAGGTAACAGTAACATCTGTATCTGCGATTTTAAATTTTAATTTTTATAGCCACGAGTCCTTCTGATGTTAGTTCATTGCTTGGCAGATGTTAAACACAAGCGTTTCCAGTAGCAGTAAAAAACGGATAAGAATAGCATTGGTGGTGTGTTTCAAATACTTTTTTCTGGAAAGGAAAGTAGCAAAGGAAAATTGTGAGAGTATGTATGTCTACATTGGGCGATGCATTCCCTTCCTATGAAACAGTTCAACTTTGCATAAATGAGTTCAGACGTGACAGAACAAGCACCGAAAACTTACCACGTCCTGGAGCTCCAAAGGCAGTTGTGAAGCCAGAAATATTGAAGTTCATGATATTGTTTTGGTTGACGGACGAGTGAAAGTGCGTGAGTTAACAGAGGCTACGGGCAACTAAACTAGGCAGGTTCATTTTATTTTGCATAATGAATTATACGTGAAAAAACTTTGCACAAGATGAGTGCGCGTCTCTTCGCTCGGGAGCAAAAACGAAAAATCATGCGAATATCGGCAAACTGTTTGGAAATGTTTATAAAAAGAATCCAACCGACCTTTTACGGCGTTTTATTACTATGAACGAAATATGGTATTCATTACTGTATACCGGAAACGAAACCGCACTCTAAACAGCGAACCTTGAAACGAATTTTATAGGTGGGGGATGGGAATTGGGCTGTATGGTATCTGTGTTGATTAATTTAAGCCCGCTGATTTTGCCACGGTTGCTGTAGACCACCAATTCTGCTTACATGAAACTCTCTCTTGCTCTCCGCCCCCCCTCTCTCTCTCAAGGGGTTTTGCGTTAATTTCCGGCAGCTGTAAGCTAGCCAGGGGCTGAGTGAAGGAGATTCCATATGGGATGCGCCGATAAATAACACCTCGGGTTTTAGTTGCTGAGGTTGTTTATTCTCCAGAACATGAAAATTTAGGCCAACTTACGTCCTCGTTGAACCATAGACAAGATAATCTTAACAAGCATATAAATTTATTGCGTTTTATTTCTTAATGCAGCCCAGTAATGTTGTATCGGCATCTCGCATGGTGAGTGACAGTCAAGCCTCCTTATTGCAGGAACTGGTAGTTAGTACTTAGACCACTCTTCCGCTGATCTCCGGGCGACTGCAGCCACACGTATCTGGGCCCGGTAAATTCTAAGACTGTGCGACTTTTGAGCAAAATATATCCCTTTTATATTAAATATAAAATGACGCTATCCACGGACAATGGCGCGAAATACTCCCGCCAGTTTCGTGTTAACATCGCACATAGGTCAGTGCTCACCTCACTGAGTTCTATTGCTATTCGCTGGACAATTTTAATGAAGCCAGATGCTCCGCTATTCGTCAATAAGATAAATTTAAACAGATTTCATACGTTACTGTTAATGAGTTTTTTACTCGGACACCTGCGACTTTGGCACCAAACAGGTCTGTGTGTCTGCCTGAAGAGGGGCATTTCCAACTCTAACTGTATACCAGAAGGGATTAACTTACATTGTTTGACTTTTGCTAAGGCTTACTGTGTCCGGAGAAAGACGTGAGTTTTCCTTTACCTGGTTACATTTCTACACGTTATTTCTTGAACACTACAAAAAATTACACTTTATGAATGCATTTAAACACTATACACTATTAATTCTACATAAATGAGTTATGTCATTAAAGTTCCTCCACTGAAAGAACATGCACAACATACTTGCATATAATTACAGAGTTGCTGATTCTAAAATCACAAATATTAATTATTTCAATTACTCTACAATCGACAGGAGGCCAGGGACAGCTTCAAGCTCATGAGGCTAGCCAGCTCCAAAAAAGGCAAAATGCATTCCATACCTTGGAAGGAAATGGCTTCAGTATTTTTTTTAATTCAATCGAAATTTCCTTGATTGGCTACTTGGAGAAAGGGACCCCTTACGAAGCATACTAAGCTAGTGTCGCAAAAAAAAAAAAAAAAAAAAAAAAAAAAAAAAAAAAAAAATTAATAAATAAATCCGGAAATGGACAAAAAGAAGATGTTTTACCATGACAATATGTGTATGCATTTCAAACCTCGTCGCTAAGGACCAATTTAGCTAATTACAACTTAAAAATTTGCTTCTGCATCCCCCCTATTAACCTGATCTCGCTCCCCCGGATTTCTATTTAGTCCTAATACTCACTAATTTACTAGCAGGACACAAATTTATGTCAAATGAATAGGTCATACAGGAGGTAAACGAAAAAACAATGAAAGCCTGGAAGAAACTCACTTCCACAAAGAAAACACGAACCTGGGTGATTACTGCTTTAGGCAGTAAAACTGCTTATAAACTATTAATTTCAATTTTTCTGAGCTGAGACATTCAGTTTTACATCAGTATTAAGAGAGGAATACGGTTTACTAAAGATAGATTGCTTGGTCTAGTGTCTGCGCGTCCCTGAACGTTAGGGTGAACAAAACGTATAGAATATGACTTATAACCTTATAATCTGAATGTTGTTTAAAATTAAATTTCACACTTATTAGACATATTTCACTGAATATTTTGTACACAATTAGCAAAGTTATATCCTTTGGTGTGCAGAATATGTAAAATACACTTTACTAAACGACGATCATTAGCTACTTTTATATTTAATTTTCTGCCACCTTGTGCAGGGAACTAAATTAATTGAAGGTGGGTATTAAATTGAGGGGTTACAGGAGGCCATAATCTCAATTTAGAAAAACAACCTAATCCTCATTAGTGTAGAATATGGTTTCGTAGTACATCTCACTGAAAAGTAATGATATGATAGACGGAGAACACACCATGAGATGCGTCATTTGTTTAATCAGGTGATTCCGAATATGACCCATTATCTTAGAAGTTGTCAATGAAACTTGAAGAACAAGAGAAAATTGGAGATCAAAATCTGCTTTGAATAACGAACAGTTTTTAAACATATTATTCTCTGTCCAAGACAACTAATAAGGAATTACAGTGTCAAACCAGAATCTCTTTGTAATTTAATTAAATTTGTTAAACTGGCCTATAAAATGTAGCAGTTATAGGAATTAAGTGGTGATAATTTTTTCATCAAAGTGAATTTAGTGACATTTTAATAACACAAACCACATTCGGAGTTTATAAGACGCAATCTTTTCAGATGATGTTATCTTTGTCAGTCAATCGACATAACTGTCGATAGTGGTCATTTAACAACCCATATTGAATGGTCCAACATTATACACAGTATCTACAGAAAGATTGGGTCATTTTTCATTAAAGGAAATGTAACCTAGAATGAGTATCTACACCCAATGCTGAATAATATCATTCGATGTCGCCTAAATGTGTATGCTGGCGTGGGTAACAAAATGATATACCTTATCACAAAGTCGGTGCACACTTTATGAAAATTTTTAGATGCAGAATTTCCTGAAAAAAAAATGGACAGGAAGTAAGAGGTACGTGGAATGGCCACCTATATTGCCATCCTCTATTTTAAAGCTACTCAAAATGCCAAGTATATTGAAAAAGCAACAGACTCAGCTATTTATTAAAACTGAACCGAATAAACATAAGTGAAATGAATTTAATTTGTTCAATTTGTGTACAAGAGACATCAGACAAGTTTCATGTTAGATTAGGACACTTTAATATTAAATGGTGCTCAGGTCACACATTCGTTCGTTTGTTAAATTAAGATAAACGTATTTTGGAGTTGTGTGAAATAATCAGAAAGAACACTTTACAGTTTAAGTATAGGCTGCCATTTAGGGAAAACGTGTATACCTAAGGATATAAATTTCCTAAATCATTCTCCAGAGGTTAAGTTATACACGTCTAACAGATGCATCATTCAACATTTTGAAAATATAAAAAGGTAAAGTTATCATCAATATTTTATACTTTTTGTCCACTTTTTATGAAGCTGTGAAGCAATGTGGCTTCTAGGAAATCGACCATCTCCCCTACAGCCCAGACCTAGCTCCCAGTGACCATTTCCTCTTCTCCGAGCTCGATAGGGACCTTCAAGGAAGGAAATTAAAGTGTGACGAAGAAGTGATGGATGCTGTTTATGTCCCATTTTGTAGACAGGGCTTCTGAGAGGAATTGAAATGTTAATTAAAACATGTGAGAAGTGTATTGCAATAAAGAGTAACTATATCGAAAAGTGAAATATTGTTTTTTTGTCTTTATCATACCTAGAAAATGGTTAGGCCGGAAACTTATGGACTTATTCCCGTAAATTGTCCATTGTTTCCTAATTCGGTTTTCTTTAGCATAAATGAATAGTTGATTAGTATATGATTAGTATCCCTTCTTTCCATTTATTGTATTAAATAAAATCTAGCTGTACATCTAGTAAGTCTGCATGTTTATTGTAATATTATTTACAATAATCCCAAATATGAATGAGACAAATGATATGTTAATAAATGGTAGAAGTTTACGGCCAAAATCAATGTGCTCGCGTGGCAACTGGTTGGTTCCCTGACATGTTGTTTGGAATTGGAATCGCTTCACGATCATTGTGTTGGAGATTCTAGTAATCATTCTTTATCAATGGTGTCTCCTATCTTGGGTTACCTTTAAATTTACTAGGGCATGGAATAACTCCACGTCAATTAGATTTTGTGACCTAAGTTGGGGAGTATTTATTTATTCTTGGTAACATTTTCTGAATTGGAAATGCTTTGTTTAATTGGGCCTTCAAAGATATTCTTGTTCTAATGTAAAGTTAGACTGGTTAGCTTTCAAGCTTAATTGAATTGCAATTTGTTGAAGATGTCCTTGAATGCCTTCTTTATTAAATTTATGAGAGTTATTCTTTACACATTACCCATTTACGTATTATATTTTTTCAAATATATTTAAAGTACAATTTTCAAATGCTTCAAATCTGGCAACTCACTTTTCCTAGGTCTTGTCCTAGGGATTTTCTTTTTTACAGTACGTCTTAAGAGATAAACTTTGCTTTGCTTTGATGCTTTCTCTTTTTCGAAAGAAATATAGCAGAGATAACAGTGGAAATATTATCTTATAACGTACTACATAAAATGCTAGAACAGCAATCGCTTAAAATTTCAAACACTCCTGCTGAGAATGGAATGCAAAACAAATTACCTGGGGGGGGGGGGGTTAAATACCACTGTAAAGAATACCTTAGCTGCTGGTGATGGTAAATAAATAATACGATTTGATTGCTCGGCTTACCGTTTGACTCTCTTTCCCTCATCCAGTTATACACGTGTTTCCATCAAAGTGTCCACAAAACTAACTACGCCATTTTTATCCCATCCCCACCTCAGGCAGAGGGCCCTCTTTTTCCCATTGCCGTCGTTATAAATTATGTGTAATGGGGAAAGAGGTGAAGAGCTAAGCTAGCACGTTACCATTCAAGTTAATGAGTAATCAGATGCTGGAGTGTGCTTGACGTTGATTGTTTGCAGCCCAGCAGCATCAAAAGCGGGAGTGCCACATTGTCTGTTTTTTATTGTTTAACCCTCTCCCTATCTTTTGATACCAGAGAAGCAGAATTTGAATGAGTGGCATCGGACTCATTTAATTATATACATAGATGCAACTTCCTTGTTCCAACGGTCAGAGCTTTGATTTGTGTTGACTCTTATGGGCCCTTTAGCGATGGATGGCTTTTAAACTTGATCTAGCCCATGTCCTAGCTTACGAACGATATATCAATTATTTAGACTGCGAAATAAGATTTTTTCCCTAAAAAATGCGCACCTTATGTAGGGAATAAATGGTGTAAAACGTCCACAATAAGTTTTTGAATGACTTTGGACATGAAAACAAAGTGAAGCTTCACGCTACAAAAATAATACTGTTAAAAATACCCATTTTATGTTGTGCTTTGGAGTGGAAAATTAATACAAAGTATGCCCCATACAGATTTAAGGATGTTCCTCATCCTAGAAGGGAAAATCAAGTGTTTAACATATGAAGGGCTAGAAGAAACTCGATAAAATTCAACATTTATTGATAACAAAAATATTTTGGAAAAAAATCGGCGAGAGTGCATCTTATTCGATATAGGAAGTATTTTCATTTAAACAGAATTCCTTTGGATGCCTTCATATTTTATTTAAAGTAAATTAAAATTAGAAAGAAATAATAAATCACATTCCTACATTTTTTATAGTAGTGTTTAACATCCGTTTTTACTACTCAGGCGGTGAACACTCATGCATGATACATGAGATAAATTATAAATTGGGAAAGGAGCATTATTTTTATTTAAGGAAGGAAACATTCCAGGCCTAAGTTTAGGGTACCCCCCGGCATTTGCCATTAATGATGACTAAGGAAAACCTGGAAAAAATCTCAGTCAGAGAGGACGTTCCTGGCGGTGTTCGAACCCGAGACCTCCCGCTCACGAGTTCGTGGCTTAACGACCTCGGCCACTCGTAACGGTTTTTTCCTACAGTAAAAAGTTTACATATAATATATAAATATTTAAATATAAGTTTATATATATAAATGAAAAATAATGTAACATTATTAACAATGAAACTAAAATAAAAATTACTAGAAAAGCAGAAAACGATAAAACACTAAGAAAAAGTTATAGATTAGTTTGAACAGCTGGAGTTCTTCTATGGCAAGAAGACAAGTGAAGGTGGTAAAAATAAATATAAAATATTCTTTATATTTAATGAGTGTACATATATACTTTCGAGCATGATTTACGGTATCATTAATATTTAAATCTATTTATATGACACAACATATTGTTTTCAATTGGCTATTTTTATTTGATATTTGACTTAATATTGCATACCTCTGTTCGTGCTTATTTTTAGAAAATTTTATTATGAAAATGGGCCATACAAACCATATAAGTAAGTCTATGGTTCAGAATTTCATTGAAACTGGGTCATTTAACAAGGGAAAAATATCTTGGCTTCGTTATTAGAGAGAAAATTATTACTGATAAGGCGTTTAACAATGAGCGTTGCAAATATCTGCGTATTATCAGCAAGGGAGGGTTTGGTGTTTCGAAATATAAAATACCCTAAGTATAACAATACTACCAAACATCGCAAAAGAAATAATCAGCCATACAGTTTCTTTATTGTTGTGCTTTTGTTTCTAATGCTATTTCTTAACCTCTCTCTTGCTTTTGTCATAGGTGGTTTGATATTAGCATATTCTTTCCCGAAATTCCGACATTCAGCATAACGGTGTACAATGCTCTTTAAAAATCCTATTATTTGTTTATTTCCTTTTTTACAATGGGAGAAACTACTTAATTGCTGAGGACACGAGATTGGATCAGTAGCTAATGCACGAGGCATACAATAAATAAGAATTATTATTACAATTACACCAACAATAACTAGAACCCGGGCTTAATATGAGCAATTATCTCAAAGCATTTCGTTTTTGGACAGCAGAGGAAGTTTTAACAGGATGTAGAAGTTAAAACATGTTGATATTTCAGTAGCTGTAGATAAAAAGTGCATATCGTATTACTACATGATTCACTTAAAAGATGTCGGTCCTGGTGGTGTAGTGGTTACCATACTTGCCTCCTAAACCCAAGATCGCGGGTTCGAACCCGGCCAGGACCGATGGATTTTTTCGGGCGTAAAAATCCTAAGTATGGCTTCCTTCGGAAGGGGAGTAAAGCCGTGGGTCCCGTGTCGTACATTTAAGGCACGAAAAAGAACCTCAAGCCTGAAAGAGAGGCCTCTGAGCAAAATTTGTTGGCCGTTTCACGCCCTGAGCCCTGAGTTGAATGGGACGCTGATGACCTGAGATGTTAAAGAGAGTCCATAAATAAAAATCAACAAAAAAAAAAAAAAACTTAAAAGATTTCATCCATGCTTGCAAAGCGCAAGGATTTAGCAGAAGATGTCATGATAAGAAATTAACAGATGCTGCCAAATTTAAAAGCGGAAGCTTTTCTTCGTCAATAAGAGAAGCTTAATTACTCAGACAAGAGTGGCTCGATAATTGTTAACTTTTTCTCTTGGAGTTTGGAAACTCGTGCCGTTTCATGGAATTTATGAAGCGTTTTAGAGAAGATTACACATGTTGAATTTTGTTTAATGAATGAAGATCACATTTGCGGTCATTAATTGACGCATTCTCGGTCCTGGCTGCTATTTTTGAACCTTTTATGCAGTAGGTTGAAATTAGCAGTAGAGGAATTGAAATTGCGTTGGGAAATTAGCATTGGTGATAAAAGACCTGTCGCGCTCTCCCACAAGAGAACTCATTGAGGTTAAAGCTAATGACAACACGAGTAGGTCAAGTGGCTTCAAATTCCTGCAATGATTCATTACTGCAGATCATTAAAGCTGTGAGTATGTGCTGTAAACGACAAGGGAGGTTGGATTTCGCATGTTACTGTCGAGAGAATGAATGACCTCCGCAACGTCAGTTTTTCTGGCGCAGCACCTTACCGCTCGCTCGCTCCCTCTGAACGGAGTTTCTCAACAACTTTGTAATTAACCACCTCAGGACGGCTTCCGGCCCCGTCCAATAGCACATCACTTGTTGGAAGGGAGTGCGAGGTCCCACGGGCGGAGGGAGGGGGGCTAATGGCAGCCCATTTCACAGTCCAGAGGCTCCGCTGGTGGGGGATGAGGGTTCCCGAGGGACTCCTCTCGCTGAAGCGCTCTCCTGTTGGATATATCCGACTAGTGGCACTAACAGAAAAAGGAAAGAGATGGCGGGGAAAGGAGCAAGCTGCGAATACAATCAGAGCCACAGCAGCACGTGCTGTTAGAACGTGAAACCATATTCAGAACCTATAAAAGTAACGATTGCGTTTATATAGCTGTTGTTTGGAATCAGCGAGAGCTGTTCTAGTATTACCGCAGATACAGCAACATCCTTGTTACAGTTAGCAGCAAAGGTGTCTCAAATACATTGAAATTATTATTTAGGGTTGTAATCTAAGCAAGAGCTTCTTTCACGATGAGATGAAAGTAAGAATCTGAGATATAAAATAATTCCATTCATTGCTTTTGTATACTCCAGAGCTCCATCATTAATGTGTAATAAAATAAAAAGTACGGCCAGAGAAAAAGTGAAAAAAGAACTTAAAACTGTATGGTGGGGGACGAAAATTGAGCTGTATGGTAGCTGCGGTAATCAGTTTATGCTCGCTTTATTCTTCGAAGAGATTCTCCCGAGGGCGTTTCGATGTATTTTGGAGACTGTGAGCTAGTCGCCGGGTCTGAGTAGAATGGGACTCGGAAGGTGACGACAAATAACGCTTCGTTATTTACTTATTGATATAGTTTATTCTCCCAACATGAATATTGGAGCAAACTCACGTTCCTCGTCGAACTACGGGCAAGGTAATCTTGGCAAACGTGCACGTTTATTGCGTTGACCAAATGGTGCCGAGTGCGACAAAATTGTTAATTTAATTGAATTTTTAATGCAGCTCAATGATGTATTAGCAGTTAATGTGGTGACTGACGCTCAAGCTTCATCGCCGGGACTGGTACTTGGTACTTAGGTCGCTCTTCCGCTGATCTCCGGGCGACGGTGGCCACACGTATCCGGGCCTGGAAAATTCCGAGACCCCGCCCCCCCTTTGGCAAAATCTAGTCCTGTTATACACGAAACAAAATGCCGCCATGCATGAGCGACGGCGCGAAATACTCCCGCCAATTTTGTGTTAATGTCTCTCCTCAATGAATTTCATTTCTATTCGCTGGCAAGCTTTTGTCAAGCCAAGTGCTTTGCTATTCGTCAGTAAGATGAATTTAAACAGATTTTGTACGTTACTGTCAACGACTTTTTCTACTTGGACACGTGCAACTTTTGTCACCAACAGGTGGTTTATGCCCTGAAGCGGGGGCATTTTCAACCCTAGCCGCATACCAAAAGGGATTACCTTGCGTTGTCTACCTTTGGCCAAATCTTTCTACGTTCAGAGAAGATCAGAGTTTTCCTTTACCTGCTTACGTTTCTACACGTTACTTCTTAAATATTACCAAAAAGCACCCTTTATAAATGCGTTTAAACACTATACAATATTAATTCTACATATGTCATTGAAGTTCCTCCACTGAAAGAAAATGCACAAAATACTTGCACATAATTAGAGTTGTTGATTCTAAAATGAAAAATATTAATTATTTCAATTACTCTGTAATTGACGGGGAGTCTGGGACAGCTTCAAAGCAAATTTGCCGTGTTGAGCATATGGGCAGCGTTTAGGAAACATTTGTATTTTTCAAGTGAATTCAAGATTTTGTCAACCTGATCAAGAAATTATGCTGTTATGTGTAATATATCCATTCCCATTTACTGATTACCTTTCCTTCTCTTTCCTTAATAAATTCGCTATTTGTAGTACAGTCGTCTCTGCTTATTCGTTCCAGCATATTCATTTCGGTCAAATCACTCCGTTCTACCCAAATATACCCATCACTTCTTCATTTATTAGTCAAACTGGTTCTGAAATATGGGGAGAATAGACGATCTTGGATAGTGGATATAACAGAGAGGAACCAACCTTGCGTCGCTTGAATTGTAATAATAGTTCCTCGTCAAAGGTGGAGGATATTTCAAATTTTGTTAAGACTCGGATCAAATCAACTGTTCCATCCAATAAATATTAAAATATTTCCGGCATTACGAATGTCACAGCTGTGATTTTAATTGCTCTTACCATAATTTTCATCTATGGGACTATTTTCTTAATTTTTATTTTCAGGGGATTCCCATTTAAATGTATCGGGCTCTCTTTGCCAAATCTTTTTTAATGCATTTGAATTTATTGGGAATGTGTGTGAAAAATTAGATCTGTGGTGTTTCATCATGTTGAATCTTTCAAATGTATAAATTATTGAATATTTGCAGCTCTATACCATTCTCATTTATTACATTTATAAAAAGGGGAGAAGCTTGATAAATATTAGCATGATTATCTTGTAATAACGCTAATAAATATGAGGCATATATTGTAAAAGCTCTTTTTTTTCTATCGTTCAATACGGAAACTTAACTTTCATAGGCCAAATCCTGGGAATTATTGATTCATTTTTAGCAAAATGCAATCTTACTTGCCTGTTAAGTATGTTGACCTTACTTTCAAGTCCCTGCCAATGTGTTTTGGAGCGGTTATGAAAAAAGGATAGAATAAGCTACCATACTGCACTAATTAGTACGCAGTGATAGCTATGTAATGCACACTCCGGCTAAAGGGCTCGCATGTCACAATTAATCATACAGCTATTAGCGTGAATATAATCAATTGTTTTATATATTACCTTTACTCTTGCCAAGTAAGCGCACAGGTTCTCTTTCCAAGAAAACATAACGAGAGAAGGCATTTTATGTTTTAATTTAATAAATCATCAAATAGCTAGTAATATCTGACTAAACTTTAATCTCTTTTTCTTTAATGTAATAAATGGATGTCCATCTTTGGCACGTATTTCCAGGCACGCTTCAGTTACTTAACTCTTGTCTGATTTCTAAACTTTGACTCTTAAACAATATTCCTCACAATTTCACAAGCATGATGCAACGTGCTTGGTGTATCGTAACACTTTGCTGCTCTTAATGATTTGATTGAACATTTATTAATTTTTCTTAGCTTGTTGTAAAAGTAATCTGCATTTATCCTGTAAAAATATTTCAAAGATACAAACACCAATTTCAACGCAGACTTCTACACAAACTGCGAGCAGCAATTTAAATACGAGATTGTGTTTACTGAACTATCCTACTGCCAAGATCTGGTTCAAACATGTTCTTTTCTTATTTTAAAAAAATCACAGACGAAAAAAATAACAGTAAATTGGGGGGAAAAAATTATAACATTTTGCATGTTAGTATCTACGTAGACAACACCAGAGGATGATAAACTTTTTGAACATAATAAAATACCAATATATACCGAGGGTGCCAAAAATGTATACACACTTAGATATCTATTTAATAAATTTCAAAGTTGAACCGAAAAAAAAACAGTAATTTATAGTATGATGTTCTGTAAACAGATGTGACTCACATACATTATGATAGCGTTGCTACAACAAAATGGAGCCAAGATTATCGTTTGAAGAGCGGAAAGCAATTTTGAAGTGATATTGGAAAACCGAGAATGTTGTTGAAGTTCAAAGGCAATGGAGACATGTGCACAGAACAGAACGCCAACGCCAGTAACAATTCCGTCATACCCACCACTCATACACTGTATCTATGGAAATGAGGAATTTTACTTCCAATAGAATGGTGCACCACCACATTACCACCAGGAAGTACGTGCGTACCTTGATGACAATTTTTAAGGCACTGGATAGGACGAAGAGGTCCGATTGAGTTTACACCGCGTTCTCCGGATCTAACTCCATTGTACTTCTACCTATGGGGAACTCTTAAGGATGCTGTATACTGTAGAAAACCAGCCACACTGGCAGCACTTCGGGAAGAAATTGAAACGGCATGTGCTGCAATCGCTAAGGACACTTTCGCAAACGTTGCTCAATCAGTAGTTCAAGGTACTCAGAAGTGTATCGACGCCTATGGTAAGTATTTTGAGCAACTGTTGTAACTGTAAAAGAGTAAGTTAATTAATGCTCATCATTTTCTGTTTGTGTGAATTCAGTTTTGTTATGTTAACAGTTTTTTCTTTGCTTGAAGTGTGTATACATTTTTGGCTCCTTGTGTATATCATGTCATATCGCGTGTTTATTTGCACTTTTGAATATTCCCTCCCGGTCCTGCTATTCGCAATCAACAAAGATGGCAGAGAAATTGTCATTGAGGTGTGGGCACTATAATCAACCTACTAAACCCGCTTAAAAAATTGGCATTACAACTCTTCAAGATTGGTGTCCAACCTGAAGCATGTAGCCGAAGACTAAACAACTTCATAATTAAGATCTAATCGTTAGGGCCGACAAAACTGCTTTAAAGTTTGGCACCCAACGTAGGGCCAACAACAACGATAGCAAGCTTCAAAACTATGGGTGAACAGAAAATTCAAAGATATGGAGTGTTATATGACTCTCTAACTTAACTTCTATCTGCATTTCTTCTCTGAAGGGGGGAGGGGGGCTACAGGATGAATTTCTATAGAAAAGAAATACAAGGAACAACTTGTTGATTACTGCCGAACATTCCAGCGAGATATTGCGGATGCCAGCCATAGATGTAAAACAAAGTGGCACATTTTAATGTTTTATTTATATTTTCATGAATTTACATTAATATATGTACGCTGTTATTTTAAATTTTACCTGCGTGTCACATGAGAAACATTCTGGGTTTGGGTCTATTAGAGTGACACATTATTTTCCTTCTGGTTTTTGCGCCTCAAATCTCTTTTAACTTTTCCCCTTTGTAAATGGTGCGTATACCTTAGTTACTAACGTTTGACATAAGGAAAGTGTTGGGTATAAGAAGTGAAAATTAAGGGGTTTTATCGAGAAAAGATTAAATACTGTTAATAATCTCTTGAAAAGTTCTATTAATTTAACATGTTTATTCGCATTTTACAACAAATAGTGCTTTCTAATTGTTCTGAGTAGAAGCTATAAATTGTTAAAGCATTATAAAATATCTATGCAAAGTTTTGCCTAAATAGATACGCACTTAAATATTTCAATTCTTTCATTTCATAAATATTTGAAGAGACAATTTATTTTCGGTTTCTCTGATATACTGAAAGCAATCTAGTGGCGTGTTTGCTGCATATAAAAAGACGGCAAGAATGGTCAGGAGTATATGATCTCTTGTATATAAAACACGGCATTTTGTTTTATGTATATCTATTTAAATAAAACGCAAATAGCCGCAAGTGTAGGTTAATTAAAGTGTATTGAGTTAGGGATTTCTCTCATATTTAATGGTTCTGAATTCGGCAAACGAAGCCCCTTTTCTAATAAACATTTATGTCTTTATGTTTTCTTTATTGCTGTAATCTGAATTGGTTTATCTTTCTCCTATTTCTAAACTCAAGAGTAGGAATTAGTAAGGTGGAGCCTATTTTAATAACAAACAACTGAATGGAGATTCAAGTAATACATATAAATTCTACAAGATATGCAGAATTTGCCTTTTACTGCTCGTGTTTAATGATGCTTAAAGTGCATTTGCTTCAATATTCTGTCAGAAATAAATGCAAGAGGAAAATTAATTGCTTTTTAATAAATAGTATATTACATAATACAAGAAATATGTGGAGTCAGAATAAAAAAAAGAGCTTAGAATTAGGGCAATGTTATAAACTTTATTCTTAGTATAAAATCTACAATAATTTTTATTTAAATATGTGATATAGATTGATATTTTTGACAAGCTCAAATTGAAGTATCTAGTTTATATCACCGGTATATAACACGTGCGTTAAGTTTCGATACATGTTCAGAAAATACCGCCACGGGTGACCGAGGTCGTTAAGGTCCGGACTCGTGAGCCTGGGGTACGACTCCCGCCAGGCCTGCCCTTCCTAACTGAGATTTTTTCAAGATTTTCCTCAGTTCCCATAAATGGCAAATGCCGGGGAGGTACCATAAACTTAGGCCTGGAACGTTTACTTCCTTAAAAAGAAACTATATATATAAATGAAAAATAATGTAACACTATTAACAATGTAACTAAAACAATAATTAGAAAAGTAGAAAAGAATAAAACACAAAGATAAAATCACGGATATATTTCGAACTGCTCGAGTTCTTCTATGGCAAAAAGACACGTGAAGGTGATAAAAATAAATATTGAGTATCGAAGATAGCGTTATGCATGGAAACAGATGAAACTAGCAACAAGAGTGTGTGGGAGGAAGAAAAAAAAGTAATATATAGCATTTAAACCCTGTGGTATACGCGGTTTATTTATAGCTCTTTATCTTTATGTAAATAAAGAGACTCAGAGATAGAGAGATGGCAGCTATACGTTTACACAAAGCTCGTATACCACTGGGTTTAAATCTTGCATATTAATTTTTTTTCTTCCTCCCACACACTCTTGTTGCTTGTTTCACCTGATTCAATGCATAACGTTAACTTCGATATTCAATATTTATTTTTATCACCTTCACTTGTCCTCTTGCCATAGAAGAACCTAAGCAGTTCCAAATATATCTATTATTATTCTGTGATTTTATCTTAGTGTTTTTTTATCCTTTTCTGTTTTTCTAATTGTTATGTTTATTCATCTCATATATCATTAGTGTCAACCGCCTGTGGTGCCTCAGTACTAAAAACGGGCGTTAAACACTATATAAAATAGAACTTAGGAAATAATAGTTTGTCGAAAATGAAATTTCAATTTGTTTCCATTAAGTGGCAGTGAGCTCCAATATGCTCCCATAGCATAATTTGTTGATAGAAGAGGAGCAGTGTTTTAACACCCGTTTTTACTACTGAGGCACCACAGGCGGTGGACATAGATGATACATGAAATGAAATTATATATTGGGAAAGGATTTTTTTTAAGGAAGAAAGCGTTCCAGGCCTAAGTTTAGGGTACTTCCCTCGCATTTTCCATTTATGAGATCAGAGGAAAACTTAAAAAAAAAAAAAAAAAGTCAGGGAGGACGGTCTTGGTAGGATTCGAACCCCAGTATTCCCGCTCACGTGTCCCGTGGCGGTTTCATAGAAGAATCAGGATACAGTTTTAAATGTATCTACTGTTGGAGACTGATTTGACTATAAAAATTGTATATAATATATAACAATCATAAACACTGCACATTAACAGTTGGTATTGTAAAAGTTTTGGCATAATGCATATATATATATATATATATATACATATATATAAATTAACAGTAATAATAAAAGTAGATAAGGATAAATATTTCGAACTCCAGTAGTTCGAAATATAGGAGTTTCTAGTGTGACTTTATCTTAATGTTTTATCCTTATCTACTTTTATTATTACTGTTAATTTGTTACATTGTTAATAGTGTTATTTTATTTTTATTTTTCAATTATATATATATATATACATGAACATTTGTTTTATTTCAGCATGGTTGCCATTAATTTCAAAGTAATATACCATAAAGTCCTACAGGCTTAAAAAAATAGGATTTCCAGACTATCACTACAGAATGCTGATTATAGAACAACAAGTGGATATTAACAAAGCGCCGTTATGCGGCTGGATATATGCGTTTGTGCAAGAGTAGATTACTCGGAAAATTCGTCTGTCATTTTCAATAATGCTATCTTTATCCTTCCGTTAGTCGTTAACGAGTCCGAAGGACCTGCAGTATCATTTAGATGCTATAATTTTCAAACGAACGCATCTACATAATTGAGTTTCTGGGACATCTAATACCAAACCTTTCGCAGTGTTATACACGAATCTTATCTGTCTGCTGAGTTGCAAGAATGAAGGTCAACAACAAGAGTTGCATATCCGCTGACCCGGCTCGCCAGCTCTCGCGACATACTGTTGACGTCGCTAGAGTGTTGTTTTAGCTTGTTTATTTCCACAATTGCTTTGCCATTGTAAGCAGACATTTTTTTTTTTACATGAGCATCAGCAAGAGCTACGATATACAAAATCCCCAGAATTTGAAAGAAGTTCATCGTCTGTTTTTCGATGATGATGTTCTTCCAGAAGATGACACTTTCTTTCTACGAAACTGATGATTCTAATTCTGAGGATGAACTAGAAACAAGGCCCTTAGATTCAGAAACCTCTCATGGATCTCAAGAAAAGATTGATGACAAAGAGGACGAATTTGATGATAAAATGTATTTTATAGGTGGAAAGATAAATCAGTCATTATCATATTATTATTATTGTTATTATTATTATTATTATTATTATTTATGAATTTCATTTGCATAGGTAGAGATGGAGCGAAACACCCTGCTCATATTATATATATATTATATATATTCATTGGTAATAGCTGTATTGATACAAACTATACACCCGTAAATGTCAATGAATTTTGTTTACATTTATTTGAGCAGTTGTAATACGGGTATTGTGTTGGTAGACTCCGTTTAATTATAATAAAATGACGCTAAAATAGCATTTTTATCTAAACAAAGATAAACCTGAAATTGAGGGAAATAAAACTGATTTGAAATAAATCAACGCATAAGGCCAAAAAAGTATAGCGAGGGTATGGCAGACGCGCGTGACCAACGGTGAGCTGACAAACCGCGAAAGGTTAAACATGGGGAGGCCCTCTAGACCCAATTTCAAACCCCACCAGGATCGATAGGTTCTTATTAAGGGTGTAAGTATGGATTCCTCCGGAAGGGAAGTAAAGGTAGGTCCTGTGTTACAGATTTACGGCACGTAAAAGAATTCCAAGCAAAAAGGAAGAGGCTTCCAAGGAAAAGTTATAGGTCCTTTCACGCCCTGAACTGAATGGGACTGATGATTAACAATAATGAAATTATCTGGAAACGAAACAAACAAACAAAAAAAAAAATATGTACATTTAAATTCTTCACTACCAATTTATCCATCCTTTTTGGTATTATAATTACATTTTTCATTAATGTTTATAATAATTACAATAACACTAGGATCCAATATATTATTTTATTTAATTATCTATAGAATTAATATCATCCACTAATGGTTAGAGATCTTACACAGCGTCCTTAAATAAACGAATTTATAAATACTACTACTAATAAATAATAATAATAATAATAATAATAATAACCCTCTCATTTTGCGTTAGATATGAGAAAATACCTTAACCTACTATTTCCCACAAGTGGATAGGCAGATAATCACCTTTAATATTGCCACCACTTCACCAGATTTGAGTTCCCTCAGAGGTGTGTTAAGCTAAAGTAAGAAATTATCAGGATCTGAAGAACTGTATTCCAGGAGCACGTGCAGTAATTTCAGGCGATACGTCACACACAATGATCTAAAGCGCATAGTGTTCATGTTAAATTAAAATAAAATATATCCTGCATGACCATTTCTAGGTATGACAAACACAAAACTATATTTCACTTTTCAAATTGTTACTCTTTATTTCAATACACTTCTACATCATTGAATTAATATTTCAACCCCCCCCCCCCTCCCCAAATAGTCAGAAGTCTTGTCTGCAAAATGTGCATAAACAGTATTCATTACTTCTTCGCCACACTTAAATTTCTTACCTGGAAGCTCTATCTTGAGCTTTGAGAAGAGGGAGTAGTCACTGCGCGCTAGATCTGGGCTATAGGGTGGCAGCTTTTTTTGGAACAAAAGCTGTGTGCACAGGCGCGTTGTCATGAAGAAGGTGCACACCACCACTCAGCTTTCCTTGCCTTTTCTCTTTGATGGAAGCACGTAGTCTGTGCAGTAGGTCTGCATAGTATTCCCCATTTACTGTGGTGGTCCTCTCCTTGAAGGCAACGAAGAGTCAGTCCCAAAAGATTGTGGCCACGATATTCTTGGTTAACTGAGAGACATTGGCCTTTAGAGGCGGTGCTTCGCCAGGTTTGTCGCCACTCCATTGATTCTCTTGTGGAAAAGGGATCATAGTGGAGGACAGTAGTTTCATCCCCTGTAACAATGATTTGCATAACTTCTCTCTCGTTACCACGGCAGAGCTCCAAAAATGCCTGACAACAGATGACTCGTTGCTGCTTTTGGACTGAGGAAAGAAGTCTAGGCACCCATCTTGCGCTAACCTTATTCATGTTTAAATATTCACGAGACTCTTGTTTTAGAAAGGCGCAACCTTGCTGCTGTTTCTGTAACTTTGAGCCGCCGAACTTTCATAATTTTTCCTTCCACAAGAGTAATGTTTTCAGGAGTGAGCACCTCCAAGGGCCGACCTGCACGCTCTTCGTCTTCAAAGCTTTCTCGACTCACTCGAAAAAGTTTGGCCTATTCTTTTAAGGCAGAATATGAGGGGGATTCTTCCCCATGTACACCGTCCAATCGCCGTTTAATTTCATTTGTGAAGAACTTAATAACAGCTCGTTGCTCCATTTTGAACATGTCATAATATTCTACACGTGGCCTTCTTTATGCAACTGTATTTGAACAACTGACACAGCGGAGCGGAAGCTACAGTTGCAAATATTTACCTAACAGTTAAAGTTTGACACCAGATAAGGCTTTTGTGAAAGCGATAATCGGCGAGGTCGGAAACCTATGGACCTCTCCTCGTACATACAATATTTACGTACCTGCGATATAAATTATATTTACGAACAATCGTTTTTCACGAAAAATAATCAAAACTTTATATCCATACTATTTCAAAATAAATGACTAATAACAGTACATTTAATAAATTTCTGTCGGTGAAATAGCAACATTTTACGTAAATGTAAAAATTATATAAATTGTTGATTAACTGGCAACTCTCTTCAATTATCCATGTTACTTTATTTGGTATTCAAATGGCGTCCTGTATCGCGCACCACAGTTTTTAATTAATCGTTGAGTCTTCAAATGAAATATAATTATTTCTAAAATATTATACCGCTCTTACAACTTATTAATAAAATTCTTTTTAATAAAAATGCAACATTCGTTTGCTAATGGTTATGTTTATGACATTAATATTTCATAGTTATTGGCCTCTAATTTTTTATGTCATTTAGTTTATTTAAAATGAACAAAGATATCTAGACTAAAGAATATTCTTAACGTTTAAAGATTGTACAATATTCAAGAGGAACTGCTATGCCATTTCCAATTTTTTGTTTGAAATACTTTTCATTTTTCTCAACACAGAATAAGATGGTTATTTTTTCAATCTAAATTTCACTGTTGGAAGATTGTAATAAGCCATAGCAAATAAACATTAAAGTGTGTAATTGTTAATTACAGAACACCTTTTCAAGATATATAGCTAAAAATGTGACCGCAATAATATTACTTGTTTTTGAATTGTAGAGGTTATTGTAGAGGTCTATAGGGTTTATTTTATTTCTTCACCGTCGAGAGTGTAGACTCATAAATTGCATGACTCAAGACACTCCGTTGAGATTTATTTTCTTTATGATATAGGATAGAACGCGTAACCACCATCAGTAAACCGCCATGGGAGGCGAGGTCGTTAAGGTGCGGATTAGTGAGCGGGAAGTCTGAGGTTCGAATCCCGACAGGACCGTCCTCCCTGACTGAGGTTTTCCCAGGTTTTCCTCAGTCCTCATAAATGGCAAATGCCGGGGAGGTACCATAAACTTAGGCCTGGAACGTTTCTTTCCTTAAAACAAATATCCTTTCCGAATTTATCATTTCATGTCATGTATTGTCAGTATCCACCACGTGTGGTGCCCCAGTAGGGAAAAAAAAATATACACATTCAGTTTAACATTTTCATATATATGTGAAATATGGTGAGGCTTAGCAAAACGACCAGTTCTAAAAGTTGAAGTTCTGCCCTCATTGGTGATAGCATTGGAGTATAGGAATTAGGCAGAACACGTGCCCCTAGTCCCAATGCAGATGTGATTCATCTTCAAAGTTTTAGAGACTAACTTGTTTGCAACTGAGGAGGGGAGCTTTTAGTTACCTTGGTTGTCGCATCCTCTGTATATGTGCGTGCGCACCTGGGTTTACAGAAGCGCCTCTCAACTTGCTCCAGCACCACCAAGTAGCAAGATTTACTATTCGCTCATGTTTTCCTACAGGTGTTTTCCTACCTTCGGTCACAACTCTCTCTCCCCTTCTGCCCCCTGAGCCCGGGTCTCTGATGTATATGGTACTTGCAGAGTAGAAAGTGGAAGGCATGGAAAATTTATTTATCTTTACAAGTTGAACTTTGACCTTTCTCCCCGTGAAAAGATACAGTTAGTTATGCCATAATAGTGGAAAAGAAAGGGAAATTGTACAGTTTTAAAAGTTTTATGAGCAGTGTTGCGCATATTTTATTTAATTAAAGCAATACTAATTACCGATAGCACATATGTGTTGCTAATTGAACAAGCAAACCATTATATCATAATCATACCGCTTCATGCCGAGGTCAGCCTTGCTCTGCCTCTGCTTCCTCTATATCCGTTCTAATTACTTCATTGATAGATAGTAGTATTTCATGATTTAACTTTACACGGAGCACGGAAATTAAGTGCAACTCACTCTTACTGCTTGCTGTTGCCAAGTCCCGGAGAGAGCCGAAGGTATTGGCTTTCACTGTCATAAGAATAGTGGCATGATGGCTCAGACGATTAGAACGTCATGCTATAATTGTGAAGATAGTAGTTTCGATTCCTTTACGTCTGGGTTTTTTTTTTTTTTTTTTTTTTTTTTTTTTTTTTTTTTTTTTTAGATTTGTTGCATTACAGTGATTTACTCAGTAACAAGAACCACGCACAGAATACGCTATAAATTGATGTTTTCGATTTTTTTCTCACTGTAATCAAAGGAAATTTGCCACCATTACACTGATATACCCGCCTCTATCAATTTATATTTACCAAAAGGAGGCCAGCGTAGACCGTCAGACCGTAGCGAGCCTCGGCAATTCACTAGGTTCATCTTTTATTATATTTCAAATAATAGCAGATTTTACACTGTTATAATATTTCACCTGCCTAACAATCCCCTATCAATTTATATTTAAAATCTACGGTACAAAGCATAGGTTACATTATGTTTAACAAAAAATAATAACACATGCAACATTTACACTGTTACAAGCGGCCACGCAAACAGTAGTTCAGCTCTCTCCGCTGTTGCTCGGGATTTGAAACAGCAAGCAGCAAGAGTGTCTTGAGTTGCACTTGATTTCCGTGCTCCGTGTAAGGGCAAGTGTCAGCATGCCGGCACAGCATCTGTGGTCCATCGCTTGGCTCCCTAGATCGAAGAACGTCACCTATCCACCAGCTTACTTCCCAGTTATTCTCAACAGGCTGGGTGGATCCCGTTCACCGGTTCTTGTATTTTCTACCTGTTTCTTAAAATTTAATTTTTCATCCAAATGGATATTTAGATATTTTTACTGCTTTTATTTTTATATTAGTATTGTGAATTTTAGAAATACTGTTTAAGTTTCCTTTTAATACATATATGATAATTTGGGAGAAGCTATTTCTAATTTTACTTTTACACAAAAATTTTATATGATCAGTATTATATTCGATCTTTCTTCTAATTCCTTTATATTATTTCCTTCTACCGTTATTAGTAAATCATCTGCACATGCGATAATCTCCTTTATACTATCTAATCATTGTAATTTCTCTATTTGAGTTTACAAAAATATGAGCCGTAAAAGTGATACTTGCCGACATCCATAGGTGATTTACTTTGAACTAGTTTGGTTTGCACCTTTAACATGTTATCTTTTATTTTTGCAATAATTTATTAACGAATAATAAATGCATTTTGGATATTTCTTTTTCCTTAAAATTTGAAACAGTACCGGCCACCACACGTTATTAAATGCCCCAGCAATATAGAAAAATAATGCTATTATATATTATTAGTTAATTGTTTTTGCAGTCTCCATTGCCTCATTGATGGCGTTCTCTGTTGACTTGCCTTTTCTAAATCCTAACTGTTTAATATTCATACCAATCATTGACCTATATTCTTGGATTCTTTTGCTCAATAGTTTTTCTTGAATTTTGCCCAGAACATTTAGTAAGCAAATAGGCCTATATGATTTCGGTTGTGTGGAATCTTTGTCAGCCCCTTTGTTTGAAATGATCACCTTCGCTTCCTTCCAGCAGTAAGGCACTCTTCCCTGCCATAGACAGTTATTAGCCAGTTGACACAGGTACGGAGTAATCCGATCTTCTAAATGTTGGAGACTTCCGATTTTATTTCGTCCGGTACTAGTGATTTGTTCTTCTTTAATTTCTTTATAGTTTTTCTTGTTTCAACTTCATGGTAGGAATAAATGACATCTTCAATTATATTTTAGTAATGAGTTCGTTTCTTAATTTACTGTGATATTTATTATTTAGGTTTGAATTTAATATATAAAGGAGGCGGTGGCTCCTCTGGGGCACTCATTACACTCATTTCAGTTAATTCAGTTCGCATAAACTCTTCGCTCAGCAAGTAGTTTGCAAGTTCTACGCGCCGCGAGACAGGCGGTTTAAGTTTTACAGGCGGCGAGATACAAGCAGTTCGTCGTACTCATGGTAAATTTGACTTTGTTTCACGCGCTGCGGCCTCATCTTTAAGTTTCACACGCGGCAACTGAGTTTATATTCAACACAGCCAAGTTTATCAAACGCAAAACACCACAGGACGCGAAAGATTTTGAATATATTAAATATGCAATTGCATGTTATTTCACATCGGATGCTTATTTGCACCAAAACTCCCCTTCCGGTCCTGTTGAGTCCCAATCAACAAAATAGCAAAATAACCTGAGATCAATAAAAGAGCGCTTCAAGATTGGTGCCCAACCTGTGGCACATATCTGGAGCCATACCAACTCATAATATGGCTCACCAACGTGGGATCACCAACAACACCTCACGACTAAATCGCTTCACCTAATTTTATTTTGTGTAAAGATTACATCATAGCATTCCTTGATTTATCAACATTAGTTTAATTCAATAAAATTATTATCTACCTTATTTTATATCATTCACTTTTCAAAGCTATAAATATCTTACATTAATGACAGCTGCGTTGTTACTGTTTCCTTAGTTTATGCATCCTGTAGGAGCGTATACACTTAATATTTTTTTTTCAACTGATGTTTCTTTTAGAGAGAAGTAAGTATTTTTCTTTATTTTATAGCATAATTTCATTATCAGATTACAACAGAACAGTTAAATATGTTTAGTAACACGCTCCTTTTAACTGTTTAGCAGTACTATTTTATTGCATATATTTCAAAATCGTAGTTTTTGCCTAACATACATGCTTTCTATCATTCCTTTCGTTCATTATGTTTCAATTTATTATTATTATTATTATTATTATTATTATTATTATTATTGTACAACAGACATTAAAATATAGTTTGAATACCGTAGGAGGGATAGCCAAAATTCACTGTAGAGATGTAACAGTTTAAACCACAGAATCACCACGACTGTCATTAAGGCGCGGATTCGTGAGCGGGAGGTCTGGGGTTCGAATTCCGCCCGGACTGTCATTTATTCCAAGATTTCCTCAATCCTCATAACTGGCAAATGCCAGGGAGCTACCATAAACTTAGGCCTGGAACGTTTCCTTCCTTAAAAAAAATCCTTTCCCAATTTATCATATCATCTCATAAATCAGTGTTCACCGCCTGTGGTGCCTCAGTAGTAAAAACGGGCGTTAAACACCATTCAAAAAAAAAAAAAAATCAGAAGTAAAATTGTATTTCAATATTTTACTGCAAATACAATATTCTGATTTATTTTATATTTTGCAATTTTTTTACAATTTAAAAGCCGCTTTTATTTTTCAAATCTACAAGGCCTTAGATATCTTTAATTGTATGAATTGGTAAATCAATACCTTATTTATTTGCCTAAAACAATAAAAATGTATCTATATAAACGTCCTAGAGCCAGCTGTATAAACTGAGATTACTTTTAACAGTAATTTAAGAGGAACTTTGCATTTCTTTTGCATAAAAACAATCTCAGACTAAGTAATCTCGAATTTGCAATAACCACCAAACCTATAGCAACATCAGAAATAATAGGGAAATTCGTGTTTAGAGCGAGTTGTTGTTCAACTGTTCAACCCAAGAAAAGCAATAATTATTAAACTTTCCTGCCTCCTGGGAGTTTTTTTCCCTGTCTTCTAACGTGGATAAGGAAAAGTCAAAGCGAATCCGAGCAGTAAATTTTGGCAAAAGTGAAAAAGATATTATTGTTCTAGTGCTAACATATAGAAAAAAAATCGATCTCTAATAAGGATAAATATGTATATGGGGGAAAATTGCCAAAGAGTGTAATAATTCAATTCTGAATACATCTGCCTTATAACCCCCAGGCGATATAATGGGTATGTCTGTGCAGTCTATAACACCTAAAACTCACGTCTAAGGCTGCTATTACCCTAGTAACTTTATGGATAATTCTACTGGTAGTAGTTTCTTTCTCCACTTTAAATATACCTCCAATAACTATTTAGAAACTTCTATCGGATAGAACCTTAAAGATAACAATATCATGAACACCGAATTCAAATCACGATTTCGCTTAGTTTGTGATTGTAATCTGGGATGTTAACAGATGTTAACCTGTTCTATTTCTTCGAAAATTTTGCTAAGCGAAATTGCATTTTAAATTTTTGTCATTCAGTTCTAGGAATGATTTATTTCTTTCCTGAAATACATGAGGAACACAATGAAATTCATCTTCGAATGAGATATCGGAAATCACAAATCTGTACAATATATCTCTTGTAAGTTTAACCGAACATAACCTACAACTGAGCACAACTATATCTGTTGTTATTGCGCGGAAATGAACAGTGAAACACTGATGAAACTTTATCTACACGAAATTAAAATAAATGTGAATCACGATTTTATTTATACATGAAATTGTTACACTTCTGTAGTCTGAGAAATTGTTTATTTAACAATTACTAAATCCTATTTAGTGCTTTAACTTGAGAAATTTCGCGAGTTAGATTTAATTTGAGGTTAAAATGAAATAGTCTTATATTAGTGTTTATACTACCAAAATTTCCAAGTATTAATTTAATGCCCTAAACTCAAGAACTCTTTATATAACTATCTCTTGCATATACTTATTTAATTTTAGTTTTAAAAACAAATGAAACTCTAAAGAGGGCTAAACCTGCCGAATTCTTAATCACTTCAAAGATAATTTAATCATTTTCTGGAGCCCAACCAGGGAAATGTACAATTAGACTCTTATTTGGATTAAGTTGTAATAATTGAACCTTTTTTTTTCCTCTAAGAAAAGACCAAAGCCAGGAAACTTTAGGCACTAATAGATTGCGGGCTTATGTCTCATTATTTTTATGAAAGGTTTAATAGTAAAGGAAAAAGTGTTCCCGTCACATCTTGTTCTAAGCTGTCATAATTCTCAGTGTTTGCACCAAAAAGCTGTGAGGAACCTTTCTTGCCTGTGAAAACGAAATTTCTCTTAGCACGAAGAATTATCTGATACCATTGTTTTGCTGTTATTTTGTTTCTGAGCGGTATTTATGGATTCATGGTTACTATGTGATATAAAAATAAAAACGAATTTCAAAACAAAACAAAAAAGCACTTGATAATTGTCAATAGGAATATTTTCTGATTGAGGTTATCAATTGTAGTTAGGAATGCAATTAGCAGGTAAAATTTTATATGCACATCATATTATAAAGTACGGCTCATATTAAAAGCCTCTGAGATTAGTTCAAATCCAGTTAATGAGTTTCCTAAGTCATTTCGTGCACGGGATCAATTTAACATACAGAGTCACACACTGACTTTCATTTAACAAAGGATTACATTTCTGTTTATGTTCAAACTGTTTTCCCTGTACCGTTGCATTCTACCTGGAACACGTCGACACACAAGCTGAATGTTGTTGTCCAGATTGTGGAAGGTGTCCTCAAAGTAAACAGTCAGATGTTCAACAGTTTGCGATTTCCTTCCATACACTTTGTCATTAGCCATGCCCCAAGGAAGAAATCCATTAAGTAAGATCAGGGGATCGTGGTGGGAATTCAATTGTTGCACGACGCCCAAGCACTCTTCTATTGAAAACGTTATCAGCGTACGCCCGAACAACTGTAGTATAATGCGTGGGAGCTCCATTGTGTTGGAAGTAGAATTGATCAAAGCTGTCCAAATGCATGATCGCTCCTGGCGTAACCTTTTGAAGTAGAGGAAAATACTTGTTTCAGTCAATAAAGTGTAGCTAAATTAGACCATGTGCGATATTGCACCCCATCACATTTACGCCGGATTGGTTCAGCGCTTGCTCTAAAACAACTTGACAATTTTCCTGTGCCAAAAAGTACAGTTATGTCGATAACTTAAAGGTGACCTCATAGGTAGTGTTTTGAAAGAAACTGGGGCCATACCCATACTGATCGAACATAATTTCGCAAAATGTCTGGATCTCCTTCTAACTTGTTTCTTGGAAGTGCCATTAGATCCTTAAGAAGCTTACAACGAAAAATCCTAATTAGGATGATAGGAGCTTTTTCTACCACGCCTACAGATGCACTGTTAGTCATATTAGGTATCTTGCCTTTGGATTTAGAAATTCGCAAACGAGGAGCGCGATATTGGGCCAGAAAACAGGACTTAGTAAAAGCTTCGCAACTAACAGGATGTCCAGTAATGGACGAAATAGAAATTGAAGAAAAGTTGCTTAGTGAATGGCAAGACTCATGGGATGTAAGTACCGTAGGACGAAGGACTTATTCGTATTTTCCATTAATTGAAGAGAGATTAAAAATGAAATTTCTCAACCCATCCCGAGGTCTTGTACATTACCTAACAGGGCACGGCCCATATCGCGAGTACCTCTTTAGGTTCGGCTTAAGTCTGGATAATTTATGTACTTGTGGACAAATTGACACTCCCGAACACTCCCTTTGGGAATGTGATAGAACCAGAGATCTTAGATTACATTTACAGAGACAAATACAAGACAGACAGATATATCATATATTAAGAGAAAAAAAGACCTGGACGAATATTAATAGTGTGCTGACTCCTTTTCGAGCTTTGCTTTGAAAAGTTATAGAAGTCAACCACTTCCCGAATGCGACTAAAGAGGATGGAGTTCGCTGACGGACCGGACCCAGCGTCTTTTGGATTGCCAAGAGTTCCCTCTTGAAGACCCGAAGAGGTCAGGTCTCCAGGATTTCCAGTGGACACACTACGCCCTACCGGATTGGACTTAGTTTTAAAATCTAATAGTAGTTATTGTTTGTATTAATCATATTAATCAAATTAATGATTTACTAACATTAGGTTTAAGATTAGTACTAACCTATCAGAAATTAACAACAGTAGCAATTTAGAAGTGTTTGTAGGATGTAAAATTATTGTAACTGTAGTAAATATAGCAGCAGTTTGTAGTTATTGTCAGTAATAATTGATTAAATGTAATCCTACAAGTAATTATTGATGTAGAAAACTGTAGTAGTAGTATAATATTAAGACACAATTGTTTTGTGTAATTTTCTGTTGTAGTTTTTAGTTATAAAACATATAAATTGTAAAAGATTGTATAATGAAAATAATAAAGTATAAAAGGCCCAGTTTAAAGTTTAAGGTACTGGGCCAATAAAGATATAGAAGTCGTGGCTTTGTCGATGGACGATGTCACGGCTTATTTTTTTTCCTTTCTTTTTTTTTTTTTCCTCCTCCTTCTAACTAACCATGTGTCAGACATGAAATGTATACTTGGAGCTTCTGCTTATGCAATATTTTTGGACTGACCGACGAGACAAAGAGGGAAATTCTACCGCCAATCGTCTTGTGGACTTTCTTGGACCAGTCGTGACAACCAGACCGGTATTGAGTTCATTTTTCTCAGTGCGTGTTGTTCTACGTCACCCACTATGAGGTAGTTCAAAACAGAACCTTCAATTTCAAATTTGCGAATAACATTGTAAACAGCCTTAACGTGACTGTAGATCTGACTCGAAATGTTCTCTCCATTCCCTCAGTACAGCACTTAAAGTTAGTTGGTAACCCATCTTATAGCAAAAATTCTTTCCTCTTTCGTTAACATTTTCAACTGTTAGTTACGATTCATTTCCTGTTTCCTGTTCTTACCCCGACAGTATTACCAACCTAGAAACATGTCGACAGTACATTTAAAAACAAATTAAGGAAAAGGTTTTAACATGAAATACAAGAAGTTGTTGATTTGGTTTATTTACGGACGCTCTTTAACATCTCAGGTCATCAGCGTCCCATCCAATTCAGAGACCTCTTCTTTCAGGCTTGAGGTTCTTTTTCGTGCCGTAAATGTACGACACGGGACCCATGGCTTTACTTCCCTTCTGAAGGAAGCCATTACTTAGGATTTTTACGCCCAGAAAAATTCATCGATCCCGGCCGGGTTTGAACTCGCGTTCTTGGGTTTAGGAGGCAAGTATGGTTACCACTACACCACCACGACCGCATATACAAGAAGTGAAATCATATAGTAATTGAAATTCACTAGGTGTGTAGTTACTTTTGCGAAAGCCTGTATGTTTTAATACGAGATGGAAAAAAACAATTAACCAAAAACTTTGATTAAATAATGGAAAGAATTTGCCTTTATAGACTTACAAAACATTTAAAAGGACTGTATTTTACAAAAATGGATCAAATTTGCCACTGTTGACCTGTACACACACGTTACATCATAAGGGCATATACTTTGTACTACCATACTACAATTGCCCTGATGATCAGCCCCTCTTCTGGATTACGCCCAAAAAGAACAAAGGAGACGAATCAGTAGACCGAGGATGGGAATCACCTCTACCTATCACTTAATTGAAAATTCGTTAGTTACGCACTTTCCTCCCAATGGACTTCTCCATATTAATAAACAAACACTGCACTGCATCAAGACGTACAAAAGAAAATGCTAGCTTTGAGCAGTCATACACCTAAACAATGCATGCGCTATCTAGGGGTTTGAAAAGCTATTATAATGTGTGTGTGCGTGTGTGCGCGCGCGCGCGCGTGCGTTTTTTTTTTTTTTTTTTTTTTTTTTTTTTTTTTTTTTTTTTTTTTTTTTTGGTGTCCTGTGTAAGTACTCAAAATTTGTCGGTTTAATTTCCTTCCCTATCTATGGCATCCGTCTTTGAACTCCGTTCATCTGTCTTAAATTTCTCAACCCAGTCTTTTGTCTCTAGAAACGAAAGGCAATGAACCCTCTCATTTGTCACTGACCAATACACTGAATGTTGAACTTTCTTTAATTCACCAAATATAAGGGTAGCCGTTTATCAAACAAAACCCTTTCCTAAGGTAGGTACATTTGCTTTTGCTTTTAATAAATATTCAATTAACTTTAATATTTATTAAAACTTCTCCCACATTTACTGCAGTGTTGTATTTAAATATTATTTTCTACATCATTGTTCCCCAAGTTTCTGCGATGTTGTTTCTATTGCTCTAAGGTAATTGCATTTATATTTTCCGAGTTTATCTCTCTTTCTCATTGTTTTACATTGTGAATATCATGTTCCATTTATGAAATGAAATGAAAATGAAATGTTAAAGGTACGAATCCCTTAAGGGCAAGACCTGCTTTGCAGGGAAGACATTTGGCGAACTATTACAAATAAAAGATTCCTGCAAATTGCTTGCTAAAGTATCTGATGGCATTGAGTTCCTTGTTCAGTTCTTATAAACATCTTTCACACTTTTTACTTTGAGTCTTCAATTAACTGGTCCAGACTTTTTTTCTTTCTAATCAGTACAATGATGCACTTCTACACAAGTCAATCCCCAACCGATGTTGCATCTGGTGGTTGGTAGCCTAGCGAATCGAATTCCCCATTTCCATTTGATTTGCTCAGTTTGCAAACATTTTAAGTCACTTCCAGACCTGAAACTTTCAACATCTTCCCTTTTATTTTCCTTTGGCATATTTGGAGCTGTGACATTTTGTTGCGAGATATGTTTGGAATCCCGGAAACGCGTAGTTTTCTAGTACATCAGTTTTTAACTTTGAAGTTACTAATAAGTTTTAATAAGTTATTGCTTAATTTTTAGAATTCTCAATTTTCTCCATACTGAGACTGGTTCTTTTTTTTATTATTTCTCTGCTGTCTTTGATAACGAAAAAGTATACTTTTGAAGATATAACATACTCTTCTATAATTTATTAGAGAACCTTATATTATGATAGCAGTTTTCTCTACTCTGGATATAATCTATGATTTGGACTGGCTGATTTTAATACCATTTCTTTGATTTTTAGGTTTGGTTCCAGTGCTTTATTATGATACAAAATACACTTTGTTATCCACACAACATAAGTTGGAAAGTCATTTACCACTGGTATTCATTGCTAACTATTTTTCCCCCGAATGGGATTTCTGTATTTGATTTGAAGAGATTATAATTTATATTTGCCGCGAATTTAACTCGAGTCTATGTGGATATTTTCTGTTTGAAGAAAGATAATTTTATCTTTATTAATCTTCATCTTCATTTAGTTTCCCTCTATTTTTGCCTAAAGATGAATACCTGTTAGGGTAGGTTCATAAGTTTCCAGCTTAACCATTTTATACGTATGATAAAGACAAAAACTGCATTTCTCTTTTCAAGATAGCTACCCTTTATTGCAATACAATTCTCACATTTTTGGCAACTGACTTTAACGGAATTCAAGCCTAGGGTCTCCGGATTTGCAAGCAGACAATCTGACCACAAACCACAGAAGCAACTTATTACATTACAAGGCAGTAATGTTCATATTATATTTTTTATAAATGACTACACTGTTGTATGTGCCTCCTTAATATTATTAATAATATTTTAAACAAAGCTATACATTTGTGTGTCAAATTTGAAAGACCAAACACTTTGCCGAGATTATGAAGAAAGTTCAGGTAACAAAATATACTTAATAGAAAAAATAAAAATAAAATAAAATTTCTGTAAACAGTTACCAAGTCAGTAAGCAGCAAATAAAAGAATTACCGTATTTATTCGACAAACAAAGGAAGCAACATTGGCATCCAAATTACTGAATTTGAGCTCCGTTATACGCAATGGTTTATGAAGGGACAGTTCAAAGCACTTTGAAAGAATATAGTATATATAGAGGGAGCTAACAAATATAATTTAATACTGACATGTTACTTATTTTAGTTTCTCGTCTCACTTAAGCTTCAAATCTACAATTAACTTCGTCTTGTAGTTTGTCTGCATTAAAATTATTTTTCACCAGTACAATGCAGACAATATAACCACTTCTACCTACACCGGAGATATGAAAGATGAGATTTGCCTTAAAAACCTCGAAAGAGAGTAATGCTGTAAACGGTAGATAATGAAATAAAACTAAAAGGTAGTAAACTTGAAGGACACAGATCTGTAGGACCGAAAAAGACAATAGAAATATTAGTAACTGTTTTCAAGATGTTTGTATTTTGTTGGCATACCGTCACTTATAACCAGTTAAGGCGCGGACTCGTAAGCGGGAGGTCTGGAGTTCGAATCCCACTAACGACCGTCCTCCCCGACAGAGGTTTTTTTCCAGGTTTTCCTCAGTCCTCATAACTGGCAAATGAAAAAAAAATTCTCTCCCAATATATCATTTCATTTATCATCAGTGTTCACCGCCTGTGGTGCCTCAGTAGAAAAGGTAGAGCTCAAAGCACGTATTAATACTATAAGTTTAAGAACACTAAACATTAATATACAACAAGAAATAATAATTTAAATAAGAAGTGAATACAGAATGTGGAACTAAAAGTAAAATAGGAATTAAATTCTCTTAGATAGCTAGGGTAAGGTAGGTGATGGTTACCAGCACCCTGATCGTTCGGTTTCCGACGGTTTCTTGCAGTTACCAGCTAACATACAGGTTCCCAGTAGCATGTAAATTATTAAATTACTTAAAGAATTGTTTGATTCTATGTTCTATCTAGTTTTTTTTTTATTATTATTATATTCTTATTTTTACAAATTATGATATGTAAAATATAATATGTAAAATGAAATAATTTTTAACAAATTATAAATGATAAAATTTGGAATATACGTCCCGGTATAGGCAACAAGGTAGCGGGATAGAGTATTGTAGATTTTATTTCATTTAACTTTATTTGTTTTAGTAGGAAAAAACTATACGTTTATTTAGAAAACGTTAATAATATTTACAATATGCAATTATGTCTAAATAACTTAACTTCAGAAATTAAAGTCTCTATAGAAATGAGCCCCATACAGATAACATACAGTAAACAGGTAATTTTGAATATAGTACAGGATTGAGCTTAAGAATTATAACTTTATATCACAGTTTATAATCATTTTGCTCGTGGCTCAAGATATATATATATATACTTCTCTTAGATTACTTATTCGGAAACAATGAATTAATAATAAAATTGCTGGTAAACTACTTAAGAAAACCGAAAGTAGCTCAGCTATCTTCTAACTGGACACTGTATTTTAAAGGGTAACCTTACAAATGAAATAATATCAATGCTCCACTTGTAGCAGATGTTGCCTTAGGCCGATTTCATCAAAAGATGTTAAATGTTAACAAGCTTTTAGACTGCTTTAACATTCTAATTAACAAGCATACTGTTCCATATTAACTGTTAATGTGTTAAAACTTAGTGTTAAGTTAACATCATCTTTCTGTTCTGTTAAGAGTTTAACTGTTAACACACCAAAAACGGCTTATAAATTTAGCTTTAGATATCTAAATTCTGTATTTGGTTATATTAAGCGGTCCTGTACAGAGAAAGATTTTTAATAGTGTTTAATTGCCGTTTTAATATATATATTCAGTGCATGTGTGTTTGCCTGTTAACACTCTAGCGGTCGCAATTTTTGTTTTTTCTCAACGAAACTCGGCATATAGCCATCAATCAACAAACGATACGTCGGGTTCGCTAATCAGCAAAATTAGAGCATTGTGGGAGGGAGGTCAACCTAAATTTTTGAAAAAATTTAAAATCACTCTAGAGGTTTTCATTTTATTTGATTTATTTACGGACGCTCTTTAACATCTCAGGTCATCAGCGTCCCATTCTACTCAGGGCGTGAAACGGCCGATAAATTTTGCTCAGAGGTCTCTTCTTTCAGGCTTGAGTTTCTTTTACATGCCGTAAATGTACAACACGGGATCGACGGCTTTACTTCCCTTCGGAAGGAAGCCATACTTAGGATTTTTACGCGATCTTGGGTGTAGGAGGCAAGTGTGGTAACCACTACACCTCCAAGACCGACTAAAAAACTTTGTTATTTCTCTCTATTTTAGTGAATGTGGAAATGATAACAAGAGCCCAATTCAGAAACATTGTTACATTTAAGGCCTACCATACGGCTTCAAATGTTATACTCATCTAATGGTTATTTGACCTGGCCTCTCTCTCAGAAATTGTGAAGAGCAATAGTTCAAGGTGACTTTAATGCTCATTATTGGAAATATACCATTTAAGCATAACTCAACTCTGGAATTAATAGTTGGGAGGTTCAAACATAATTTTGTGAACATATCTTGACGAATAATAGATTAAATAATGGTTTGAATACATTACCAACTTAATTTAATAAAACTAGTAGCGTTGTCTCCCCTAGGCCTGACGTTTTCTGTTGGTGTTACGGTACACGGTTAAAAATGCCGATTGCTTAGTTCACAGGGCCGGAATAAAATGAAAACCTCCAACCTCCGAGTACTGTGCTTTAAAAGTGTATATTCTAATCAAAGTTGCGAACCTGTAAGCCAAATATCGCCGCTCAAATCCTAATCATTATTTCTGCACTTATCATTTGTCTTAGGTCTTAAAACGGACGAAAGTTGAAACGCGGTGATAATCCAAGTACCGGTAAGGCATCACTAACGCCATCTAGTTCACGAACGAGTAGCCAAAGCATTCCTATGTCGGATTAGAAAACGTGTTTTAATAACACGAGCCATTTAACCGTCGCTACCTTTTGAGCAGAGCGCAGGTCATCTTCTTCCCCTTAGCTCAGTGAAGGGACGTCTTTAGTGCGGAGGGGCATCTCCCCTTTTTCCGTTCAGAATCCCATGGGACCGGATTTATCTGCAGCGTTCAAGGGGAGCTACTGTAGAAATACAGCTTAGCTTCCGTTTTCAACCAACTTCGCTTCAGTACGGAGAAATTATAAAATAACGGCTATGGCTTTTAATTTAAATATGTTGCAGTATGCTAAACTTATGCCAATACTAATATCTGTGTTCCTAGTTTGATATGTCTTTTTCGTTAGTAGGCGTTTACCCTGGTTTATATACTTACCTCTGGAATGTTCAACCATTGTATTTTATTAAATGAAATACCTATTGCACATACGAGGGTATGTTCATAAGTTTCCGGCCTCGCCGATAAGGATTATCGCCTTCATAAAAACCTTATCTGGTGCCATACCTTATCTGTTAAGTAAATAATTGCAACTGTAACTTTCGTTCCGCTGTATTCTGTTGTCCAGATATAGCTACATAAAGAACACTATGTGTAGAAGACCAAATGAAATTAAATAGCGATTAGACTGTGTATATGGGGAAGCACCCCCCTCATATTCCACCGTAAAAGAATGAACCAAACTTTTTCGAAAGGGTCGAGAACTTTGAAGACGAAGAGTGTGTAGGTCAGCCCTTGTTGGTGCCTACTCCTGTAAACATCGCTCACTCTTGTGGAAGAAATTGTAGAAGACCGGCGGCTCAAAGTTACAAAAATAGCAGCAAGATTGGGACTTTCTAAAACAACAGTCCTTCCAATTATTTCCAATTATTCATGAATGCTTAAACATGAATAAGGTTAATTTAAGATGGGTGCCTAGACTTCTTTCCTGAGTTGAAAAGCAGCAAGAAGTCGTCTGTTATCAAGCATTTTTGGAGCTCTGCCGTGGCAACAGAGAGAAGTTCTGCAAGCCTTGTTACAGGAGATGAAACTATGGTCCTCTACTATGATCCCTTGTCCAAAAGAGAATCAATGGAATGGCGTTAACCTGGCGAAGCACCGCCTCTAAAGGCCAAGGTCACTCAGTCAACCAAGAAGATCATGGCCACAGTCTTTTGGGACTGTGAAGGAATACACTTCATTGACTTCAAGGAGAGGAACACCACAGTAAATGGGGAGTATTATGCTGGCCAACTGCACAGACTACGTGCTTCCATCAAAGAGAAAACGCGAGGAAAGCTGAGTGATGGTGTGTGCCTTCTTCACGACAATGCACCTGTGACACAGCTCTTGTTGCAAAGGAAGCTGTGAAGAAATGTGGCTTCAGGGAGATCGACCATCCACCCTACAGCCCAGATCTAGCTCCCAGTGTCTATTTCCTCTCTCAAAACTCAGGAAGGATTTTCGAGGCAATAAAGGGTAGTCATACTGAAAATGGAAATATAGTTTTTGTCGTCGAAAATGGTTAGGCCGGAAACTTCTGGGTCTACCCTTGTATGTATATCGACACTGCAGACCAATTCCACAGTGCTCACAAGAAAGAGTTTCCTTGCCTCAAGCTATGATGTAATTTCTAGAATTTTTCAAAGTAGTTTCTGATAAATACAAGTTCAGCTTCGAATATGCATGGGATGATACAGCTTAGCTTCTTTATCCAGTGTATTAGAGGAGATTTTCTTCTGTTCTTAAGAATCTGCTTGGGTAAAAATGGTTGCACACACAATTTTATTTTACTGTGTGTGCTAGTATTACGGCGTTGTTTCCAATGGAACTTCTCACACCCAAAGTAATGTGCCGTTTGTTTATGTGATATTCACGATCAGCATTTGAGGCTTTGTTTCTTCTCCCTACCTTTTTCTCCTTCCCCCTTTGAGCTATTAAGTAGCCATAAGCCCATCCTGAGAGCGTTTGTCTATTGACTGTAGGCATTACTTAGTAATCTATTTAAGTGAGTAGGGCT
Source organism: Metallyticus violacea (assembly GCA_030762175.1). NCBI lineage: Eukaryota > Metazoa > Arthropoda > Insecta > Mantodea > Metallyticidae > Metallyticus > Metallyticus violacea. The sequence goes on along the minus strand of CM060840.1, from coordinate 93,746,484 downwards.
GAGTTTTGTGGTTATTACTTTCTCAGACACTTTCTTACTTTTCTCGACTAAAAGGCAGCCAAGAAGCTTCTAAGTTTGGGTTACTTTATTATGATTTTTTTTTAAACTTCTTCACTGATGCCCAGGCAATTTTTGATTAGCCAAAGTTGTTTTAATGATAAGTATTTGTTTTAATTATCAGATTACTTCAGGTGTATTATCAGGAATGTTCACCATGCAGATAATTGTAAAGACATGAAAAATGTTCCCTGTGTTTAAACTGATTTCTTTAAAATAAAAAGCTTTATTCTATTTTGGTGTCTATGATATGTTTGCCTAAGAGTTTATGTATTTTGATAGGTAGATGGGGCAATTCCTTTATGATTATTAGGTGAATCGTTGACTTTTACACTTTGCTAATGAAAGTCTTCATCATATTGTATTCTGAATGCATGTGTTTTCTTTTACTGTATGATGAAATATAATATTGCTGCTTGTATACTTTATTATTTTAAATTAAATTCTTTTTTATAATTAAGTTACAGAATTTGAGTTGTTTAACAAATTGGATCATCATTTACATATACTAAATTTACAAAATTTACATATCCTAACTGGTAACTGAGTTGATTTGGTTTATTTATGGACGCTCATTAACATCTCAGGTCACCAGTGTGCCATTCAATTCAGGGGGTAAAACGGTCGACAAATTTTGCTCAGAGGCCTCTTCTTTCAGGCTTGAGGTTCTTTTACGTGCCGTAAATGTACGACGCGAGTTCCACGGCTTTATTTCGCTTCAGAAGGAAGCCATACTTGGGATTTTACGTCCGAAAAAATTCATCGATCCTAGCCGGGTTTGAACCTGTGATTTTGGGTTATCACTACACCAGGACCGACTAATTGACAATGAAATAATATTACAAATTCCACAAGATCTATGCCCGCAATATAATTCAATATATGCACCAAATAAATGGGAAAACAGAGACATTAGTTTTAACAGTCTAGCTTCTAAAAGAAAAAATTTAACCTTTGATATTATATGCGTTAATGGCGTTAGTATTTTATAGGTTATAAATAACAGTCGAAACGTTACCTCATAAAAGTTAAGTTGGCTTGGTAACGTTCTCCATTTTTGACCATAGTGCTGGAACGTATATTTACACCACCTGAAAAAAGATGTATGAATTCATAATATTTTTATTCTTCTCATAAACTGCTGTTGTAAACAATTAAATAGACAATATTTATAAAAAGGCAATAAACGTTAGAATGAGCATTACATTTATTTAGCAGAAATTGAGCTGAAATAAATATTAACTTTAATTCTCATATTTTACAATTAAAACATATTTAAGCAATGTTGCTGGTTTAATGACTGCATAAATAATTCTAGAAACCGATATCTAAAGTTACTAATCATTGATTTCAGGGGTAAGGCAAAGCTGAAGGGAAACAAACCTAGAGCCAATTAATAGAATCTATGTATGCCAGTTTACAAGGAAACAATGCCAGAGTTTCTAGGGTTATATCCCAATAGAATGGAATGGAGCGTGGCGGTATTTAACATAGTCTTCAAAAGTAAACAAAAGTATATCCTGATTAATAGATTGCATGGGATTTCTCACATCTAGCGTTTAGAAAGAAGGCTTTTTAATTTCTATTCGGAATTTCCTTACTGTCCCGTGAAACACAACGCTCAGGAAACTCTAAGAACCAACTGCAGCGCGGGAGCTCTTCCTTGAAGCCAAACCCCAGGAGAGGACTTGAATGGAAGAAATCCTCTTATTTTCCATAAAGTTTTCTACTTTAGACATTTTAAAACTTTGCGTCCGCGCTTTTGTGAATTATTCAGTAAAATTTCTTTGAAAAAAAGAACTATCTAAAATGTTCCTTTATGTCTGTCATGTTCCAGCTGCTATTTGACTAAGAGAGTTAATCATCTCCCATTAATGTTTGGCACATAACAGCCTTTATGCTAAGGAGCAGATTGTTTAGTTATTTATAATGTAGGCACTCAAGGAAGAGTGAAGTTTAAATTTCTGGAAGAAGAGGAAGAAGAAATATATTTATCCGGTTTCTCCTCTTTGTATACTTATCTATTCATACGTTCCAAAATAATTCCAAAACCTGACAAAAATGAACTGTCATAACCAAAATATTATAAAATAGTCAAATGCCATAGAAGCTACCCTTTTGACCATTTTGGCGGAGCGGTATCTGAATAAAGAAATGGATATATTTGGTGTCTCCTAGAGATGAGGTAAGCTTTCTTAAACAGAGAAATAAATGTTATAAGTGGCTACTTTTGGGTACTTTTATGTATTGATTCTTCATCTATAGCAATAATAAATAATAAAACATGTTTTAATTTGTTTTACTTGTTGTCGCAGTGGCTTCATTGGTATTCTAGAGATGTCTATAGATTGTGGGAGTGAATATCGTAGGTGTAAATATGTAGGGATGAATGAAACGAAATGAATGATGGTACAAATGTGCTCAAAGACCTTGGTGCTTTAAAGCTATCGGACACCTATCTTCTCAGGTTAAGGAAAAGCGTGGAAAAGAAAAACACCTTACCCAGACAGCTCTGCAAAACCATTCACAAATTCGATTTGTTGAGAAATTGGCTTAATTTACGCCTCTCCTGCATTACGAACGTTTTTGAACACTCCTCTGCCATTGAGTTATTAACAAACCATCCAATTATTTATTAAACAACACTATTTCATACACTAAAAAACTACTATATATCATTGTGGCAATAAATACTTTGTGGTCTAGGGATAGAGCACTCTCCTCTGAACTATAACTTCTGACCTCTATAGGAAAATTAGTGTTAACTTAAATTTCTTTAGGATAACCGACACATCCCTCATGGGAGGAATTTTGAAAATATAATTCTCACGACAACTCGCTTATTGAATAGATTGCTCCGTAATGGACGGAATGTAAAGGTACGTAAGAATGGAGGGAGAAGTATCAACCACACAACTGACTGAATCCAGGGGTCTGTGTCATTCCTACCGTGTCTTCTTTCCATTCTTTTCGTATAATATTTTTAAAAAAATTCAAATATTATTTAATTTACTATTTTCTTTATTTTATTTGTTTTATATTATCCTATATATTTTTATTTTTGTTGTTTTTTGAATGGTATTTAACGCCCGTTTTTACTATTGAGGCACCATGGACTGAGAAAAACCTCAGTCAGGGAGGATGGTTCTGGGGGGATTCGAATCCCAGACCCCCGCTCACGAGTACGTGCCTTAACGACCTCGGCCACCCGTGGCCGTATTTTTATTGTTGAATTTATTTATACCCAATAGGTTATTTTGAAACTTATTATCTAATATCTTGTATTTAATCAAATAGACCTAGAGTATTATTAAAACACATACTGTCCTTTGGACCCCTGCGCTTGTTGAAAATTTATTGTAATATATTGGGGTGCTCTGAAATAAATACGCTCAATCTACAACTACTAACAGCCACTCTTTGGTGTTTGTAAACTTTCAGCCAGCACGATGAATGTCTAAGAGTGCATTTTTTTTCAGCATGTACGAATTCAATTATGCACCTTTAATTTACGCGCACTTACATGTCAGTCGGCAATTTATAGGATTGTCACTAACGGAATAGGGGCAGGAAGGTTCAATTTCTTCAACCTGTGATCGTATATCATAAAATAGGAACATTACTTTTGGTTCAATGTAGGCACGAACCTATATTAAATCACCTAAATGCACGTCACATTCTCTAATAAATAGAGAATAATAAACATTATTTGTGTTCCTTCTACTCTGCACAAACAGACCAGTTACAAAAAGAAGAAAACTCAACAACATTTCTGCTAAAGTGATTGGGAATGCATGCGAGACAACACATTCGGTAAAAATCGTGCTTGTACAAAATAAATTACTTAACATCTTAGCTATCTACAAGAGTACTGCACTGTGTGACGCTGGCATGGTCAAGGGTGTTACACGTGTGTTTCAAATAATAATCTATTAACTGCCATGCAGATTGGTGTCCCTTAATCCTTGCTAGAATTGCTGTATTTTCAGATTATATTAATGAAATTTGTACAAACCTAAAACTCTATAAACAGCATATTCGTGCTGATATTCAAATGCATTTAAACTCGTAACCCGATTGCTTCAATAAAGCTATTGCTAAATTTAATGCTGATATGAACACAATTTACCATTGCTTAATAAGGGGAAATTAATGTAAGCAGTTCTAAAATATTCCAATAAGCCCTAAAAGATTAAAGTGTGTTATAAAATATGTCTCCATGAGTCCTTTTTTTTTTTTATTAGAATAATGTTTAACGCCAGTTTTTACTACTGAGACACCACAGGCAGTGAACACTGGTGATACATGAAATGAAATTATATATTGGGAAAGGAGCATTTTTTTAAAGAAAGGAAGCGATCCAGGATTAAGTTTAAGGTGCCTCACCGGTATTTTCATTTATGAAAACTTAAGGAAAAACCTTGAAAAAACCTCACTGAGGAAGAACGATCCTGGTGGGAATCGAACCCCTGATCTCCAGCTCAAGAGCCCGCTAATAGTAGTAGTAGTAGTAGTAGTAGTAGTAGTAGTAGTAATAATAGTAGTAATAGTAGTAGTGGTAGTAGTAGTAATAGTAGTAGTAATAGTAGTAGTAGTAATAGTAGTAGTAGTAATAGTAGTAGTAGTAATAGTAGTATTAGTAATAATAGTAGTAATAGTAGTATTAGTAATAGTAGTAGTAATAGTAGTAGTAATAATAGTAGTAATAATAGTAGTAATAGTAGTAGTAGTAATAGTAGTAATAATAGTAGTAATAGTAGTAATAATAGTAGTAGTAATATTAGTAGTAATAGTAATAGTAGTAATAATAATAGTAGTAGTAATAATAGTAGTAGTAGTAGTAGTAGTAGTAGAGTAGTAGTATTAGTGGTGGGGGTGGTGGTAGTAGTGGTAATAGTAGTAGGTGGTGATAGTGGTAGTGGTAGTGGTAGTAATAGTAGTAGTAGTAGTAGTAACAGTAGCAGTAGTAGTAGTAGTAGTAGTAGTAGTAGTAGTAGTAGTAGCAGTAGTAGTAGTAGTAGTAGTAGTAGTAGTAGTAGGTGGTGGTGATAGTGGTAGTGGTAGTAGTAGTAGTAGTAATAGTAGTAGGTGGTGGTGATAGTGGTAGTGGTAGTAGTAGTAGTAGTAGTAGTAGTAGTAGTAGTAGTAGTAGTAGTAGTAGTAGTAGTAGTAGTAGTAGTAGGTGGTGGTGATAGTGGTAGTGGTGGTAGTAGTAGTAGTAGTAGTAGTAGTAGTAGTAGTAGTAGTAGTAATAATGTATTTATAGATCCTAATACCGTAAGTGCTTTTACTCTTACAATACATTAAGAAAATACATAAAATTTTGCAATATGGTGTTTAAATCTTGTGGGAATTACTATAAATACGATATAATTTCGTGTGTATGTATATATGTATATATACACACATGGGAAGTATATATTAAACTGTAAAATTAATCAAATATAAAAATTCAAGAACATAAAATTAGAGAAATGAAAAAACTAGGAAAAACTGATAACACACCACCCCCTATACGTATGCATTTCACAAAAGGTAGTGTCTATCCCCGTTGCTGACTGATTATTTTATTCTGATCTGAGTTATTTCTCTTTGTATAAACATTTGCCTACTCCCTCTTCCTCCTTTCTGCATGCCAATAAAATCCAGCAATGCCACTGCCCTCTCCACCGTTAACAAAGAACCACAATAACGATATTGTTATTGATAAATTAACGCCGATTTGGATAAAATTTCCTTTGCTAAAAACCGTGAAAATAATGTACGTCTAAAGCTATTCTGATCTGTATTGGAGAAATTAGGGCTATACATATATGGATCCTCACCTCAAGCGGAAGGAACAGGTAAATAATATATTATCCGTTTCAAGGACTTATACCATTTAGCGTGGTGTAGCTAGTACAGTTGTTGAAAATGTAGCTCATTGCGGGATGTGTGACTATTTTATTGAATTTCAGGCGTTTTAATCCTTCCTTTCTCTCCCGAATTTATTAAAATTACAATGTTTGAAGAGCTGACAACGATTTGAAATTTATGAGCTAAAGTTATGTCCTCAATTTCATTTACATAAGAATACCATCCTCACACCTAGGTTTAAGTTCCTAAATATGTATGTATTTAATGTATAACTTAAGATGGTTTTAAACAAAAGAATGAGACTTGTCATTTACTTTGTTTTCAATCATATCACGTTCCTTTTATTGTTATTTTAGTAATATACTGGCGTATTTTACTTTAATATAACTCGTTTTACAAATTTACAAAGAAGTTCTACTAAATCTCATTATTTTAGTTTTCTTTTGAATTTAATACCTTTTAAGGCTCTGTTATAGCCCTTTTTTCAATGCGTGGCAATTAAAATATTTTTAGGGATTTACCTTTCCTGCACTCACAATTGATTTCTCTTCATCCTAAGTAATTTAGTTCTAGGATATACAGAGTGTGGATAATTAACACTTATTTCAGAAGTCTTACTTAGGTAATTAATTATAAAAATTCTTCTAATTATCTTTACATACTACTTCTCTTCGTTTGAATTTGAGAAATGTTATGAAAATTATAGAAATTATGGGACTTGATAGTTTTTCTTTTTGGAGATTCCTTATTATTTATTCAAACGAATATTAATACTTAAATTAATATCTATGTATTTACACTTGTAATTTATTGATATTCCGAGAGAGTGAACATTTGAAACTTGTTTTAATATGATTTTTGTTTTTGTAGATGTAGTTGCTTCTAAAATATTTTTTCTTTTTCTTGTACCAGTATTTAAGCCTATTACTTGAGCAAATATTGAAATCCTTCTCATCAAATAGTAAGGCTATGCCGTTTAATTCAAAACTGAATGTATTTAACAGCACAATCTTATTCGAAAACACTAAGTAGCCTTGCTTCATATTCATATTTTACATTCACTAAGTGGTAATAAGCGTTGTATATTAATTGAGTGGGCTCCACTGTTGTACAACTCTTCTATAGCTCATATTAAATACGTAATTAATTCCCCTTTTCTTGCAATAAAGTAACTTTTCTTACAAAAGCTTTCACGAAAACCATGAGGACTAAATAAGTTTTGATTATATATTCCCTAGCTTTTCTACTTGTTGTTCCAAACTCCACTTAAACATTGTTGGAAATGTTTAATATTTAATAAATGATCTTATAACGGGAGAAGCGGTAGAGTATTATTGTTATAATTACTGACTCTTATGATGTGCATGGATTTTTATATACCAGCAGCGAGAACGTTATTAATTATTATACAAGATGTCTCAAAATTGCCTCACAAACTTTGGGATCGCATAAACAATAGTTTTTAAAATACTTTCGCTTAAGGAACCCATAAGCTGCGAAGTTTTGTTACAGTACAGCATGATTTTTCTTCTTCTTCATCCGTTTACCCTTCGGGTAATTAGGTCTTACACCCACTGAGACGTGCAAGTCAATAATACCCGAGCCAATCGCTCGTTGGAAAGCTAATTATCCACACAGAGCACACATACACATTGGGACTCCATGAATGGGAGGTAGTCAAATGTCAGGCATCTAGAAGACATCACAAACATAAAAAAACTGGCACAACACATACAAATGGAATGATGAAATTGGACATGAATCCGTGGCAGAGAAATACTAACCCGGTATTTGCCCTGGGCTTAGGAAAACCATTGAAATGTTGTTATAATTAGTCACCCGCAGGGTTAGAACCTAGGACCTTCCGAATACGAATTCCAAATGTTGCCGCCTGAGCCAACACACTTTGTTTCTACACATATATTTATTATTTAATTGTGTGAAATTACACAACAAAATTGAAATGATTAGTCGTTCGAACGTTAATTAATGAATAAATTAATAAATCACTATTTATTTCAAACAAAATATAGAAAAATACAAACAACAGCGAAAGGAAAAAACATACCTTAAGGTTACATTAGCCAATGTAAGCCCCACTACTTTTACAATAATCTGTAGCAGGAACAAAAGCCCCTTGACTTCCAGACAAAGAATGCATCAGTGTGCCATATTCTGTAGCTTCTTCTTTAAGAGTAAGACATGTCTCCGGTTTCAGCTGCTGCGCTGACTAAGAGTTATACAAGATCTTCAGATCCAACATTGATTTCATAGACTACAGACTTCATTTGCTCTACATAAAGAAATCACGTGGGCTAAAGTTAGGAGAGCGCGGCGGCTGTGCAACGGCCCCACCCAGACGCTATCAACTGATCACCGAATGTAGTTGTACCATGACGACTTACGAGGGTAGGTTCGTAAGTTTCCGGCCTAACCATTTTCTAGGTATGATTAAAAAAAAAACTATACTTCACTTTTCAATATAGTTACCCTTTATTGCAATACACTTCTCACATCTTTTGATTTAAAGTTCCTTCCTCGAAGGTCCTTCTTGAGTTCTGACAAGAGGAAATAGTCCCTGGGAGCTAGATCTGGGCTGTAGGGGGCACGGTCGATCTCCTTGAAGTCACATTTTTTCACAGCTTCCATTTCAACAAGAGTTGTGTGCACAGGCGCGTTGTCGTGAAGAAGGCGCACACCACCACTCAGCTTTCCTCACCTTTTCCCTTTGATGGAAGCACGTAGTCTGTGTAGTAGGCCAGCACAGTACTCCCCATTTACTGTGGTGTTGACTGAGTAACCTTGGCCTTTAGAGACGTTGCTTCGCCAGGTTTACGACACTCCATTGATTCTATTTTGGATAACGAATCATGGTAGAGGACTAGTTTCATCTCCGGTAACAATGGTTTGCAGAACTTCTCTTCGTAAATGCCTGAAAACAGATGACTCGTTGATGCTTTTGGACTGAGGAAAGAAGTCTAGACACTAAATTTATTCATGTTTAAATGTTCATGAATAATTCGAAGGACTGTTGTTTTAGAAAAGTTCAACCTTGCTGCTATTTCTGTAACTTTGAGCCGTCGGTCTGCCATAATTTCTCCTTTCACAAGAGCGAGCGATGTTTTCAGAGTGAGTACCTCCACGGGCCGACTTGCACACTCTTCATCTTCAATGCTTTCTCGACCCATTGGAAAAAGTTTGGCCCATTCTTTTACGGTAGAATATGAGGGGGATGCTTCCCCATATACACCGTCCAATCGCCGTTTAATTTTCATTTGGAGTAAGTCCTTCTTTTTGTGAATAACTTAATAACAGTTTGAAACTCCACTATGAACATGTCACAATCTTGTACACACAACCTTATTTATGAATCTATATCTGGACACCTGAAGACAGCGGAGCGGAAGTTACAACTGCAATTATTTACTTAACAGATAAGGTATGACACAGACAAGGCTTTTGTGAAGGCGATAATCCTTATCGGCGAGGCCGGAAACTTATGGACCTCCCTCGTATTTAATTTCGAAATGAGCTGGTGCCCCGTCAAGTTGAAACAAACCACATTCCTTGTCTATTAAGAGGAGCCGGATGCAATAACTCAGAACTTTTTAGAAGAATACCTAGTAATTGTTAACGTTGAGTCCCCGCGGCAAAATATATGGTCTCAAGTCATTTACAATTCCCACCCACACATTGACACCAAATCTCATCTGCTGTGATCGCGTAAAATGGGAGTCTTATGTCAAACGTGTTGTTCGACACATTTGTAATTTTGCCTACATCCTCCTCCTAGTTCCATTCCATTGCTAGTGGTTATCGTATTCTTGCACAGAAACGAAATATCGCAGAATGGGAGTTTCTAAATAAAAAGTGTTTTAAAAACGATTGTCTATCCAATAATAAAATTTGTTGGTTTAATTTAGAGGCACCCTCTATAGGTAAGATATCATTGTTATTTATGGAGTCTAATATGATTCCGAAAAGATACAAATAAAGTAAAAATTTAATTTATTTACAGATTATTATAGATATGCAATGCATAATCTATGTGGCGTTTCGTTTTTCATGCTACTTTTTCTACTTTGCCTTTATTTCGTTCTTTCATGTCAATAGCTTTATTTCCCCTGTTTCCCTAAAAGTCTTCCCTTTCTTTGTTTTCTCTTTCATCTCTATTATTTTGCTGCCACTTGCCTTCCTTTTTTTCCATTTTTCCGCTACTCCATTTCTCGTTGGCTGCATCATTTTCATCGCTTTTCTCCCGTTTTCACAGCTTCCCTTAGAAAGACGTCAAGCTGTCAAAAACACCTGCTTCTGTTCAAACTGTCATAGGGTCTATCGATTGATCAGACTTGGAGTATCCTTTTCTTATATGTGTAGCAAACAGACACCTTTGTTGAGCTCTACAGCGGAGCATAAAATTAATAGCACCCGGGGCGACAGTACGTTTTCTCCTTAATTATTTCACGATATACCGGCAGTGAGTTGAATACGGAGAGCAGCAAAGGATTGAAGGAACAGGATTGCTCTCAGTAAGTTTTACACTATACAGAGGCTTGGATTCATCCGCAGATATATTTTTTTCCGGTTTTGCTTTTCTCCTAAATTTATTATTTTTTTATCCATTCCCTTATCCTTATATCCTTTGGATATACATATATATCCAAAAATAAAAAATAAGTGACTCATTTATTCTCAATCTTCTTAAAACTTCAATTGAAATACACTATTTTTACTATTAAAGGTACCCAGAATTTCTGCTTATATATAAACACTGAGAGTAACTAAAATGATATTAAAATTCCTTGTTCAATTTAAAACAACGAATTATAACATAACATTTATGACCTCTATTACAGTTAAAATGATGTTAATAAATATTTACATTTTATTTGTTTAAATCGTATAGAATATCAAAAATATGCTAACGTTTGGGCATATAAAACAATTGAGATATCACACTGCTCAGTAAAACGGAATGAAGGTGGTATATCTGCACTTGAATTAACATTTCTAAAAGCTGTAAAGAAATTTGAAGCCATGCCAACTATGCAAGAGATAAAGGTAGCCTTAAAAATTGAGCATCACACTGAAAAGAGGGTTTTATATGATACCCAAAAAGATTTGTAGGCACAGACTTTCAAAATTACAAAATTCTGCTGATAGTGAAAACATGAATGCATGAGTGTATTTATTCAAATTAACATACATACTAATAACTTTAAAACCTTCGCACGGGTCCACCTGCCTTTCATTATACACAAAAAGTACATTAATTGAATAAATACGAAAATAAGTCATACCATCATTGCTTAAAGCAGTTAAAATAATAACGATGGTAAAAACTTTAATAATAATAATAATAATAATAATAATAATAATAATAATGTAAATATTAGCTTCAGAATATAGAACCCCCTTTCCCCTTGTCAGTGGAATAAGTAAACACTATATAACCTACACATACATATTTTTTAATTCAGTTTAGTTTCACCCCCCCCCCCCTTTAAGACCTGAATTATCTCACCTTCGATATGAATTTGTCTACCTGCTCCTCACCCTTGTCTGCCAGCAGAGCTCAGCATGCCCCTTGGTCCTGACAGCCAGTGAAGGAAGGCGGCAGAAACTTTATCAACACCTCAGTGCTGCTACAGTTCGCTAGGATTCTTTCTCTCCACATAAAGGGCAAATTCTCAGTTCATTTTCACCTTAGATCCTGATCTACCGCCTTGCTCCAAGCCTAAGCCACCCTATTCCCTATTTAATGAGTTTGGCCCCTATTTTGATGTATTGCTCCATCCCTCACACAGATTTTAACCCCATTTGCACTTCTAACAAGACCTTCTCCTCACTTTGCGCAATTGTAAGCTGCCTGTCCATATCCTTTAGGGGGTTCTTGACCTTCCTCCATACATTCTCCTGTTACCTTGTCCTGCTGTAGTGAAAACATGCAATGAGCTCGAAACGAGAACTAAAGTTCCAGGAATAAAATGAATTATACATTGACCTTTTCGTTTATGAGCAAGATTAGAAATTATAAAACCATGGAAATAGAAATTAACCAACAACATGTGTTGGCACTGCTCACTGAGTGCAGTGGTGAATAAGATTGCATTCAGCATTGGAATAGTGGCCATTAAGAGTTTGCAGACCACATTAGGCTATTACTTTGTTGCAAACTGTAGACTGACTTAATAACTGGAGGATGAAAACGAATATGGCTGCCGGCTAGACCGATTATGAAAACAGCACTCTGATTTATCTTTGTTATAAACTGTAGCAAACATATTATCTTCACTATTAAGGCTTTGTTTGTATGCATCTAGTTGCTGAAGATCATGAAGATCATGAGGTGGACAAAAATATAAGTCAGTAACGTAATACATACACCCTTTATCCAGTTCAAAGAGCAGTTCAAGCTATTGAAAGAAGGGAAAAGATGAATTACATATATGAGGATATTATAAATTCAGATGCAGCTTCATATGGTTTTGTTATACATAAATTAAAATATAAATTGATTTCAAAGTACATGGAATTTTATTATAAAATTAAAAAGTAAAAATGATCATAACAGCATTCAATAAGAAAAAATTGTTGCTCTTCTATGCTATAAAGAGCATTAATAAGTGTATTCCTAGGAGTATTTTTAATGCTGGTCTACTGCACAGACTACATGCTTCCATCAAAGAGAAAAGGCGAGGAAAGCTGGTGGTGTGCGCCTTATGCACGACAACGCGCCTGTGCACACAGCTCTTGTTGGAAAGGAAGCTATGAAGAAATGTGGCTTCAAGGAGATTGACCATCTCCCCTACAGCCCATATCTAGCTCCCAACGACTATTTCCTCTTCTCAAAACTCAAGAAATACCTTCGAGGAAGGAAATTTAAGTGTTTTTAGTAGTGTTTAACGTCCGTTTTTACTACTGAGGCACCACAGGCAGTGGACACTGATGATACGAGAGATGAAATGATACATTGGGAAAGGCTTTTTTAAGGAAGGAAGCCTTCAAGGCCTAAGTTTAGGGTATTTACCCGGTATTTGCCAGTTATGAGGACTGAGGAAAATCTGAAAAAAAAAAAAAAAAAAAAAATCCCAGTTACGGAGAATGGTCCTGGTGCGAATCGAACCCCAGACCTCCCGCTCACGAGTCTGCGCATTAACGACCTCGGCCACTCGTGGCGGTACATTTAAGTGTGGCGAAGAAGTGATGGATGCTGATTATATACCCATTTTGCAGACAAGACTTGTGAGTATATTTGGGGGGGAGGGTTGAAATGATAATTCAAATACATAAAAAGTACATTGCAATAAAAGGATAATCATGTTTAAAAGTGAAATATAGTTTTTGTCTTTACCATATCTGGAAAATGGTTAGGCCGGATACTTATGGACCTATCCTTGTAAATAAAAGAAAGGAATAAAATATATAATGGAAAATAGTAGAAACAGAGATACCAGAGCCAAAAGGAGAATGATACTAAAGCATAAAATAAAAGGACCAAAATTCATAAAAAATTAAGTGATGGGAAAACCTTAAGTGAAAGCCTTTCATTGTACACGGGTTTTCGGAGAGAGGAGGAAAATTAAAAAAAAAAAAAATACCTTGCCACTTAAAGAAATATTTTGTAATAAAACTAAAGCAACTTATCATTCTTGTGGCCATAAATAGTACCATATCTCAATAATTTTCCATGTTACCACTACCTGTGTATTAGCAAAGTTCAAATCGTACAACTGTTTCGGGGAAAACATTTTCCAACATGCTTGAAGTAATTTGTGCAACTGCTTGTCCAATGCGGTCTTTCAATGCTGCCAAATAATTTACTTTGTTTCAGTAGACTTCAGATTTTACAAAGTCCCAGTCAAAAACACATAACGGAGTTAAATCTGGTGATCTCGAGCCCAGGGTCTGCCACCCAGCCCAATCCAGTGATTTGGTAACCGATCTTTGAGGTAATCCTGCAGGATATTTGAAAAGTGACACGGTGCTCCATCCTGCTGGAACACGATGTCGTGAATGATGTCTTAAATCAGCTGTTTAGAAATTGTTCGAGCACTTGTGGCTTTGTCATTCCAAGCCACGCATTTACCTTTGGTGAATCCATTTACCATGTCACAAATTCCTGTGATTTTTCGGTGATCCAGGTGCGATAATTGTCTGGATTGGTCTATTCACAAGTGTAGGCTGCTTCACCAATGAAGAAAAACTTGTTCTATCAAACGTTCATCTTCGTTCGGGTCAACTAATTGTGTTGGGTAATGTTAAATTCATGTAGGGTCTGAATGTAATAGACTTTCTTCGCTAATCTTATGGATAGCTTCTCTATACATCTGGAGCATGTCGGGTGGTTTGCAAAGTGAGATCTTTGTTTTAGTGTACTGGAACGCCCACTTATTTTCGCATCAAGAACACACCGTTTTGCGTAATATTTACGAAAAAACTCACGCATCGCTTTATCGGTAGGTCCTGGTTTGTGGAAACGTCGCTGAAACAAAGTGCGACTACGAGATGTTCTTTTTTTTTTTTTTTTTGTTGATCATAACCTGTAATATAAAACACATAGTAGGTCATGATATCAGAAAATAGATAGTGGCTTTATTAGCAGCATGTATAACCTACCTATATGGGGTAAACTTATGCGAGAAAGTTTTCAAACAGATGACAACACACGAGCCTGTAGTTACAGATTTCTCAATGCGTGCGTGTATGTGAAAGAGAAAGACAGAAGACAGAAAGAGAAATGGGAGAGAATTCGTGCGCTTTTCTCAGCTGGTTGTATTTACCCTGCCTTCCATCCCCATTTAAGCTTCTGCAAACGGGGATGGTATGGTGTAAAGGGGTGAAGGCTCACCCTTCTGGGGAGCAATGTTATAAGCTTTGCTGTTTTCAATGTAGTTCTGAGGTGAATTCTCGAGAATGTAACCACTGCCCACGAGAAAGTTTGCTTAAATAAACACTCAGCGAGTACATTTTAATTTTTTCCAAGGATGATTCTTAAACTTCAAAATATTAGCATACTACTTAGTAATATTAAAAGTACATAAAACTAAATATTTATATACTATTTGCACTAAATGGCTAATATTTATTCGACTCTTATTTTAGCGTATTATTATAGCTGTTCAATGATTTTAGTTGCCAACCGAGGTTGCTCATGTGATCCTTTTTGCAGTATATCCAGACATTTTCTTATTTTTTGGATTACAATCCAAGCTCTAGACTTCTATATAGAATTCTATAATCCATATCAACACTATATATGATGCTCGTTTGTATCTGATTGCTCTCTCTCTCTCTCTCTCTCTCTCTCTCTCTATATATATATATATATATATATATATATATATATATATACTTCTTCTCTTAATACTAAGTCATCCATATCATTATATTATAATCAGATAAATAAAGTATATTGGGTTGTACTGTTGAAAAGATTTTTGAAAAAAATTCTACAAAAAATCTATCGATCCCACTTACTAGGAACCAAAATGCGTGTATGTATATGTATGTATATGTGTGAGGGTGTTTTATTTTATTTATTTATGGACGCTCTTTAACATCTCAGGTCATCAGCGTTCCATTCAATTCAGGGTATGAAACGGCCGATAAATTTTGCTCAGAGGCCTCTTCTTTCTGGCCTGAGGTTCTTTATCGTGCCGTAAATGTACGACACGGGACCCACGGCTTTACTTCCCTTCCGAAGGAAGCCATACTTACGATATTTACGCTCGAAAAAATCCATCGATCCTGGCCGGGTTTGAACCCGCGATCATCGCTTAGGAGGTAGTTATGGTTATCACATGTGTGTGTGTCTACCAACGCTCTAGCGGCCGCATTTTTTGTTTTTCCTCAGTAAAAGTCGGCATATAGCGATCAATTAACAAACGATTCATCAAGTTCGTTAACCACGAAAATTGGACCATTGGGGGTTAACCTACAGCGAAAATTTGAGAAGTGTACTGTAGACCGCAATTTTCGTTTTCTCTCACTGACACTCGGTATATTTCATTTAAATCAAATAATAAAAATAGCTCCCATCTCCCAGCAATTTATCTGAAACTGAAAATTTAAAAATCGTTTTAGCTGCACCAATGTTTTGTTTCGTTTTGCTAAAAAAACCGATATATATATATATGTGTGTAATTTAAATAAAATATAACCAATATTTCATGAAAATTAGGGAAATCGGACCATTAGAAATGGAGGTTTACCTGAAAAACCGAAATTTAAAGAGTGGGGGTTAACCTAAAGCGAATATTTAAAAATCGCTCCAGCAACCGCAAATTTTGCTATTTCTCAACAAAACACAGCATGTGCTAATTGAAATAAATAAAAAAAATGTTTTCTTAAAATCAGCAAAATCAAAGAATTAAAAGTAGGAGTTTACCAAAAACCCAAAATTTAAAAATCGCTCTAGTGGCCGTCATTTTCTAAACGAAAGTATTTTTATGCCTTTAAAATAATACAACAAAATATTTTGTAAAAATAACGAAAGAATATTTTCCTTTTCAAGTGGGGGTTTACCTGAAACCCTAATTTAAAAAAAATCGCTTTACCAGCATCAAAAATACTCCATTTATATCATTCAAATAAAATAAGAAAAATGGTGTCTGAAAATTAGGGAGTAGAGGTAGGTATACCTGAAAACCGAAATTTAAAAGCACTCTATTGTTTAATTTTCTCTCAATTGTCCCCCTCCCCCAAAAGAACAAAAGAACAAATGTAGGATTCTTGTAACGCCACTGTCTATTTTATCCCATCTATTTTATCATTTCAATATAGCATAGTGCTGTTAATGTGCCTATCCACTAGCACCTAGCAACTACAAAGGAAAAGAATGTAACACATAATTTAAAATTATTCATATGCTTTATTTTTAGCAAAATCATAGTCGTGAAGATAACAACTGTGAAACATTAATCTAATTACTGTCAAGCTCATTGTATCAAATAAATTGCCACCAGGTAAAATGCATTGTGTTTCACTGTATCAAGCTTGTAAAATACGACCCGAGATCATCAACTCTCACAAAACTTCTTGGATAAGCATCTGCGCATTTGCATGTTCTCATCAATTTATTTTTTATGATGATAAAGCTGGTCATAAATGCATTCTCTAAAAACGAAAAAGCAAGACATGCAGATCTAAGAACAGCACTTAGTAATCTAAATATTCTGCTCATTAAAATTTAAAATTTAACGTAGAAATGTAAAACTATCTTCAAATATTAATTTTCTGCAGTTTCAAATCTCTCTCTCTCTCTCTCTCTCTCTCTCTCTCTCTCTCTCACTCTCTCTCACACTCACACTCACACTCTCACTCTCTCACACTCTCACACACACACGCGTCGGTTATGGTGGTGTAGTGTATTGGTAACCATATTTGCCCCATGAACCCAAGATTGCACGTTCGATCCCGGCCAGGATTTTGAGCGTAAAAATCCTAAGTATGGCTTCCTTCAGAACGAAAGCAGAGCCGTGAGTCCCGTGTCGTACATTTACGGCACGTAAAAGAACCTTAAGCCTGGAAAAAGAGGCCTCTGAGCAAAATTTGTCTGCCATTTCACACTTTTTTTTTGAATGGTTTTAACGCCCATTTGTACCACTGAGGCACCATATTGATGATACATGAGATGAAATGATACATTCGGAACAGATTTTTTTTCTAAGGAAAGAAAGGTTCCAGGCCTAAGTTTAGGGTACCTCTCCGGCATTTGCCATTTATGACAACGGAGGAAAACCTGAAAAAAACCTCAGTCAGGACGGTCCCGGTGGAATTCGAACCCCAGACCTTCCAGTTATGAGTCCGCACCTTAACGACCTGGGTCACCCGTGTCGGTTTTCACCCACTGAATTGAATGGAATGCTGATGACCTGATATATTTAAGAAACCAATTCAACAACAACACACATACACACAAATGCGCACTCCACTTAAATATAGCTATTTATTTATTTAGTCATTTTATTTTACTACCAGATAGAGTTAAACAGTTAGATGAGTTTAACAAAATAATTCCAGCCTTTATAAGTAAACTAAAACAAATGGGAAAATAAAATGCAGGAGCAAATATATTAGCTTCAGTTACAGTACTAACCTTTCTTCAATCAAAGGAAAAATTAGTTAAAATGACTGAATTCTTTTACTATTACATCTTAAAGATTACGAGCATACACCACTTGGCATAGTGTACTTAGTTACTGTGCTTCTAAGGACATACAAGATTCATCTCAAGGGACCAGGTTTCGCCGTACCTCAACGTGGTGTATGGTTGAGGGTGAATAATCATTCACATTACTGGTATAGGATTAGAAGTACCCCAGCTATTTGATAGATGCAAGCCAGCGCGCAGAATTACAAATACCGCATTATGTACAAAATGAGTTTGTACATCCGCCGCTTTACAAAGACAAACCGACAGAACAAGAGTAAAGGCAAATTACTTCCTTTGGTATTGACACATCCATCTAGCTAATTACTACTAAGGTGGGTGTTTGTTTTTGTTTATTGCATGTTTCTAAGTATTTTCAGTAAAAGTCGTGCATCTGACGCTGTATCTCTCTTGTTCTATTTTTACCTTTTGTAAAGGTTAACCAAAAGCTTTCTTTTAACTAAATAAAAGCAGGGATGTTCTCCAGAGAATGCAAAAACACAGCGTTCTATCCAACGATTTTATTCCTTGTTAAGGATATTTTTATTTCGTTCCTTCTTTTGGTTGCAGCTGTAATTTTCTATACATATAGGCACATACTCCACTTAGAAGAACTCAACAAGAATAAAGAAATTATTTAAGGAAGTGAACCTTATTAACTTATTCCATTTTGTTTAAAAATTATGACGTTATACTTATGTCAAGCTGATTTTATTTTATTTATTTATGGACGCTCTTTAACATCTCAGGTCATCAGCGTCCCATTCAACTCAGGGCGTGAAACGGCCGACAAATTTTGCTCAGAGGCCTCTCTTTCAGGCTTGAGGTTACTTTTCGTGCCGTAAATGTACGACACGGGACCCACGGCTTTACTTCCCTTCCGAAGGAAGCCATACGCCCGAAAAAATCCATCGGTCTGGCCGGGTTCGAACCCGCGTTCTTGGGTGTAGGAGGAAATTATGGTAACCACTACACCACCAGGACCGACTATGTCAAGCTGCATTTTCCTTAATTTCTTCTCCATTTTCTTTCTATTCTTACATTCCTGTCTGTTTATTTGGGACACACTCCAAAACAGCGATTGCAACTCATTGGTTGGAGCATGTAGTAGGTTTATTTATGAAGTGGTTACAATACGTGGAGTGATCTTTTTTTCTGGTAGTATTCCCAGCTCATTCTGCAAGCTTTAGTGAGTTACCACAGCTTCTGACATAGGACACTTTTATGCCTCTGGTTTGGTTACCGGGGTAACCCACCATTCCTTGCCCGAGTTCATATTCAATTCGTTTCATTTTTGGCATTCTTACCTGAAAATATCCTTTCATTTTTGGGGATAGCAGTCAACTGTTTCATTTACCACCAGTAATCCAGGGATTGGGTAGCTTTGGAGTTTGTCTGTATATTATTACGTTTTGTGCCATTCTTGCATGTTTAAGAATGCCTGTTTTGCTCTTCGCT
Organism: Metallyticus violacea; assembly: GCA_030762175.1. NCBI lineage: Eukaryota > Metazoa > Arthropoda > Insecta > Mantodea > Metallyticidae > Metallyticus > Metallyticus violacea. The sequence continues at coordinate 93,726,959 of CM060840.1, read as the reverse complement.
GCGTTCACATAACTCGATTGACTTAATGGAGGGACTCTCCTCTGTCTGCTTCGAGTATTTGGATGTCGAGAAGAGCAAAATGTCCATCACGCTGGATCTGCCTAAACTAAGCGAATTCCTCATCGAGTTGAATAACTTTTAATGATAAAATGAACATAGAATCCAAATTAGGTCTTATGAATAAATAAAATGAAGTTATGGCATTACTGTGGGGTAATAGGGGAACAAAATTAGTATTTTTGCAACTTATAAATATTACAAAAGAGAAACTATATTTTTAGAATTATTATTATTATTGAGATTAACCGACAAAAATTAATTATATATCATTAATTAAATGACTATGACCAATGATAGACAAAGGTGTACTGTGTGGGTATTTTTAAACATTTTTAAATGTAACCATGTTTATGAACTGAACCCTTGATATCATCTTTACACTCACTAAAATAGAGAGAAATAACAGCAAGTTTCGAGCTACATTGCGTATTTAATAAGATATTCATACGTTTCAATAAAACAAAAACATGCTAATATTCAGAAACAAATACATGCACAAAATAAAAATAAAAACAATCGAAAGTTACACCGATTTTCAGTTGCTTTGAAATTTCATGTAAATGTTATTGTAGTAAAAGCATGTAACGTAAACGTTTTCTGAGGTTATTACAGAGCGCTCTTACATACAAATATAATTCTCACACACATATTAGATTAATATTTCACAATTGCTACTTTTGTTAAATGTAAAATATATACATCATTATAAATACAGTTTATATGCTGAATTAATTTGTCATTTTATTTTTAAACAATATAGAGAATATTAGACGCAAGACGGTTTTTTAAATTTCGATTTAAAATTGTACCCCCACTCCCAATGGTCCACTTTTCCTGATTTTCGTAATCTATTTTTCTTATTTTATTTAAATAAGAATTAATGTCCAATTTTGTTCTGAAGGAACAAGTATTGGAACCGCTGGAGCGAATTTTAAATTTTGAGTTTCAGGGAAACCCTCACTGATAATAGCCCGATTTTCCTCGTTTTCAGAAACCAAATATGTTATACATGGATACGGATATGAATAGCTTACTTTATTTCATGTTTTCAGTTTCACTGTCAACGTTAACACTCGATGCACGCATCTCAAAAATGGACGCCACTGTTGGCTTTAGAGGCCGCATGGAAATTATTTATTTATATTTTTTTTATCAATCTGACCACACAGCTTCAATTTGTATTAATATTTAAACTTTCGGAGAAACATTTATAAAAATAGGACAATGCTTACCATAATTCATTTACCATGGTCTGTTTAATTTTCAAATAGCTATAGAGTCGGTCCTGGTAGTGTAATGGTAACCATATTTGCCACCTAAACCCAAGATTGCGGCCAGGATCGATGGATTTTTAGGACGTAAAAACCCAAAGTATGGCTTCCTTTGGAAGGGAAGTAAAGTCGTGGGTCCCGTGTCGTACATTTACGGCACGATAAAGAATCTCAAGCCTGAAAAAAAGAGACCTCTGAGCAAAATTTATCGGCGGTTTCACGCCCCGAATTGAATGGGGCACTGATGACCTGAGATGTTAAAGAGCGTCCACAAATAAATCAATAAAAATAGCTATAGATAGCAAATTAATATTAAAATGATCCCACATTATATAATTGATGATGATAATATGACAATAAGCTCAAACTAAACATTAATAGAAAAACGAATTGCGAAAGAAAAATAATATTTAATAAAGAATGTTGCGAAGCATAGATGATTGCACATAGATAAACGCAAATATAATTTTAGTGTTGGGCAAGTGCTGCAAATCTAAGAATTTCGTAATTAAGTCACTCTTAACAGGAAGAAACAAATTTTGATTTGTGGTTGGGACAAGCCGGATGCATTCAGTTTATTTCAATTTAAAAATGCGCAATATTGTCCCAATTGGCTCGGACATTGCCTACAATAGTTTTACATTTAGATTTACATTCATAAGTATTTATCTCTGTGTTTTATAAGCGTATAAGTTGAAACATAAAGTAATTATGTAAACTTTCAATAAAAATGATTCTCTTTCCCTTAGATTAATAGTTGAAGATGAACTACGTTTATAAAGAAGCTCAAACCAAATGTCCCCTTCCCCTCTCGCAGCAGTAACAGTAGGATTCAGGCCTTGTTAGGGAAACATAAAAGAAGCATATACTCTATATATTAACTACCATAATATATAAAAATTGTACAGGCAGCGAGTGAGTTCGTAATATACTTGAAAAGTGTATTTCTTAAAAGTTATTGATAAAAAATAAAAATATCTTCCCTTTCTATCTCTTCCTTTCTCCTTATTTGAATGGGCTGAAAAGCTTTTGTGTACGTTCTTGTATTCGCTAAATATTATGCTTCTCCTTTTGATAAAAATCTCAAGCCTCCTAATAAGGTCAATGAACATTCAGGAAAATTGCCTCTAGGTAAGTCCGAAAGGAAGAGGCATGATAAAAAAAAAAGGGATAAGCGCGGTATAAGGCTCGACAGAGGGTGTATTATTGTTCAAAGGTAGCAGTCAGATGCATTGGTATACGAGAAACAGCAATGAAGGTATATCATTTGTCCATTTATTACCAGGGCATATATGCGTAGTTCGGTTGCGCTGCAGTAGCCTCAGTATCATTACAGTAGCGCACTAGCGGTGAATGACCAGCTCAAGGCTTCGTTTACCAGCTGTATTATACTGTGTCAGTTGCTGCCTTCTGTTCGAGCTGTAGAGACTAGAGTATGTCCATTGTGCATCTCAAAAGTGAAAGTTTATTAAAGACATCTGTGTTGTGTATGAAATACATTAGATTATTCTTATTAGTGCACTGAAATGTCTACCGAAAAGTTCAAACTTGAACAATGGATTTTTATGTACGATACATACATAAAAACTAAATCTTGTGGACAGTTGCTTAGATAATTTCAGGAGAAATTCCCTGGTATTCCAGTACCTGGTAGAGAAACTATTAGATGTCTGGTTAATAAGTTTAAGAAAACGGCATCGCTAAACGCCTAACTTAAGAAGAGAAAAAGAAAAGTTCCAAAGGGGGAATGCGTGTGAAGGGAAATTTCATCCGAAGATTGCACGAATGTCGCAACACCCCCCTTTCAATAACGAGGTTAGTAGTCATTATAGTGCATGTTACTATCATTCATGAGTAAATAACGCGGGAGTTTTAGAACGGAAAATAAAAACTTATGATCTTCGGCCCGGCAATATACGCTCTATAGACGTTCTATGCTTAAGTCTTCAGTCAATGATTGACAACCTTTTAGCATACACCATCAGTTGAGTAAGCTAGTAGTCTTCTTTTTATATTATTATTATTATTATTATTATTATTATTATTATTATTATTATTATTATACTTTCCCAGCAACTAAGGCAACAAATGTATGTAACACTATTATATTATTCAGGTAAATTGCATAAAATCTTGTTAGAAGTAATTATGGAATAAGCTCAATAATTTCAGAAAAGAAAGTCAAGTCTGCCAGAATAAAAGGAAAAGAATATGCAGGTTACTTATACCATCAAAGAAAACAGGCAGTTTGGAGCGGGGGGCGGGGGGAAGAACAACTATTGTTTAGCTGGACTACTTTTATCAATAACGGATACTACATTAAAATTGCATCAAGAAATAAATGAGCAAGTATAACGTACTCTACAAAGTACGTGAAATTACTCAGATAATCATGAAATTAAGCAAATCAAACAAACTCCCTGTGGGAGAAGTGGTCGAAGGTATTTGATTTGAAAAATTGGTGGCAGCAGTTTCAGAACAAAAAAGTGTATATCAGACAACCAATGACAGAAATGTACATTCTTTGACCCCCCCCCCCCAAGTAGTCTCTTGAACGCAAAATTCTTCTAATTCCTACTCGTTACAACACACGGTTCACAAGATATCCGGCAAAGTGTGTAGCCACTTTGTGTTATATGACGTGCACTAAAAATGCTGACGAGAGAGTGCTCCGTTAGCTCTGTGGCAGTGTGTGCAGTGATGCCGTGGTTCGCCTTCCGGCATGAAACATTTTTTTTTAATGGACCTTTTAATATATTATGATAAATTAGTTCATAATACCAAGCTTGAAAGTTAATATATTCCATATATTATATTTCCTTCAGTTTTTGTTTTATCTAAATGCAACATACTGCAAACGCATACGCTGCAATCATACATGAGGGACAAAAGATGACTTTTAGGCACAAATTCAAGAAGCCCGGGCTACTGTAGCCTCTTGTCTATACTACTGCAAAAATCTGCTGTGAAAATTGAGGGCAATTATGCATGTAAAGGGTTCATACACCCGACATTAACTTGCATTCATTTTAAAAGATAGTCTGTTCATGTATTTATTTAGTTATTTGTAAAGAACACGTTAATTTGTGATTAATTTTTTGTGTGTGAGTAAGTAATGTTATAAAACTCAAATAATACGTTAAAATATAATTTGATATAAAGCAACACGATGTTCTATAAAACCAATCATGAACGATAAAAGAAATTATGTTTGGGATTTGAACCCAGGAGCTTATGCAGAAGAGCAATTGCTTTCTAAACCGTTCAGCCACCGATACTCTACCCTAATATTCTCTTTCCGGATGCTTATAATTGTGACCATTACGTTTACGGGTAAGCGCCCATTGTAGTGTACCAGTCGCTGCATGCGTGTTGCGAACCATAGCGTTTACGAACGTCCCCGAAGTTTTCCGATTGACACATTGAATCTGGGGATGACTCATGCTTTTGTCAAAGGGTAAACCAAGGGATCACAAAGTTATATTTTCAGTCAGTATCATGATGCACTGGGAAGTAAAATAGTGCACACTATTGATTGATTACAAGTGTATTTTTGACTCAATTGTAGGTACATTTTTGATTGTCAAAGGAGGTTATATCTGCTTTTAAGATTACCATTATATAAAAACCTCATCTGTGATTATCTGCAGCAACAACATTCAATCTCGAGTTAAAAGGACTAGAAATATAGACGCCAGTTAACACTATTTGGAAATATCATACTATTTTTGCTTCATTTTGCTTTTACATAGCATTACTTCAATGTAATGAAACACTGTGACAAGGATATACCTTTTTCAATAGTGCTTGACACCCATTTTTACTACTGAAGCACTGTAGGTGGAAAGATAGAATAGGTTCTGACTCTGCTTTCTGAAGTTAATAATTATGCTCGCTCTAGAGACCTTAAACGAATTCCTACCATTGTGTTTTTATATGGCGTTTGATATGACTGGTAATAAACATATGCTTGGCTTTACGGGTCTTTCCCAGATTGGGCGTACCTACTCTTCATGCTCAAAAGGTTACGTATATATTAAGGTAAAACTAAAAATTAAGTGTGGAATTATTAGGCAATACAAATGTATAAGCAGTAACAGTTAAAACCTATATATATATATATATATATATATATATATATATATATATATATATATATATATATATGGGTCCAAAGGTCAATGTAAGATTATTTGTAATTTTATTAGCTATACCCCATCAATGCATTGACGTCTAATAAAAGATCATACAAACAATGTGATAATTCTCATTTTATCTCATGTAGTTGATCTGGAAATGTGAATTTTAATCAGAAGGACGAAATTTTTATCAGAAGAGGGTCTGAGATTCAATTTATCTGGAAAGCTATATATCGAGTGATATATATCGAGTGATATATATTAGGACTATTTCATGAATAAAATAAGAATTTAAATATAATCCCTCCTAACTTGGCCTACAAAATTGTAATAATTGTTTATTTGTACTTTTCAAGCAACCTTGCGACAGAAGAATGCCAATTGTCACCAAGGCCAATAGAGAAGAGCAAAATAGAGGCTTAGGACTATTTCATTAATAGAATAAGAATAGAACTTTGCGTACAGAATATTTACACTTGTATAAAATGTTATACTTATGAATATCTATTCTATTCAGAAATCGACAAAAGTCTACTATAACAATCGCTACAGTTCGATTTTGTAATGCCAAGTGAGGAAAAAAAGATAATACACAGTGTGTCTATTTTTCTTTTTACTCTGTGGTTTGCAATACCATATGATAAGATCAATTTGCGCATTTGACGCATCACCAAAACGCTTTGAAGAACCCTCCATTTTGCATTATGACTGTCAATTGTTCATGTTTTTTTGCTATCACCTTTAGCTAAAGTGGTCATTGATGCGTGTTCAGGAGTTATATGTGGAAGTATAGAGTTGGCTATACTGACCACAAGACAAAACCAGGTTGCGTGATAAAACGGCTTGATAATTTTTTCCTCAATAATTTCATTGTGTAATCCGGCTCTGATTGGTCAAAATTGGAAATTTACTTTCGTTTCATTGGTCAATATTAAGATGACGTCACACGAGTGAAATAGTCCTAGTAATAATTTATGTGTCCACAAGAGTTTCACAAAGTTGGGTCTTTTTCCTCGATGCTGCAGATCATCAAAGGGGAGATAATCACAAGTGTTTTTGTGGTAATAAAACGTGAAAATATACCAATGTGTGACCGAATCCGTTGCTTTTATGTCTAAAGTGGCTAACACGCCTAAAATTATATAATGTCTCAAAATATTACCGTTATGTGCCTGGTTCATTGGGCCCATAGAAGAATTAAGAATCCTTTAACAGTTGATAAATGTAGCAATTATTAAAAAATGGTATTTATAAAGGGCTCTGAATGATTCTAAGAAATGGCGGCTGGGTTCAGTTTGTTCTACAGCCCGTAGTAATAAGGGGAGAGGGTTATCTGGTAAAGCGCAGCATGTTATTATTCCAAATATTACAGTGAAGTTAGTTACTAACACACTAAATAATAGATTTCGGTCCTATTGTTATAATGGTAACCATACCTATCTTATAGTGATTTCAAAAGTTTCCAGGGTCGATGAATTTTTAGGGTGTAAAAATCCTTGTGAATGGTTTCCTTAGGAATATAAGTAAAGTTATGGGTTCCGTGTTGCAGATTTACAGTACGTCAAAAAACCTCAAGCTTGAAAGAAGAGGCCCCCGAGCAAAATTTATCGGCAGTTTCACGCCCTGAATTGAGTGGGACGCTGATCACTTGAGATGTTAAAAACCGCCCTTAAATGAACCAATTGCTTTGATTTAGATCATATTGACCTTAGTTTCAGACTGATTATTAGAACTTGCAAAAAATCGTCCGTATATTATAAAACGAAAGTCTAGAGATGCCTGAAACTCAGAATTTACTAGATAAAATAATACAAACAATTAATCGAGCGTTATATACATCCGTCACTAAATGCATGAAAAATAAATGCAATTAAAGCTTAAGCATTAAAGGTAAATATTTTATATTTTGTGAGGTGTGGAATATTTTGACATGTAAAAATATGCGGAGGTCTAGTAATGTATCTCACCTAATTCATAGAAGTTATTTTTGGTTTGCACATACTAACTACGCGATTTAGAGAGAGGCTTTTCTCAAAGTAAGGTTGAAGCGGGGTTTTTACTGGGGAGTGTTGGCGATGTCGCCACATGTTGGACCGAGGGTCCCACTTCATCACTTCATATCCCGGGGCGTTCAAGGGCCCGAAGTCGCCTTTCATGACATAGTGGTCACGGGAGGAGGGAGATGGAGAGGGGAGGCTTAAATCACATGATCTTGTTTCATTTTAACGCATTGAAATTTTTAATCACACTACGCTAGGTATCGGCTATCTGGTTCGTTGTCTCTATAACTTTCATGACACGTGTTAAATATACTGCATCTGTGTGCCTCTCGTCCACTGCCCCTAGTAAAGTGATGTTGATCATCAGAGAACAAACAAAACCTATGTATGACTGAGCCAGTATGATTGAAGGACATATATATGAGTGAGCCGAACGTAAGACTGGAAAAACGTATACGTGAATGAACCAAATGTAATACTGCCTTAGCTTATTAATCTGAACTACGGCTGCCATCTGGTAAGAACTGTCTGGTACAAAAAAAAAAGTATTTTGGTAGATTTGTTTCTCCTTAAATATGAAATCCAAAAGTCGCCAAATGGTTTCAAAGCGTTACATAGGGCCTACAGCACAGCGCCCCCTGAGCCTTCGAAATATTTAAATATTGAGTTCTTGAGTTCCCAAACGCACATATTTCACATTCATCGCGTGACAACGTTATCGCTGACACCTGTAGCCCCTTCTACCTTCAACGAATTTTGAAGCATCTTCAGCAACTGGGATACAAAAGGATCTATAGTTCGGCTATCTGCATGCACTTAGCTTTGTTATAGTGGGGAGACCCATCGCTCTAGCCATTACCAGCAGAAGAAACACAAAAGATGAATAAGACAACCTTTTCCTTATTGTCATAGAGTCAAATGTCCGGGTAGCCATGATTACATTTTAGCAATACATGAAACGTCCCAGTTTTCTACTGTAAACTATATATATATATATATTATAATTATTACTATTTACATTATATAAAGACATTTACTCTTGGACATGCCTGGGTGTGAGGATCTGTCACAAGCTTCTATTAAGTGATCATCATGTCAGGAATTTATGGGTACATTGTGCACTGCAATGCTATTATTATGACACTGTAATTCAGAAAAAAGTAACATTTATTTTTAAAATCTTATCCATATAAATATGTTTAATTTAATATTATACAATAGCAATAAATATCCATTTTGTACACATAGTTTACATGACTTATATTGCTAGTAATTTCACTTATAGGTATTCTTTTCTCACTCAGCCTGTAATTACATGACAAAGCCTTCCCCCTCCCCCCCCCCCCAAAGGCAGGAGAGGCCACAGAGCGATTGGGTATTAAGTTACTAACGCTTTTGTTAACATCAGTATCACAGTAGAAGAATAGAAAGAGTTTTACAGCATCATTGTCAACTTTACAAACCTTTAATTTCTATATCTTCCGCTAATAGGGTTTTAAAGAGCGTCCTTTAATAATAATAATAATAATAATAATAATAATAATACTTCGTCTGCATACCATGATTTGAGTTTATTGTGCAGAAATATTTCAGAGACATTTAGTGTCACTAACAATTCAGTAGACTTTCGCGTGATTAATGAATTACTGAGCAGCAGAGAAGAAATTGAAATGTCTTTCACATCAGCAAAAGTATGGCTGGTCGCTTCCATTTTTCAGTTTCTGAAGGCTGTAGGGTCATCTAGAACTTCGTCATCAAAAAGTGTCAAGTCAGTTATCGATTCGCTTATATACTACGATTAGAGGCAGAAAGTTTGAGAGGCTTGTGATAGATGACTTATTTTGCTGTCCAGTAGCTCTGACAGGCAGGTAAACCGGTGTTTAAATACACTGCTGATAGGTTTAATTATCTGAGTTCTTGGAATTTCTCGTCTTCAAAAGGAACCTGCCAGCATAGCAAGTGTATTTTGAAGCAATAGATAAAGTTTTGCCATCATCTCGCAAGATTAAACTATTGGATCTTGAATAGAAGTTGTAATGTAATCACTAAAGAACATATTTGGTAATTAGATTAACAAGCATTTCTAGTAATATCATGGATAGGAAATGGACAGGTGACTCGTCAAGAAATTTATTAGCTGCTCTCTAGGAGCCTATAAATGTTATTTTAAGAGCTCATAACTCATAGGATTTTCAAACTGTTCTTCATTTAGAAAATTCCAAACATTTGTCAATCTCAGAATATATGAGCACCGGTTGATGTTTAAATAAATGAGTCAAATACGTTCACCATTTTGAGTTCTAAGTTATAATTTCTGCAAGCTAAACTTGTGAACATTTGTCCATCTTCGTTTTCAGCAATAAATACTTGATATGTTACTTGGCTATGCAACAGCTAATCGTTCTGGTTTGATAGATCAATGCACTGGACTCGTCAAAAACAAAACTCAACCTTTCGTCATTCCAGTGTACAGTTAAAAGTGATCATGGTACAAAACGTTTCCTGATTTCCGATTTTGTGTTCCTGCAGACACCTATCTTTGCAGTTTCTTTTTATGGCTAATTTTCTTGGATCTTATTCTAATAATTTTGCAAACAGTTATACTGTGGTTGCAAAAAATGTATACAGACTTTCACAGTAGATATCTATTTAATATATTTCAAAGTTGGACTGAAAAACGATAGTAATGTGTAGTATGATGTTCTGTAAACAGATGTGACTCACATACATTATGAGAGCGTGGCTACGTGACAGATAAATCAACAATGAGCAAATGAAGCCAAGATTATTGTATGATACTCCGTAAACAGATGCGACTTATTACGTTATGCTAGCATTGTTACAACAAAATGGAGCCAAGATTATCGTTCGAATATCGGAAAGCAATTTTGAAGTGATATTGGAAGGCCGAGAATGTTGTTGAAGTTCAAAGGAAGGGAGACGTAAGTAGAACACAGAAACGCCAACGCGAGTAACAATTCTGTCTTTTCCCGCAATTCATACACTCTATGGAAATGGGGAATTTTACTTCCAACAGGATGATGTACCACCACATTACCACTGAAATGTACATGCATATCTTGATAACAGTCTTCCAAGGCATTGGATAGCACGAAGAGGTCCGATTGAGTTTCCATCGCGTTCTTCGGACCTAACTCCGTTGGGCTTCTACCTATGGGGAACTCTTAAGGATGTTGTATACCATAGAAAACCAGCTACACTGGCAGCACTTCGGGAAGAAATTGAATCGACATGTGCTGCAATCCCTGAGGACACTTTCGCAAACGTTGCTCAATCAGTAGTTCAATGTACTCAGAAGTGTATCGATGTCGATGTGGGCATTCTGAGCAACTTTTGTAACTGTAAAAGTCTAAGATGATTAGTGTTCATCATTTTCTGTTTGTGTGAGTTCAGATTTGTTATGTTAACAGAGTTTTTTCTTTGCTTGAAGCGTGTATACATTTTTTGGCCCCCTCTGTATATTTGGTAGGTCAGATACCCAAGATAAGAGCTTATATGCTTTGTTTACATTTTATGACATATTGGGGGAAGTTTCAGCATATGATGAACAATTAAGAGGCAACAGTAGACTTGATTCACTTCAGATATAGTTAAACTCAATAATGCTCTCATCCCCCCTCTAAAATATCCCCCAATCAATTAATTCACATTTTCAACTAAACTAAGTATCAAAAATATACTTAAGGTATGAAGCAAGAGTAGAGTTTTCTTCATTTATGTAAATACCGCAAACATTTTCTCCAAATGAAGTTACATTTTTTTATAAGCTTCACTGCTACTTCTGCTTGAATTGTGAGATATATTTGGTTAGAAACAATTACTTATTTGGTTTATTTTGGACGCTCTATAAGCTCTCAGATCATCAGCGTCCCATTCAGTTATTAAGGGCATGAAAAGTGTTGATAAATTTTGCTCAGAGGCCTCTTCTTTCAGGCTTGAGGTGGGACACAGGACGCACAGTTTTACTTCACTTCCGAAGAAAGACATACTTAGGACCGACAGGCCAGAAGCAGATATCTTTGTCAATAAGTCATCACTTTTTATAAGCCCATGTCAAACCAAGTTCATTTGTGGAGGCGTTTATCATTCACATATTTAAACAAATTATTACATTTAACGTTGAAGATTAATTTATTAGCTTTTATCGTTTTAAAATGAATTTCTCTTGGCATAATACCAATATAAAGAGGTTATTATTGCCAAGTTTGTAAGATGTTTATGAAATACCCACAACACGCTTGCTTTAGAAAACTGTATGATAAAACATGTGCATACAATGTAATATTATTGATTAGGCAAAATAAAAGTATCTAACCAAGTTAATGGTCATCTATGATAAAGTTAATTTTTCAGCCTCCCCTCGTATTATCATCTTAGAATTTTTTCGTTATAAATGTTTACAACCTGAACGGAAATCTGAGGCTGTTGCTTACTTCCATATATTTTATCCAGTCTTACAATAGTTTCACGTTCTACGACATCCAAAATATAACTTGTATCACACTTCCACGCTAGGAAGATGAGATGAGATTTAAGTTATAATTAACTAAATCACGTTATATCGTACCTTTATTACATTATCACAGATTATCAAAAAGAGTTAAATTACTAAATGTCTCAAGCGATTGATTGTTACACGTTCTTGAACTGGTTCCTCCAAGTGGAAGATATGACACCAATATGTCCGATCTACTTGCAAGTCTGTCTCGAACTGTTCAGTTCTTACAGCGGCAAATGGCTAAGTCATACAGACAAGGAAAAGTGAGGAAACAGCTGGAAGAGCTGTTCGCTTCAATGAAGAGGGTGTCCGACATGGGTGTCATCACTTTACAAGTGTACAATGCAAAAATAAGAGCGACAATAAATTATGACACGGAAATGTAAAGTTTTTTTTTTTTTTTTTTTTTTTTTTTTTTTGTTTAACGCCCGTTTTTACTACTGAGGCACCACAGGCGATGGACACTTGTGATACATGAAATGAAATGATAAATTGGGAAAGGATATTTGTTTTTTTAAGGAAGGAAGCGTTCCAGGGCTAAGTTTAGGCACCTCCCCGGCATTTGCCAGTTATGAAGACCGAGGAAAACCTGGAAAAAAAACCCAGTCAGGGAGGACGGTCCTGGCGGGATTCGAACCGCAGACCTTCCGCTCACGAGTTCGTGCCTTAACGACCTCGGCCACCCGTGGCCGTAAAATGTAAAGTTGGAAAGAACAGAAAATCTATGGCCAATTCAGACTAATTTTCTGAAAAGAATTGTTGGAGCTGACAGCGGCAAATTGTGGGGTGAGAAAAGGGTTTGGCAGTATGGGTGACAAAATATTTTTTTTAAAATCATAGATATTAAATAAGACTGGACTTAATAAGGAGGACAGACACAAAGTTAAAATTCGTTTGCTATCAGGAACAATTGAAAAACCTGGAAACTGGGCATCTAAATGAATCTGTAAGTATATCTAAATGATATACGTGTGGGAGATGGGAGTTAGAAATAGAAGAAACATTTGGAGGAAAGTTAGAAGGAGATTAATTGATATTGACAGACAGAGGGGGAAAGTTGAGTGTTCTTACAAAGTGTCGCCGGAATTAGAATTAGAATTAAAAGGGGCATGGGGAAGGGAAGCACATATCAATGAAATGACAAGAGATGATGGAACGGCCGCGAGATGGAAAGCGTAGAAAATGACGGATGACACATGGGAAAGAAGTCCTATGTGTAATAAGGAGGAAAATTGGGTACACATTCTTGCAGAATGTGAAGCTACAGAGTGCTGGAGGTCGCAGATTCTCTCTCTGAAAAAGTTGTGATGTCAAGAAAGAGTAGATGGGTATGTCCAAATTTGTTATTGGATAAAAATAATTTGGCGGGTCTATGTAAATTCAATAGAAAAATAAGATAGGCAAGAAAAATATCTGGCTACAGAATTTTTTTTTTGAATGATTTATTTATGGACGCTCTTTAACAGCTCAGGTCATCAGCGTCCCATTCAACTCAGGGCGTGAAACGGCCGACAAATTTTGCTCAGAGGCCTCTTCTTTCAGGCTTGAGGTTCTTTTTCGTGCCGTAAATGTACGACACGGGACCCACGGCCTTACTTCCCTTCCGAAGAAAGTCATACTTAGGATTTTTACGCCCCGAAAAAATCCATCGGTCCTGGCCGGGTTTGAAATCTTGGGTATAGGAGGCAAGTATGGTAACCACTACACCCCCAGGACCGACTCTGGCTACAGAGAACATAGCATATAATTACATATATATTTCAAATGTACTTCTATCACTTTTATTTTTCTTGTATATATATATATATATATATATATATATATATATATATATATATATTGTATGTAATCTATGTATTGAATTATGCATTTCTCTTGTTTAGTGCTCTATAATGACAAATTTAAACGCTTATTAATGACATCATTTGTTTTCTGACATGACTGGGGGAGTGTTATTTTCTAAGCATTTTAGTTTATGACTTAGCGTTTGTACATATGAAATGTGCGTACTTTGTATTTTTTCTCAACATTTCTTATGTGTAAATAGGAACACGAACGGTCTAACTGTAATAAGACTTTAATTTATGTACCTGGAAGCCATTGTTGAAATCACACTTACTAATACTACTACAATCTTGCCACGTTCACTTTAATTGCTTTAACTTTTCCCCCAATAATGAAATAATGCTTAGACAACAAACACACCTACAATGACTCAAACAATACACATTCCACAACACACAGAGAAGACAGTCGATAGCAAATAGGCGTTAAGAAGATGAAACGTTGGATAAAATAATTTTAAATGTCTACCAGCCTTAGAAAATAAAAAATATCACGCTTTAACATAAATATTCTGTATATGAATATTTTATTATCACATACATAGCTGCATATTTATAAAACTAAATAAGACGGTATTATTTGTTACATTATTGTATTTTTTTAAGTGTTTAAAGCCCATTTTTACTACTAAGGCACCACAGGAGTGACACTGGTAATACATGAAATGAAATGATAAATTGGATGAGTATTTTTTTTAAGGAAGGAAGTGTTCCAGGCCTAAGTTTCGGGTACCTCCCCAGCATTTGCCATTTAGGAGGACTGAAGAAAAAAACCTGTCAGAGAGGACGGTCCTGGTGGGAATCGAACACCAGACTTCCCGCTTACGAATTGGAGCCTTAACGACCTCGGCCACCCCTGGTAGTTTTATTATATTCATTAGGTACAAGTGACGGTATTATATTCGCCAATTCATACAGCAAACAGGGAAAATAATACTTACGAAATGTGTTTTTTCTTCTTCTCGTTTAAATTTGAGAATTATTTAATGTAAAAAATAACTGTTTTGTATTGGTTTTAGTGAATACCATGTTCATAATAGAATAACGTTGCCTGGTTTCTCTTTTAATGTAAAGCCAGTTCATGAATTGCAGATATTAAAGGATTGAGCACGAGGAACTGTGGGGAGTTTCGTGTTTTGGCAATGAACAAGCTACTTAAATAGTTCCAGTACTATGCAGCAGATCTGCGGTTCCCTGACGGGCAATGTCGTCGTTTGGTGCGAAGCGCATGTTGTGGTGTGGCACCGCACTGACAGATTGCTAACTCAACAACAAGCAATCCCTCCAGTCACTGAACTTGATAGATGGACATCAACCCTTTCTGCTTGCTTCACGTTAACGAGATTCCAAAACGCTGGCATATACCACATAGCTGGTGAGAAGAAATAACCACCGAGGCCTGATTTATTTCCATTTTAGGTTTAGGCTGACATTACATTTACTGCAGCTGTCTGCTATTTGTGTGGGGGCGAAAATCAAAGCCTGTTATTTCTATTTACTTTTCCCTAACTTTACGAATAAGGTTAGCTTTACTAAACGTTAGTTTTTGTACCGTATGCCAGCTACTTAGATCTTTACGATGGATTGGAATGAGTTATTTTTTAGCTATTCAGATCAGGAATCAAGGCTCCTTAACACAACTACCATTCGTTCTGTGAATAGAAGGAAAACTCTGGACAAAAGTCAGATATAAACGAAGCAATATTCTCCTAGGCTTCCCAGACCGATGTTTATGATGTATTGGTTATCAGCGAATCCTTCATGTATACTAATTTTAGAGCGTGGCGTAATCGGCAGAGCTAAAATGTTATTAGGCAATAACTCTCTGCTTTTAATGATGCCTAAATGTAATGTTGGTTTCTGTATTCGTTATATAGTTCCATGTAGATATCTTACATGGAACATGTCAATATAGTCATATCGAAACATACCTCAACAATTCTCCTGTGTCATCTATGTGCTATAACATGTCCGTGATCCAAAAATGAGTTGCTGTTTTCAACTGCAAGTAACCGAGATTGAAACGAAAATGTCGAATGCAGTGGAAGAGTAGGAATTGGATGTTCCTTAACTGCAGCCCGGCGTTCCGGGTGCTTGGAAACGATCGACCGTCCCTATTAGGATAAAAATAACTTTTTAAAGTTCATAGAGTTGATATATTTTGTGGATTCTTTAATGTTGTTACTGATTAATAACTTTTGTTCATTAGCTAGTTGGTTGTTAATGTTAGCTCTGTGTATAAACCCTGATATTGACAGAGTATTGTAATTTGTTGCATAAGTCATTATGGAACGATCCAAAACGAAGATATTCTTATTAAATGTCTTGGAAAAAATGGGGCGCAAAAAGCGCAGGCAGCAACGTCACAGATACCATATACATGAAAACTTAGAACACCTGTTCGTTACGCAAAGTCGCTTTTACCATAGTATCATACCAGTCAAACTTACTAGTGGCTAGGACTCCAGTTGTGTCTACGACATTCTCCCTGGTTTTAAATAGGCGATTATTGCATACTTTTGGACACATTTCGTTTGTGGTCTTAGTTCTACTGTCTTAATTGTTTGAATTATTACTGCTCTGCGGTAGAACCTTATTCTTTCTCTTCCCCCGCCCTGTAAACTAAATAAAAAAATAAATTTAGGTAAATTTGTGAATGGCATCGTGTCTCTAGCAGTAATTCATTTTCCATATAAGTTTCGAATTCTCTTGACTAATGAACAGGATTTTAATAGTCTGTGTTTTCTCTACCGTTTAGTTAGAAGATGTAAGCTGTGCTTATCACAACAAAACTTTTCTTGTAGATTTCTTTAGCAATTAATATTGCTTTTAACGATCATTTACGCCATCTTAATTACACAAATAATCACTATTAGCTCCATCGCCACGGGTGGTCGAGGTCGTTAAGGCGCGGTCTCGTGAGCAGGAGGTCTGAGGTTCGAATCTCATCAGTACCTTCCTCCCTGAATGGGGATTTTTCCAGGTTTCCCGGCAAATGCCGGGCAGGTACCCTAAACTTAGGCCTGGAACGCTTCCTTCCTTAAAAATATCCTTTCCCAATATATCATTTTATTTTATGTATCATCAGTGTTCGCCGCCTGTGGTCCCTCTGTAGTAAAAACGGGCGTTAACACCACTAAAAAAAACTATTAGCTCTGGCGTTATACAACAAAGCGATTAAAATGTAATAGCTTCTTGTACAACAATTTATTATTTATCTATTATGCATATAGGAATAAACATGTCACCTAATGCTTTGATAAAAGAGCGAAACTTTCATTTGAGCGGAGAAGAAATAACCTCAGTGTTTGAACCTAATGCAGCTTTGAAGAAATTAGTTCAACATGTTATTAATAACAATAACAGTATTATCGGTGTTACTGATACATAACGGTGCTATGTATCTAATCTGTGACTGTTGTTGTACTCCCTTGCAGTTCGAATGTTTTTAATAACGGTTTGGAGTAAATATCAAAATATGCATCATCAGCTTCCTTGAGGAAAGAGTAATTATTGCTTTCACCTTTACTATCGTAAGAAACTCTGCTCTTCGAAACTATGCTTTGAATATATTGTAAGCAAAAAAGAGGTCTAATTGTTGTTTACTCTTGTCCCAAAACCTTGCTTTGAGACTAGCATATTATGTAAAGTTCCGAAATGTGTAATGCATGTTTACATAGCACATTATAACATGCAAAGTTTCCAGTCTCAACCAAGACACATATTTACGGTCAAAACTATAATGTAATTTGGAATACTCTCCAAAATATAAGATGAACTCACAAGTAGATCCAGCCCAGAAGACTTTTCTAGAGTAGAAATCCTTTATCTCTTCTTTAATAGTTTTGGAATCCTAAATATTCCATGGTTTCCGAGTTGTTTTGTTTTTACATGATATTTTGCTTTGTTCTTTGCTCAAAAGTCAGATTTAAAAATGTCCACATATAAAAGAAAATAACACGTTAACTTTTTGCGATCTTCATTGATAATTAGAGACAGTATTTATGGGCTTCCACCCCCATACCTAATTAGAGTATTTATAAGTAATTTTATGTAACTTCCCTATTATAGTCATGAGTGTAATGTAAATTTATTTCTTGTACTAGTATTGAATTATTGTGTGTAAAATATTTTCTCGCAACTGTGCACAAAGCTACCCCAGCCATAAAATATGACTTGCAAACTTCTGTTGCCTATTGTAACAATATTTGTAAAAGTGGGTCACAGCAGAACCGATATTTTCTGGAGAGAATTCTAAAGCATTGGCCTTAAAAAGATGTTTATTTCCGTTACAGTTAGGGAGCTGTGTTTATGTATGTTAGCTAAGGTAAAAAGCAATAAACATACAGTGGTGAAAAGACAGGCTGATAACCTCTGTAAGGGAGATCCTAACGGTTCCATTTAATACGTGAGAGATGTAGGTAACATGCAAGAAGTCACGTAAGCCATCTGACCAATAATGTAGCAGAGCAAAAAATGGAGGGAACAGATTATCCAATAGAGATGCGAGGATGGGAGAAAACATTCCAGATTTTCTATAAACATATTTGAAACAATAAAGATAGCTTCATGAGATCGGCAAATTGCCATGTTTATTTAGTCTTGTGGTTTTGTGGCCCAGGGACAGTCGATCCAGATTCTATCAGTTGAGTTGGTTGGAAGACTAGACAGTCGATCCGCATTCATTCTCCGTTCAGTTCAGTTAGTGGCAAGCTGTAGTCAGTTTTGGAAGAGTAATCAGTGTGGGGCATTATCAGTATGGAAGATAGGCGCGGTCAATTCAGTTCAGTTCAGTGGAAGAACTTTATTAGTCGAGTTCAGTTGCGTCCCAGATTTAGTTTATTTCAGATTCAGTCTTTATCAGAAACGTTAAAGTGATAGTCATAGTTAGTGCGAAAATGACACATGTTCTCCAGAAAATAATAACTGCACATAATAATTTATGTGCAATAATTTGTGTTTCATCTCCCATAACGAGAAATCTTATCAATCTCCAGGACTTCTTTCCCTGTCGTCACAGAACCATGAAAGTATCCAGCAGCCGTGGCTAAATATAAGTCAGCGGAAACCAACCATCTGAGAGGAAGAAATTATCATTTACCCGTGAGATTCCTATAACCAAAACAATCAAAATTAAATCCTTCAAAATCTTCCCCTCCACTCTAAATATTTAATCAACACACCCCTTTCCTTATTAAAAACCGCTGCAAATTACAACAAGGATAACTGCTATTCTCTTCAACTGTTACTGGTTTCAGACTGATAAGGCTATCTATGGTTGGAGGAACATGCTGTAATAATCTTTTATTATTATGAAATATAATATTTAAAGTACGGTTGCAGCTATTAGTTCGAGTGAAAAAATAATATATTACCTGTTGGTATATAGCCATGCTTCAAAGCTACGTCACCTTATGTTTCTAATATAGAATAGCTTAGAATACGAAGTCTAATTTTATTCCTTCCAAAGCACCATTAAGCTTAAAGTGCCTAGTAGAAAGCAACAAATTTAACGGAATAACGCTCAGTCAGGTTTTCATTTAAATGTTCGACAAAAGCATAGAACATTAACTTTTTTTTACGGCGCCTTAATTTCTACCATCGTCTGCTTTTTATTCTGCTGCTATCCGCTCTGGCAATTTTCCCAATAATACTTAATTAGCTAATTGCCGTTCCAAGATACACGATGATTACCTCCATTATCAGCGACTGAGCAAGGCGTATGTGCAGCGAATTATTTTCACATCGGAGACAGAGAAATACATTATTGATAGGAAAACTAGGGCAGCAAGAGTTTAGTGAGAAATGGTAGACCATTTTGCTTGTTAACTAGGTCTATTCATCAAAAGTTATAAAGGTGAATGGTTGTGGAAAAACTAAGAAGTACCAAACCGTTGATTTTGCAAAATTATAAATGCGGAAAATTAAGATCAAACGTAAGAACCAAATACTGCGCTAATAGTATGTTACCTGTTTATTTTACAGTCTAAGAACGAATGGTGGATGTTCACTAGACTCGGAACAACCGACTTTGTTGCCAACCGACTCCAATTGACAAGGTTAAAGTCCCATGTTCCATTTAAAACTCTGAAGTT
Source organism: Metallyticus violacea (assembly GCA_030762175.1). Taxonomy (NCBI): domain Eukaryota; kingdom Metazoa; phylum Arthropoda; class Insecta; order Mantodea; family Metallyticidae; genus Metallyticus; species Metallyticus violacea. The sequence goes on along the minus strand of CM060840.1, from coordinate 93,707,031 downwards.
ATCCCCAGTGAAAATGAACAGTGTTTAACATCCGTTTTTACTACTGAGGTACCACAGGCGATGGCCATTAATGATGTATGAGATGAAATGATATATTGGGCGAGGATTTTTTTAAGGAAGGAAACGTTCCAGGCCTAAGTTTAGGGTATCTCCCTGGCATTTGCCATTTATAAGGACTGAGGAAAACCTGCAAAAAAAAAAAAAACCTCAGTCAGGGAGGGCGGTCCTGGCGGAATTCGAACCCCAGATCCCCGCTCACGAGTCCGAGCCTTAACGACCTCGGCCTGATAATACGGCCACCCGTATTATCAGGACCCCTTCTTGAAATAAATTTTGAAATTTTCAATTTGATTTTATTGTTCATTTAAGAGATATTGCCTTGTAACACTTTATATGGGCCCCTCTGTATATGGATAAATGAATGGATGAATGCATAGCTGAATATATATAAAATGTAACAAATTAACAGTAATTATAATAGTAGTAAAGGATAAAACACTAAGAAAAAGTCACACTTGAGAATCTTTTTCTTAGTGTTTTATCCTTTACTACTATTATAATTACTGTTAATTTATTTTGTTAATAGTGTTACCTTATTTTTATTTTTATTCTATATTATATATATATATATAAAGAGAGAGAGATCAAGTAAAGGGTTTCTTTATAATAAAATAATACACATACCTCCTTTATGCAAAAGTTCAGCGATTGTTGCACAAGACAAGTTCCTATTAAGATTCTTAAAGGCGTTGTTGCTTAATTGCGCATTAAAGGATGCCATTTCATCTTCTCCATTAATTTGTAGTGGGCAATTTACCATATAATGAATGCTACACAAAATATATCTACAGAGGATGCAAAGAAATATATATACACTTCAAGCTAAGAAAAAACTGTGTTAACAAAGCAAAACTGAATTCACACAAACAGAAAATGATAAGCACTAATCATCTTAGACCTTTACAGTTACAACAGTTGCTCAAAATGTCCACCATCGGCGTCGATACACTTCTGAGTGCGTAGAACTACTGATTGAGCAACGTTTGCGAAAGTGTCCTCAGCGATTGCAGTACATGCCGTTTCAATTTCTTCCCGAAGTGCTGTCAGTGTAGCTGGTTTTCTACGGTATACACATCCTTAAAGAGTTCCCCAAAGGTAGAAGTCTAAGAGAGAGAGACCCGGAGAACGCGGTGGAAACTTAATCGAACCTCTTCGTCATATCCAGCGACTTGGAGACAGAGCGGGGGCTTGTTGCTGTGCGATGTCTCCCAGATCTGCCCTCATGAACATCGCATACGTTACCATGAGTCTCAAATTTGTCTCGAATGCGTGTAATTTTTACTCGCGTTGTCGGTTGCTCTGTACACACGTCTGGATTGCCTTTGAACTTCAACAACATTCTCGGTCTTCCACTTCAAAATGGCTTTTCGCCATTCAAACATAATCTTGACTCCATTTTGTTACAGCAACACTAGCATAACCTAATGTGAGTCACATCTGTTTACAGAACATCATACTACACATTACTGTTATTTTTCGGTTCAACTTTGAAATACATGAAATAGATATCTACCGTGAAAGTGTGTATACATTTTTTGGCACCCTCTGTATATTACTTTACTGTATAACTTCATCGTCCGGTGTGTGACTGACCTGTACCACTGGATAATCCAATAAATTCAGAAAAATTGAAGATGTTTAATACATGTATGTAAACAAAATAAAAATGATGACATTTAGAAATAACATATTTATTAGATCTGGATGAATTGAACAAGCGCCTTAATACAACTTTTAGAATGTGATATTTATCCATTTTAATGTATCTATACACTCTCTTAACTGTCATGGTCGACGAAAACTATAGTGAAACTCAAATACTTTGAGCATGTATCTATGTCCTTTTTGTTGTACAGTGATGAAAACTGAACTGAAAGCAAATGAGACGAGCAATTAAATTAGATTACTTAAAGAGAATGAAAAAGCCTAAAAAAATACAAAAATAAAAATCAAAACATTTAAAAAAGAAAGAGTAGGTGACCATGTATCTGCTTATTGTGAGATGAAAAAATAATTGGGGATGCCAAGGAAAACACACGAGTAACAAAGAAGAGAATATGAATTGGATTCATTGTCAAATAGGATGCTCTCTGCTTGTGAAAAATGTGTGTTCGCCAATTTTAGCAGAAGCTTTTGTGACCTAATATACTCTAGATGTAGAAAAAGTGCATCTTTGTTGCTGTTTAACTTCTTTCTTTTCTAGGACAGCGCATAATACGACACAAAGACAGCTACGAATAGCAAGGGGTCAAACTGCTAGTGAATTGTGAAACACTATGGCGTAATATTGTACAGTATATATAAGGAAGGGTAATACGGTTTTCAGGAACATTTTATTTGTTTTACTTTTAACACAATTCTACTTATCCTCTCTTTTTTATTTCTACCTGTCTTTAAAGAGTTTCTATATATTCAATTGAAATCTTTTTGTATAGGGTCTTCACTGAACGCTTATCGGCAGTCAAATATTATACTTATCACAATGTTTCGAAATTGCTGTTACAAACTTTAGGGGTTTAAATGGGGGTTTTAGATAATATTTTAAGTAGTAACCCAAAACGGGTCGTTACGGTGCTAAAAGTAAAACAAATTCAATTCAGGTGTTTAAATCTCCCACTTCTTCTGGGTTAAAGAGCGATACTTAATTGCTGATCATGTCGAACATTCAAAACTAACAGCATGCGCAATAGTTCCAGTGCCTGCAGACCAATTCTCTTCAATATAGTGATGGACATTTTCTTCAAAGTACTAGGCGCTTTTTTGGAGGACCATATTTGGCCCTATGGACAGTGAAGTACCTGTTTTCCGCAGTCGTTGCTTATATCCGACTAAAATGGTTTGTGGTGGAGCCACAGAAAACGACCAGTTCTCCCATACACTTTATTGCCTGATGTTACATCATGTCAAACATGTATTCAATCATGTTCACCCTAGATATAGTAATAAGTATGGTTTAGGTTAGGTGCGTAGTGGATGACTGAAGTAATATACAGAGAGGGTAAGAGAATGTGCCTTGTATCTGCGAGCAAACAATTGTGGGAACATATTCTGGCGTACTGCAAGGGGGCACAAGAATGGAGAAGGAGATAGCTACCGGCCCCATTTGTTAACGGGGGGATAGGGCATTGGCAGTGCTGTACTTTGCTGGTAGATAGGAAGGAGGAGGAGGGAGTAGGTCATTTTTTAAACAAAGTGAGATAACTCAGATCGGAAGAGCATATAGGCGGTAAAGGAGTGGAGTGTAAGTTATTTATTTTTGTATTCTTTTCTGGTTATTTTATTTAGGTATTTAAATTCTATTACATCTCTTTTTATTTTTCCGTTCATTTATTTATTGCAATATTGTTTGTCTCTTAGAAATTAAATATTGGTTTGTGCTTCATAGTGTATTTTGGAAAGCAAGCACAGTCCCAGTACCCGCGTGACATGGTAGAATTAGATTTGTAACAAATATATTTTGTAAATAAATAGCAAATGGCTTATAGTTCGAAGTAGGTAATAGTGGACAGACAAGGTGGAAGAAACATGATACAGGATGCATTTGATATTAATCGACATTTTACTTACTACAGCGGTAAATTTGATATCTAAATGTAATTGCTTCCTGACCCAGTAGAAATAGAGATTTATATCTCTGAGTTGAATTAGTTTTACCTACAGCACAGAAACGGTGCGTTTTTTGGTCATGAGTTTTATTCAAAATGTTAATTTGCTTAGTACCTCTACAAGCCCTAGTCGGTCCTGGTGGTCTAGTGGTTACCATACTTGCCTCCTAAACCCAAAACGCGGGTTCGAACCCGGCCAGGACCGATGGATTTTTTCGGGCGTAAAAATCCTAAGCATGGCTTCCTTCCGAAGGGAAGTAAAGCCGTGGGTCCCATGTCGTACATTTGCGGCACGAAAAAGAACCTCAAGCCTGAAAGAAGAGGCCTCTGAGCAAAATTTGTCGGCCGTTTCACGCCCTGAGTTGAATGGGACGCTGATGACCTGAGATGTTAAAGAGCGTCCATAAATAAATCAATCAAAAAAAAAAAAAAATCAAGCCCTAGGAATTTGAAACAGAAATTCGAAATTAGCGTTTCAGGCCTAAGTTTTTAGGGTACCTCCCCGGCGTCTGCCATTAATGAGAACTGAGGAAACCCTGGAAAAACCTCAATAATGGAGGACGGTCCTCGTGGGATTCGAACCCCAGATCTCCCACTCACGAGTCCGCGCCTTAATGCTTCGGCCACCTATGGCGGTTCTGTGAAACATATTATCTGAAGTAATGCAGTTGAAAATCTACAGATATTATGAATAATATTTCTTTTTTTATCCTATCTGTCTAGCTGAATTCATTGAACACTTAGTGTAATTTCGCAATACTCTTTTCTTAATTTCTTTAAAATTACTGAAGATTTTAAGCATCCTTGCTAATTTTTGATTCTTTGGGTTTTTTGGGATAACAGTCGAAAGATCTCGTCAAACTCCATGCGTTCGCGTAAATATACGAAAGAAGGAGTTTGATGAGATCACTTGGCTGCACTTCATATAGCTTATAAAATATATGCTAAAGGCTTCCAACTCTAGTAAAAACGATGTTAAAATAAAGAATCGTATGTAACGTGTTTTAAATGTTTTAAAACTTTTATCGACAACCGTAAATCTTGAACTTCCCCAAGAGTAGATAATTCATTTAAAATCTATTTTAAAGCCCATGTCAAATAACTGAAGATTATCAAGCATTAAATTTACTCCAGTTTTTTCCCTAAATAATATGCAAGATGTACATTGGATGCTAATGCTATTTCCAGTTACTAGCTCTCTATGCTGGTTAGAAGTGCCGGGAGGTGCTCGCCCTGTGGGTAACCGCAAATAGGGCGCAGGAAAAGCGGTCGATTACGTATGTAGCTGAGGGCTGATTGGAGCTAATAGGCACCGCGTCCGAAAGTCCTGTCCCTTGCCATAAAAATCACGCACACACAAATTGATTTCATCAACATTATTCATTTGGCAATTAATTCACAATTTACAGGATTTATTACTCTTTAAGGCCATATAAAATAATTGAACCATGCTCACATGCCCTCTCCTGATGTGGGCAGTCCGCAGTGAGTGGAAAACGTTTCATAACGCATAAACTGTTTTTGTGTGTAATCAGAAAATAAAGTACAGAATTATTAATTTAATCTGGCTTTCATACATTTTTATGAGATCGGTTTTTTGTCTTCTTTAATTTCTAGTTTCTTCGTTTTATTTACTCGTTTACCCTTCCTCAATGCTATTTACCTTTGCTCATTCTATATATTATATTTCCTCTTATTTCGTAACAAAAACAATCTGTGTTATTCCGATATTTTTAACACTCTTCCACCATAACCCTCCTTTTCTCCGCTTTGTTCATAATACAAATGAACTCTACCCTTTGAGCTCATGCTTCTGTTTCGTTTTACTATTTCCCCGATGTCATGCAGTTCTCACTTTTCCTTTATAAGTAGTTTTTTTTTTTCTTAAATACATGTACAAAAATTCAAAAGTATCAATTTGAAGAAGTTGCAGTAAATTATTTTCATTTATTGTGTGATTTACAACTTTTCACGGTTTAAACTGAATCAAAAAAATATATCTGGATGTTTCTTAAGCGCTCTTTCGTAGCTCTTACCAAAAATTAAGGATATGAAATGTTGGAAGTATGAATCTTTCATAAAGTAAAAGGTCACTTATAATTTCGTCGTATTGTACACAGATTAAAAACAATGAGGTTTTTTGCACCACCAGCCATTACTATAACTTCGTCCTAGATGGTTTATATGCACACCATTTTGTTCTTGTATAAGTAACAAACAACCTCTCTTTAATGCTGTGTACAGCAGCTTTGAGTTCGTGTTCCTGAATATCTACCACAGTGTGCAATGGACTCCTTCAACGTAATAATTGTCATAAGTTTGCCCAGGAACACTCTTACCTTGAGATAGTCCCACAACCAATGATGTCTGGCGATCTCTGGAAAGAACTCAAAGCCAGCTCTTAAACCATTTTGGGTACGAAATCGGCAAAAAGATTCTGTGTTCACTTTCGTAATAACAGTTAATTTGAGTTTGCAGAGTTAATAGGAGTAATAATACAGACTTTTACTTACTTTAGAGATTTGTAATTTTAGTGTGAAAGTTAGAAGCAACTAATACATTGTCATAGGGATGCAAAAAAGAAATAATTATTGTTTAATTGTCATTACTACAATTTTAAGATTATATGGAAAATGAAGAAAATGTGAGCACTAACTCATAAAGTTGTCTGTTAATTCGGAAATATATTCTGATGGTAAAAAACCGCCACAGGTGGCCGAGGTCGTTAAGGCACGGACTCGTGATCGGGAGGTCTGGGGTTCGAATCCCGCCAGTGCCGTCCTCTCTGACTGAGGTTTTTTTCAGGTTTTCCTCAGTCTTCATAACTGGCAAATGCCGGGGAGGTACTCAAAACTTAGGCCTGGAACATTTCTTTCCTTAAAAAAAAATCCTTTCCCAATATATCATTTCATGTATCATCAGTGTCCACCGCCTGTGGTGCCTCAGTAGTAAAAACGGGCGTTAAATAACATTCAAAAACAGTAAAAAGACCAGTAGTTGGATTGGATTATTTGGGACGGAGGAGAATATCTCAGTGCTTGAGTCTTGTTCAAAGCTGGTCCTTTGTGCCTACGTCCCCAATGGGGACACTCCCGGGAGAAAGAGATGAGAGAGGGCAACACCGGGTGGCTAGAATCCACGTAAATGGAGTCCCTTTCTAATTAAAGCTTACATACCAGACGCCGAACAGAAATATTTACAAAGCGCAAGCCACTGACAGACCGCACCAGCCCACCTTGCCTTGACACTATAACAGAACCAAGGGAATGAGATGACATGAGATGGGAAAGCGCGAAAATCATGGAATGTAAATAGCCAATACAACATTCGTCTAGCTGATCTCAGTAAAACCTAATGTCAAGAACGGGAATTGAACGCGGAACCTTCCATGTGGGAGTTTCAAGCGTTACTGCTGTAGCTTTATAAGGCTGTCATTTATAATCATCTGACATTCGAGAAGTTCAAAATTATTGCTACACATTTATGCTGTTTTCTCCCTTATCCATTCCAAATCACCATTCTGTTTTACCTAAAAGTATTATTCAGAAAGAACATTAAATACGATTGCAAAAAAGGTAGAAACATAATTAATTTTCTTTTTATAGTTTTGATTTCATGTTATAGATTCTAATGTGATATCATATATATTAGACTTTCACGGCCGGTGTTATAATTAAGGCAGCTAAAATCTTCTCGGTTATTTTTGCAAAGATCCATGGTTTAAATTGCTACCACAGCTTTCACTAACTACTGCGGTTAGCATCATCAGGGACGATGAACAACACCTCACCTAAGTCCACTGATGATGCCAACCGCAATAATTAGTGAAAGCTATGGTAGTATTTAAACCATGGATTACAGCAAAACAGCCCAGAAGATTTTAACTGCTTCAATTTAGTGTAAAATCATTAAATTAATAAACCTTAATATACTCCAATATATTTCTTCATTGTCATCTAGTTCACCATGTTTTCTTATGAATGAAACAAAGCAGCATTTAATGCTCTATACCGGATCCGCATTCCAGTTTTGCAACTTAAATATTTAGGGAGGAAACTTATTTTATCACTCTCTAAAATAGTATCTAAACACAATTGGGGCGTTGTTTTATTTTATAAAAAACTACATTTATACAATAAGCTATAAACTATAATTTTTATATGATTCTTGTCAATCATTTTTTTCAAGTGTTTAACGTCCGTTTTAACTACTATAGCACCGCAGGCGGTGGGCACTGATGACACACGAGATGAAATGATAAATTGGGAAAGGAAGAAAGAGTTTAGGGTATCTTCTCGATATTTATCATTTATGAAGACTGAGGAAAACATGCAAATAAGTCAGGAGAATGATCCTCATGGGAATCGAACCCCAGACTTCCCGCTGGCGAGTCCGCGCCTTAATGACCTCGGCCACCCGTGGCGTATATCTACTATACTTTTGGTATAGAGAGAAGAATGCATAGCACACTTTGACAGTTTCACAAGCAAAATTGTTACCTGAAAATATATTAATGAACTTCATATTCTCTAATCGATAATACATTTTTAATGATGTTTAAGGCCCGTTTTTACTACTGAGGCACCACAGGTGGTGACACTGATGATACACGAGATGAAATTATATATAGTGAAAGGATTCTTTTTTAAGGAAGGAAACGTTCCAAGCCTAAGTTTAGTTTACCTCCCCGGCATTTGCTATTTATGAGGACTGAGGAAAACCTGGAAGAAATCTCAGTCAGGGAAGACGGTCCTGACGGGGTTCGAAGCCCAGACCTCCCGCTCACGAGTCTGCACCTTAACGACTTCGGCCACCCGTGACGGGGTTAATGTCTTTAGAAATCATTTGAGAATGTCCGTCTTCAATAGCATTTCTTTTACACAATGCGCGAAAATTTGATGTGGTGAACATCTCTCGTTTGTTCCGCGATTAAGGCTATCATTTTAATTTTCTTCCTTAAAATCTCTTGATTGGTTTTTATTTTTGTCTTTTAGGATATTTTGTATAGCCATTGGACAGGGTAGTCTGCATTTAATAAATTACCACCATTTTTAACCTACAAGTCATACTGTGTATTCAATACTTACCCCACGATTTTCAAGGCTAGATTGTAATAACTTGTGACGGAACCTGTTTACTGATCTTGTAGACAATCTACATGTAAACAGTATTGCCCCACGTCTGTCATTTGTTAATGAACCTGATATAAGTACTATTGCAACTTAGCAACATTTTAGTGAACCATGGCGCTATCACATTGTAGCGGAATTTTATTCTGGCACAGAACTTTCGAAAGTCACTCGATTCCATTGCCTTACAAAACTTTCATTAGTACGTTAAATATTTCAACAAAGGCAGCATTTATGAGGGTCGCTCCATAAGTTTCCGGCCTTGCTGATAAGGATTATCGCCTTCACAAAACGCTTATCTGGTGTAATACCTTATCGGTTAAGTAAATAATTGCAGCTGTAACTTCCGCTCCGCAGTGTCAGATGTTCAAATACAGTTGCATAAAGAAGGCTATGTGTAAAAGATTGGGACATGTTCATAATGTAGTGTCGAGCTGTTATTAAGTTCTTCACAAAAGAGGGACTTACTCCAAATGAAATTAGACAGCGATTGGACGGTGTATATGGGGAAGCATACTCTTCATGTTCTACCGTAAAAGAATTGGCCAAACTTTTCCGAATGGGTCGAGAAAGCATTGAAGACGAAGAGTGTGCAGGTCAGCCCTTGGAGGTACTCATTCCTGAAAACATCGCTCTTGTGGAAGGAGAAATTATGGAAGACCGGTGGCTCAAGTTACAGAAATAGCAGCAAGGTTGGGCCTTTCTAAAACAACAGTCCTTCCAATTATTCATGAACATTTAAACATGAATAAGGTTAGTGCAAGATGGGTGCCTAGACTTCTTTTCCTCAGTCCAAAAGCAGCAACGAGTCATCTGTTGTCAAGCATTTTTGGAGCTCTGCCGTGGCTACAAGAGAGAAGTTCTGCAAACCATTGTTACAGGAGATGAAACTATGGTCCTCTACTATGATCCCTTGTCCGAAAGAGAATCAATAGAGTGTCGTAAACCTGGCGAAGCACTGCCTGACTATTTGAAGGGGGGGGAGTGAATGTTAATTCAAAGATGTGATAAGTGTATTGTAATAGAGGGAACTATATTGAAAAGTGAAATATAGTTTTTATCCTTATTATACCTAGAAAATTGATAGGCCGGAAACTTATGGACCTTACCTCGTAAATAGACATACATATCAGTCAAAATATAACCCAAGATAGAGCATGTTTACAAGAAGGAAATATTAAAATAATTTTCAAAAAAATTATATTAAACAATGGAGCAAAACAAATTCAAATTTAGTAACACATATTCTCAGACCAAATTGGCACAAAATAAACATATCGAATACCTGAATATAAGAAAATTTAGTACAGGAATTCCATGGCTTATCTATATTAACAAAAAATGTTTGATTACAAATTTTATTAACTATGATACAATATAGCAAGAAAGTTGATCGTTCCTAAACAATAGAACAAAAGCATTTTGTATTAAGAACACCAGAACGGCACGTCCCATTTTCACGAACAAAAGTTACCACAAAGTACGGAACGGTGGCTCACCCGATCCTGAAACCTGAAGTCAAAAACGATGTTTCAGAGGATTGATTAACTCTCCATTATTAATGTGGACCCCAAGCAACGCAATAAGGAAGAGGGAATGACATCGCAATCAGCACACATCCGATTTTAAGAAAAGGTAAGGTGAATAGCAAGCGAGGAATACCTAACCTGGCATCAGGGTACAACATTTTTCGTTTCAAATGAATTATAATGAACTCCATTGTTTGCTAAAAATTTAATATCATTTTTGTTAAATGGTTGAATGCCAAAAGTATGGAACTCTTTCTAATTTGACTAGTTATCTCTTCGACATTATTTCGCCCTACAAAATATATCTACGTAAATAATTTCTGTATTAAATCGCCGTGGTAAGGTATTTCAGTTTTCAGACCTAGCATAGCTGTGCAAGTTTCGTGATCTCGTTTTATAAACCCTAGTCTTGCGTGGCTGTCATATCAAGAAATGAAATGGCGAGAGCAAGTCAGCGCAAAGGTCCACTGTGACCCATTCATCTTTTTGTGTAGGTGCGAGCGGAATGACGTATCACGTGTATGTACCAGGGTGGGGACGCCACGTTCAACTTAGGGCCTGCTTTTTTGGTGATGCCAGGAAGTTCTTCTAATATCCTAGGCGAACTGTAACATCCTGGAGTCCGTCGTTTCCATTGAGACCTTGGACGCACTAACAGACAGATTGCCAGCGCCTAGCTTCGGAAATACAACACAGTGTTAACAGATACCCAAGATTTCAGCGGCAGGTGTAATTGTAGATAACCTGGAAACCGTGCAGGAGTTTTATTTTTATGAATATGATATCTCTTTGGAACGTCTTCTATGGCGGCAGCCTGGGCTGTCATTGAGCTGTGTTAACCACGGATTTAGTTTTAGTTGTAGAAGCTTCTAGAAAGCTCTGAAACTGATTTTGAAATACGGCAAGGAAATTTTGGCTGTTGCAAATCATTTCAGATTTCTAATTCCAACCATGAACTATGGGATTTATGTATATGGAAACGATTTAAGTGCTTTATAATTGCTCAAAAGCGATGTTATTCATACACACGTCCTTCCGGCCACATACCTACCTCACCATCCATCTATTTATTCTACTTATTTATTTCTACTGTTTATAAGTACCTTAAATATAATATATATTGCTGTAATCTAGAGAACGTATTGTTGAATATAATTAATTGTCTTCTCTTGGATCTGTGGAGCCTGTGTACCAAAATCAATAATGTAATTCTTAAATTAAACATGTGGAGTATATTATTTATTTATTTAATTCATTTCAAAGTTGGGCCGAAAAGCAACAGTAATGTGTAGTATGATGTTCTGTAAACAGATGTGACTCACATACATTATACCGCCATGAGTAGCCGAGATCGTTAAGGCGCGGACTCGTGAGTGGGAGGTCTGGGGTTTGAATCCCGCCAGGAACGTCCTTCCTGACTTACGTTTTTTCCAGGTTTTCCTCAGTCCTCATAAATGGCAACTGCCGGGGAGGTACCCTAAACGTAGGCCTGGAACGTTTCCTTCCTTAACAATCCTTTCCCAATATATCATTTCATCTCATGTATCATCAGTATACACCGCCTGTGGTGCTCAGTAGTAAAAACGGGCGTTAAATATTATTTAAAAAAACATACATTGTGATAGCGTTGGTACGTGACAGGTAACTTAACAATGAACACATGAAGCCAAGATTATCGTAAATTAACAATGAACAAATGAAGCCAAGATTATCGTATGATGTTCTGTAAACAGATGTGACTTACATTACGTTATGCTAGCGTTGCTACAACAAAAATGGAGCCAAGATTATCGTTTGAACAGCGAAAAGCAATTTTGAAGTGGTATTGGAAAACCCAGAATGTTGTTGAAGTTCAAAGACAATGGGGACGTGTGCAAAGAACAGAACAGCCAACGTGAGTAACAATTGCACGGATTAGAGACAAATTTGAGACTCAAGGTACCGTATGCGATGTTCACAAGGGCAGATCTGGGAGACCTCGCACAACAAGTCCCGCATACTAGGCTATGGTTTTGAGCACTCACCGCAGGAATCTACAAAGTAATGTCCACGTGATACTGGAATTAGCAGAAGCAGCGTACGTCGCATTATTAAAACAGCAAAGTTGAAAGTTTTCATCCCAAGACTTTTGCATAAATAACTGTAAAAATCTAAGATGATTAGTGCTCATCATTTTCTGTTTGTGTTAATTGAGCTTGGTTGTGTTAACACAGTTTTGTCTTTGCTTGAATTGTGTATACATTTTTTGGTATCCTCTGTATTATATTTTTAAAGGGAGAGAGTGTGTGCGTGCGTGTGTAAATATTTATAGCTCTTTAGATTAAATGAGCACAACTTTTAGAGATCCATCTTTGCTAAATAACTTAATTACAAAAGAAATAGTGTTGGCATAAAAAAGCAAGTTTAAAAATGAAAGAGCGCTTTTCAGGAGTGTGATAAGTGAAAAGGTATAAAAGTGATGGAAGAAAAAATATGTTTATATAAAATTTTAATTAAGAGAGCTATTACAACTGTTTTTTTTTTTTTTTTTTTTTTTTTTTTTTTTTTTTTTTTTAAAGATTGATTTATTTATGGACGCTCTTTAACATCTCAGGTCATCAGCGTCCCATTCAACTCAGGGCGTGAAACGGCCGACAAATTTTGCTCAGAGGCCTCTTCTTTCAGGCTTGAGGTTCATTTTCGTGCCGTAAATGTACGACACGGGACCCACGGCTTTACTTCCCTTCCGAAGGAAACCATACTTACGATTTTTACGCCCGAAAAAATCCATCGATCCTGGCCGGGTTCGAACCCGCATTTTGGGTGTAGGAGGAAAGTATGGTTACCACTACACCACCAGGACTGACATTACAACTGAAGAATAGATATTCTGACATAGGGTATTATAGTTCTAGAGTGTAAGTTTCGGAGCTAATCTATTTATGGTAAATTAATGATAGAGTTACTTGGAACAGAGGAGTATCCTTCGCTACCTCGGCTACTATAGCGACACCTTTTGTATCTCCTCCCTTAAGGGGGGGATGTACCAGATGCCAGGAACACGAGGCAACGGTGCAAGGACACAGCAGGGTATCTAAAGTTCCCACCTTTGTTCCAGATGCCGACAGATCTGGGAGAACCACACTGGTATCGAAGGAAGCCTTTGGACAAATACCACTAGATGCTAGGACAAAGCGCAAGCCACCGCTACCCTACACAGCACCAGCCCACCTTGCCTATCGCTTCCCTTCCTTTATAAATGTGAAGAAATTAGAGAGTGAAATATTTTTGGAATGTTCCCATTCCACCATTGGCCTAAGCGAGCAGGAGAAATCGGAGGGAGGAAGGAGGACACTAAGGTTGGGATGGCCGGCCTAAAGATAATGGAATCTAGAATCCCCCAGTCTCAGTTGCTTCGATAGGTTGAATTACATATATTAGTTAAAGGATTTATTTCATTTCTGAAAACGACACATATATACTGTTAATACAGGCATAGGGTATACTTGCAGATTTGTTTATAAAACTTAATTATTAGGCATTCAACAAAGCCGCTGGAATCTGTTGTAAAACCTTCTGTGCATAGTAAAGAGAAACCCTCAAACGAATTGTCATTCTAAAATATTATCTGTCAATATGACGTTTATACTTTTCAGACTATTAGCACAGATCTACTGCTATGTTATCTCAACGATAGACAAATATAAACTAAAATAATAATCATTGGTTCTTTCATAGAGATCAGCTTAGAGATATGTATCTTCATAGTTTGTTCACGACTACATGAGTGGTTCATATGCCCATATTATAGCAATACCTCAAGTTGGAAATTCTTATAACTTACCTAGCATTGTATTTAAATAAGTATATCTAATATTGTGATACGTCAAAAACTACATAAAATTATTATTTCTATCTCTTCCTGGGGTATACTATTTGCTTTACTTTGTTTTGTTTAACTATGTAAAAATTTTTACCATTTGGTATATCTATGCGTGTTTTTGTCGAATAGGTAGATTTAATAGGGCAAATGCAGGGAGAAGGTCCCTCTTTCAGAAAGCATTTAGTACTCCGTTGATTCAAAAAATCGATAACTTAACCCCCCCTTAGCTCTTTCTTCTTATGAAATGAACTCATATATATTGCTTTATATTATTATTTTATGTGATCAGATATTACTAACAAAATATAGCTAAAGCTCGTTATACACAATAGCTAAAAGACATCAAAACCTCAACGTTTTGGAGGTAGCTAGGATAATTTGGAGAAGACAAACATAGTAGTAGCTAACGGCAGAGCATTTAGGCATTTTGAAGTTAGTTATGCAATAAATTATCATCAGAACTTACTCCTCGACGCGTATTTATTTAATCAGCGACACCTCTTCTGACCCAGTGACTCAGTAATATAAAACAGTCAAATCTCCTGATACCTTTGCTACTTCTAAATAGGGCGGGAGTAGTAAAGAAACTCCATCAACGAGTCAACATATTTCAGCAGCCGAGACTTGAATCTACACTACGAGGCCATTTACTGCTGGCCCAACTAACATCGACCCATAGCTTGTCAGCACCACGTACGGTTCTGCTACTTGGGGCTACAAATAACAGTCCCAGACGGTCTTTTAAACAATATCAAAATAAAATAACATTATGAATGTTGATTATTTATAGCATGCTTCTTATGTATGTAGTGTAGTAAAGAAAGACATATCAGCATTACTCTTTAAGCTGAGAAATTAAAAAATTGAACACAAAACATGACATCGTAATGCATGCTTGCGAACATTTACAACAGATACAGTTCGGATAATGACCGTGGAAGCTTATCGGGGTGAATGACGTGTGAATCGAAAGACATAACTTTTTCACTGTTAAACATTACAAACAACGCATATATAGAAAAAGCCTGAATCAAGGAAAGTAGTGCTAGACTAGAACAAAAAATTAATCGTAGTTCCTATTTACTTATAAATCGATCATTAGTGTATCTGACATTCCATGGAGAGCAGTGTATATGGGTATGCTGCTATTTCGGGAGAAAATTGGCCAGTAAAGCATTGGCAGTTCGTCTTTAATGCCAATGCACACATTCGCAAGTTTTGGAGCACTCTCTATTAAAGTGTGTTACATTCAGAGTAGAGTTTGCTTGTGGTCAGTGGCATTAAGGATACGATCGCTCGTCTAGGCATTTAACAATTCTCACACTACGAGGGATATTGATAACAGAAATCTTATCAGACAGGATTAGAAAGAACATATTCTATTCATACCATCCTCTATTAAATCACATACATGAACCGGATTATTAAAAAGACAATGTCAATGGAGGCTACATCAGACAAAATAACATCGACGAAACAATTTTTCACCATTTTTCACCATACAAGAACAATTAATTTCTGGAATGGTGCAGCTTGTAGAACTATCAGCGAATGAGAAAGAGAATATTGGCAATTCAAATCCAAGAGAATGAACTAATAGTTTCAGCTCATTTTCACTGCTACATTCACCTATTGAAATGCCTATGAGAATTAATATCACCATAGCTGCCTACAATAGTAGGTTTTTCAATCGTGATAAAACTGATACTATAAATTTAATTGATAAGAAATCTGCTAGTTCGAACATCTATCATCATATGCTGAGAAGTAAATAGTTTCCATTTAATACCATATTCTTAGTTTGTAATTTGGTTAATTTTAAATCCAAAACCTAAAAACACTCAGGAACCTTTTATTTCTATAACATAGGGCAAGGAACATGAAATGCAGCAACAAAGTGCAGGAAAAAAAAAACCTTGTTGAATAATTCACACAATTCGCTCGGTATTAAAGTTTTTCTCCAAATATAGAAATGTAAAATGTAATAAAAATGATATTTTAGCACGAAAACTCCTTTAGATCTGTTAGTTATCTTGAAATTCTATCGTATTTATTACGACATACATAACTAATTATTACTTCTACATATTGATAGTGTATTATTCATAATAAAAAGATTCTTAGATGCAGTATTTTTAGGCTCATTACAAGTAAATGAGGGATACTAGGAAAAAGTTATCAAAATCTCTTGCTTTTTACAGGAATGTAACTTGAAGTTTAAAAACGCTACAAAATTAAGCACATTAAATATATAGAAATATTTTTTCTAGAATAATTCTTGAGGTATTTTTCTCACAAACTCTTCTTTTGAAATTAGTGTTATGTTATTTCTTCATGTTAATTAACAATTAAAAGTCAAAGAACATATACTTGTAGATAAAAGCAACCAAAGTCCACTAACCATATTATGGAATGTACCAAATTGTACTAGTTAATTGTTGAGAAAACACAAACATTAATGAAACACTATTGAAAATAGTCATTCAATCAAAAGTGTTCTTTGTTCTTCAGAGGTAACCACAGTGCTGAACAGAATCTCTTCAGACATTGTAGATCATCATGTTTTGTCTTGTAAAGTGGAATTAAACTTGAATAGGAAGGGGCAGGCTGTTCATCAGTCTGTGTACGGCACAGTTTGTCAACAATAACACGAGACTCTCAGGAGCCATTGTAGGTTGTTCGACTGGTTATAGTTCTAGAAGAGATTTTGTCAGCAACTATTTCTCGTATTTCTGTTATATTCATTGAACATGTATTTCTGTATTCTTTATTAAGAAATGAAGACTACGATTTAAAAAAAAACTATCCTGGGAAAACTCAGTGATATTGAAGCGGTATCTTCTAATGCACTCATTCCAATCGCAATTTCATATGAGTTTTTTAATTTTTTAAATCCATATCTTAGTCACATTCCATATAACTGTGGCCTCTGATGGAAAAGTCAAATTTACTGATGAAAAAGGTGACGTACATCTCGGTGGTAATGTGGTGGTGCACCATCCTGTTATAAATACAAACCCTCACTTCCATAAAGTGTATGAATGGCGAGTAAGACAGATATGCGTATCATGTTCAGGTACACTGGATCAGTTACTGTTCCTTCAAAAGGAACTGGTTCCAATACCACTTCAAAATTGCTTTCCGCTGTTCAAACGATAATCTTGGTTCCATTTTGTTGTAGCAACGCTAGCTTAACTCAATGTGAGTCACATCTGTTTACAAAACGTCATACGATAATCTTGGCTTCATTTGTTCGTTGTTGATTTACCTGTAACGTAGCAAGGCTCTCATTATAAATAACCGCCACGAGTGGCCGAGGTCGTTAAGGCATGGACTCGTGAGCGGGAGGTCTGGGTTCTAATACCGCCAGGACCGTCCTCCCTGATCGAGGTTTTTTCCAGGTTTTCGTCAGTCCTCATGAGGTACGCTAAACTTAGGACTGGAACGATTCCTTCCTTAAAAAATAAATCCTTTCCCAATTTATCATTTCATTCATGTATCATCAGTGTCCATCACCTCTGGTGCCTCTGTAGCACAAACGGGCGTTAATCACCATTCACTCATTGCTCTCATTATGTATGAGTCACATCTGTTTACAGGACACCATACTACACATTACTGTTGTTTTTCGGTCCAACTTTGAAATATATTAAATAGATATCTACTGTAAAAGTGTGTATACATTTTGGCACCCTTGATATTTAGGTTGCGATATAAGCAACAAAGAAAACATTGGCTCTACATTAAAAATTAAAAAATCATCATAATAATATGCGAAACAATAAAACTCATAAATTAAATCCGAAAAGAAACGAATTTGAACGTCTACAAAGTGTTTTCTGTGCCACCTGTTCTATATGGTTTACAATGGTAGACACAAAAAGAAATAATAATATAGAGGTTTTAGAAATGAGATTTTTAAGAACGATTGGGGAACGTAAAAGAACAGATAAGTCCTATAATAAAAAAGGAGACGATTTGAATAAATTCAATCCAAATGGAGAAAAAGTATATGATAATAAATACATAACGGGAAAGTCAAATTCTTGTATCCATAAGAAGGGTTTAAAGTACAAACCTACAGAAAAAGAAAAAAAGGTAAGATTTATGAAAAAATGATCAGACCGGTTCCTTTGAGAGGTCGAAAAAAAAAACAGAAAAGTATATAAAAGGTGTAATCCTATTGAACAATAACGAAGATATATAAATTAAATATTTGCACGTTAAGATAAATGTTTCCAAATTATCCCATAAAGAATTAACCCGGACATTAGCTAAAATATAAATCTAACTTCTCATTAAAACGCTATTAAGAACAAAACAGCATTAAGATTAGTTCTGGTGTTGATGATTATCATTATCATGTACTTTCAGATTTAGGCACTCATTATCATGTACTTTCAGATTTAGGCACCTATTTTTGCTTAAAAAAAAGAATGGAATCTATTTATTTGGCCATTCGTGGGCCAATATATCCATGTTTTAATGAATGATAGTGTAATAGCCGTTTTATATAGAATGTAAAAGATCTTAAATTTTTCTCTAGTATCACGGTTTCTGGTGCGATCCTTGACGGAATATCTGGCTAGCAATAAGAAGAAAATAATTTCTACCTCCTCTATTCTTGATCTATTTTTTGTTTTAAGTCCAATTTTCAACACTATGTATTAGAGCTGGGATAGCTATAAATTCACACGATTACAAAATACTCTCTCTTGAGTTATGTTTCACGCCCATTTGTAACACAAAAAACTCTTATTTCTAGGTACTTAAATGTTATTCAGCTCTTATTATTTTTTCATTTATGATTATTTTAGATCAGATGTATTCGTTCTCCTTGAACATCGTTGAATTCATTTTTTTTTCTATCTGAAACCATCAGATGGAGTTTCTCAAAATCTTACATAAATCATTCACTCATTTTTATAACTTATCTTCTAATTTTACAAAACTTTTCTGATCACGAAAAAATAGATATTTTAAAATCATTATAATTTAATTTATATTGAGCAATCCTATCTCATTCCTTTTATATACAGAGATTTGCCACTAGTATACATGCCTTTGAGAGTGCCTATTTAAAATTGTACCTAGGGATAAAATTTATACGGTCTTCATCATGTTCCAAAAACTGGATTTTTAACGCTTTTTAATACTCGGTCAGTCATTTTCATAATTAAAAACTAGAATGTAAGTCTGCAAGTAAAATGTGCATCTTTTTTATATATTTAATTACTAGCATACAATTACATAGGCTGTTACATTTCTAAGCTTTATTTTTCTTCTTACAAACTTGTGTTAATTCTCTTGGATAATATTTTCAATGCAAAATAGTTGTTATATTTATTTAGGCGCCGTTTTTGAACATTGGTTTCATTATTTCTATCATTCAGTCCTCCGATATTTGATATATTTACAAACACAAGTTACATATTTCCAAAAATGTTACTTTTATTTCAAATTTCGAATATTTTATCAGTTCGATGTTAATCGTTTCCATAACCAGGGATATTCCATTTTTAAAAATAGCATATAATTCTTTCTTGCAAATAATCTTTTTCGCTCTAGTGAACTCTTTCGAGTTCTTCTGACTTTTTCATAGCCGTTTATCTTTTGTACTTTTATGTATTGCACTTTTTCTCTGTTAATATCTCTGATGATCTTAAGATATTTTGTGCTCCAAAATTATTTAATTAAATTCAATTAAAAACTACATTTTTGTTACTACTCTTGAAAAGCTTAAGACCACCACTTCACGTCATGAACGAGAAGTTATATTTTCAGAATGTACCTCGCCGTTTTGGGGAATAAATTTCCTCGCAACGCCAAAGCATTACGGTGAACATGCATGCATATTTCCTCATCCAATGCGAGTTTGCGCACACTGGATATTGATTAAGTACCATGTGGTCGTTGTTTAAACTTAATGTGATTTATCTCAACATTCATCATTGCTCTCACAAGGGAACTTTTTTATGTCTAGATTAAAAATTCAGGTTCAAAACAAGGCTCTTCCCTGAATCTGCCCAGGACCGTCCTCCCTGACTGTGGTTTTTTCCACGTTTTCCTCCGTCTTCATAAATGGCCTGGAACGCCTCCTTCCTTTAAAAATATACTTTCCCAATATATCATTGCATCTTATGTATCATCAGTGCCCACGGTCTCAGTGGTAAAAACGGGCGTTAAACACCATCCCCTCCCCCCCAAAGAGCTTTGATTTGGTACAAATGGAATTAGATAGGCGCCATTCTATGAAAACCTTTCAGTATTGCTTTGTGTTGTTTTTATTCTGAGATAAACTTTGCTGCCTGCCTATTTGTGTAACCGGTAGGAGAAAGAAACAAAGATGTAAAGTTTACACATATTTTGTGTTTTTTTGGCGGTGTGATGTTAATATTTGGGCATTTAAGTTATCACCCTAGCTAAAACCGCCACGGGTGACAGAGGTCGTTAAGGCGCGGACTCGTGTGCGGGAGGTCTGGGGTTCGAATTCCTCCAGGACCGTCCTCCCTTACTGAGGTATTTTCTAGATTTTTCTCAGTCATCATAAATGCCAAATGCCGGGAGATACCCTAAACTTAGGCCTGGAAAGTTTTCTTCAATAAAAAAATCCTTTCCCAATATATCATTTCATCTCATGTATTATCAGTGTCCACCGCCTGTGGTGCCTCAGTAGTAAAAACGGGCGTTAAACATTATTCATTTACCCTAGCTAAAGTCGATTCATCTGTGTGATGACTCCAATAGGATAATTTTTTCTATTATTTATTATTTATTCTAGCAGAGCTAAGGCCGGTCTACCAATATAATAATAATTACATGAAGTTATAGCGACAATATTACAATCACAACATTGACAATAAAGTTAACAATACTTGTACACATATAAACCAATATAAAACATTATGTTTATAAATAAATGTATGCTAATACATAAATATGGAAAATGAAAAATATTAACTTAATAAGAAGAAAAAAAATAAGAAAATAAAAGAACAATAATATACAACAAGCATCAGGATGACTATACATATATGAACCTCGTAAACCCTAAAAGGGGAAATATAGTAGCAAAATATAAAATTAAACTCTGACAATAGAAACATTTATGATAGTAATAAAAATAATAGAATGAATAATTCTACAGCAGGTAAAACAAATAAATAAATGCATTGTAGCAAAGGAATCTGAATCTAATCGATTATTTCTAATAATATTAATCAATTTCTTATGAAATGCTCCTAAAGTTCGGCAGTCTCTGACATCCTGTGGCAATGCATTCCAGAGACGGGCAGTGGTGATGAGTAAAGTGATATTCGATTCAATGTAATAATAGCATGTACTGGGATTCAGAACGTGTGTTAAGATTAAGAGAGGAAGACAGATTTTGAAAACGAGAACATAGAAGATGTATGAATAATTTTGAAAGTAGTGTGAGACAATGAATGTTTCTTCGGTCTTTCAAGCGGAACCAAGAAAGCATATCGAGGGAGGGTGTTACACGATCGAACAAACGCACATCGCAGATGTAACGTATGTACATATTATAAACACGCTGTAGTTAGAGTTTACGTTTGTGAGCAGAAAATCGCATTAGTCGAAGTGAGGCATCAACAGGGATAGCATCAAGATCTTTTTCAAGTGTGGAAAGACATTTTCTAACATCTAGCTCATGCGTAAGGTTTTTCTACTGGAAACAGGCGTAAATCTGTTGCTTATTTGTGTTGATTCACAAAGAAATTTGCAATAAAACTCTGCTTAGCATGAAAGTGTACAACTCACTTGTCTGGTTTATTAGGTTGCTTTCAGATGTATGCTCTCTTTGCGACCATGGCGTGTCCATGACTGAGGAACACCTCAGCATTTGCCCTGCTGTTCTCTTTGCATGTTATTGACAATGCCTTTGGTGATTATTTTTATTGTTCTTCTTTGTACGGAGCTGCTCGTCGGCGTATTACCGAGAGATTGGAGACGGGCATAGGATAAAAAATGTACAAGAGTATATTTTTCTGCAATATTAATTAGTCAACATTTTATTGGTTCATCGTTATTATCATAATTTATCTACCTTTTCATCATTTTCCAAATATTTGCATCATTTAATTTTCCAATCTTCGCTTAATCATTAATATTCCGTACCAAATTCATTCCTCTATTGTATAAATTCTGATTTATCCATCGCATCTTTCACTGTAAATTTTTGTGATTTTTTTAGAACCGATGTCATGACTTTTTTTAAAATCTTAAAGAAGTTGTCAAAGTTCTGAAATTACACAGAGGGTGCCAAAAATGTATACACGCTTCAAGCAAAGAAAAAACTCTGTTAACACAACAAAACTGAATTCACACAAAGAGAAAATAATGAGCACTAATCATCTTAGACTTTTACAGTTACAACAGTTGCTCAAAATGCCTGTCATTGGTGTCGATACACTTCTGAGTACGTTGAACTACTGATTGAGTAACGTTTGCAAAAGTGTCTTCAGCGGTTGCGGCACATGTTGTTTCAATTTCTTTCCGAAGTGCTGTCAGTGTAGCTGGTTTTCTACGGTATACATCCTTAAGAGTTCCCCATAGGTAGAAGTCCAACGGAGTTGGATCCGGAGAACGCGGTGGAAACTCAATCGGATCTCTTCGTTCTATCCAGTGCCTTGAATTCCGTGCGCGGGGTTTGTTGCTGCGTGAGGTCTACCATAGCTGCATGAGTTTCAAATTTGTCTCGAAAGGTGCAATTGTTACTCGCGTTGGCGGTTCTGTTCTGTACACACGTCTCCATTGCCTTTGAACTTCAACAACATTCTCGGTTTTCCAATACCCCTTCAAAATTGCTTTCCGCTGTCAAACGATAATCTTGGCTTCATTTTGTTGTAGCAACGCTAGCATAACGTAATGTGAGTCACATCTATTTACAGAACATAATACGATAATTTTGGCTTTATTTGTTCATTGTTGATTTGCCTGTTACGTAGCAACGTTATCATAATGTGAGTGACATCTGTTTACAGAACATCATACTACACATTACTGTTGTTTTTCCAGCCAACTTTGAAATATGTTAAATAGATATCTACTGTGAATGTATACAATTTTTTACCACTCTCGGTGTATTTTCCCTTCTTCCATAATCACAAATGTAAATCGTAAATAGCATTAACGTTATTTTTGACTTGAACAAACTGCACTGTCACATATTTTATTAAACTTTTTAACATATTTTAATACTTTTGTTGAACTATTTTTGAATGATCTGTTTGCATCTATTCAAATTAACTTACTTTAGCATGCTTTGGTTATTCTCATTTTATTTCATGCTTTAAAACGTCAAGATTAGGTTTTTGGTCTATTTTTTCAAAATGATAATAATCGTAAACTTTATGCAGCATCTCAATGGAGTTACTCTGCAGAACAGTGTCACGCCTCTTCTTTGGTGAGGACGCACAACTGTTGCATCGCCGTAAATAACGATGACCGCTGTCTTGGAAGAGTGTAGATACATACTTAGTTCACTGTCGTAATTATTCTCAATTACTTTATCTCCTCTGCGCTGTATATGATTCTTCTCTAAGGAACTATAATATTAAATAATTAATTTTGTAATTATACTTTTGGTACAATTACATAGTATACAATTTTATTTCCATCGCTATATTCAACCTACAAACATTTTAGTGTTATATCCACTCTTCATAAACATGCATATGACCTATGGTTGAAGTTCTATTTCACACAGAGTAATTCATTGGGCGAGCAAGGTCGAGTTCATAAGCTGAGGAGAGGAAAACAACTATTGCACAGTACCTTACAACTTACCAAAGAGCAAAACCTTCACCAGACACTATTTTTTCGTTTTTCATTTTACTATCCACACAATCCCCCATTATTTTGTAGCTTGTTCACGTCATTTTGTTTTATAGCTCTAATGATTCGCAATTTTCCGGCTTAGAAGGCCCTAACGTTGCATTAACGACGGCATGAAACTAGATGGAGAGTCCCGTAGTATTTGAATGCATTATATAGAGATAAATTGGATGTCACAACAAAACTGGCTATTACGTAGAGTTGATTTGTCCGTTTGGGGGCAGGGGTCAGAATTGACAAATAAATCATTGTCGATGTTTAAGTGGGGAGCCCCGTTTCAACTCTTGGTTCTAACAAACGCGTTTCCTTGTCACAGTAAATTTTTTCTGCGAAACGCCCCTGGTTGATAACGAAAGTACGTTTTAAGAATATTTTTAATATATTATTAACTTCGTACTCTTCAACACTAGTGATCTGCTGAGACTCTGAATTTAAGGTTTAGCAAAAATTCTGAATAAAAAGAAAAAATATCCTTGAGCCTTATCCAAGTACTGAAATCAGTAATACATATCAACTAAGTCCAATTTAATTAATTATCCATTGAATTTTCCAGTCAAGACATGTAGTATTTTAAACGTCTTAAGGGTGCTTGGCCAACAGGACAAATAAATATGAAACAATTATAATGACTTGTGCTACTACATAGTACTTCTTGAAAGCTACAGATTAATAAAGTAGATATCAAACACACTACTATTTCCGTTTTCAAACTCCCCGTGTAAATATAGAACAATTTCATATCAAGCTCTTCTTCGAAAAATTTGTATAAGGGAGCAAGTAAGATATAAGGGTGAGATGGGATGGGCATCAAAAATAAGGAAAGGTTTAGACAAAATTGAATTGTGGTATATTTGGTTAAGGGGAGAGGACATTACGCGAAATAGTTGGAAAATAACAGACCTTTGGGAGATATAGAGAGGCAAGATATTGAGTCTCAATGCGCAGAAAAAGTATCACTTAACCTGCAGGCTCAAATATATCCGGAATGGTGTAGGGGATTATTTAGATATCTGTGGCAGGGAAGAAAGAAGTGGTATCGCATGGCTCAGATTAGACGAAACACTTAATGCTCTCGGGGAAGAAGGCACATTGTGCGGAAAAAGCGATACCTGGAGGCATATTTTGGCAGAATGCAGGGAAACGGAGATTTTAAGAAATGAGCATTTATCACCGCAATTTTCGAACGCCAATAGAAGTTTGAACATCTGCCATGGAGTGTTGGTGCACGAGAGATACTCACACAATTGGAAATATTTCTAGAGAACACCCGACAAAGAAGGTTAATCACTATAGTGAAGAGGGGGGAGTTGGAGGAGTGCATGTAAATGGAAAGGGGGCTCAAGAGCAAGGGGTTCCTTTCATGCTTATATAAAATTACTAATAGAAAACGTAAATATATCGAAGTATTTGTATTTTTGTATGTATGCATGTAGGGTGGATGTATGTAGATATTTGTGTGTATGTATATGTGTGTATGTGTGTGTAATATATGACCCTTTTGATTGCTATAAGGACGACATTAACATGTAGGGTCGTAAGGCACATGCGACAGTTGTATTTATTTGATGTATTCTAAGTACAATAAAATGTCCACTAGTGGTAGTATCGGTAGTGATAACGATAATGGTAGTAGTAGTAGCAGCAGCAGTAGTAGTGATAGTGATGGTAGTAGTAGTATTAGTAGTAGTAGTAGTAATAGTAGTAGAAGTAGTAGTAATAGTAGTAGTAGTAGTAATAGCAGTAGTAGTAGTAGTAGTAGTAGTAGTAGTAGTAGTAGTAGTAGTAGTAGTAGTAGTAGTAGTAGTAGTAGTAGTAATAATTTCCTGTAAGTAGAAATTATATTTTTTGGAAGGTTTGTGACTGCATTGCCTTCAGAGGTTTCAAACTTCACTTTACATTTAACAGCTGGCGGCTAAACATCAGTGGCGCAACATTATTGATCCGAAAAGAAGAACATTTTCTCTAATAAATGTCTTAAAAGAAAGAGGAAGTTTAATTTATAACAAATAACTACAAAATCTTATATTTCTGCATTGAAACATATAGAAATGGCATATGCCATTTGCACTCTTCACATATTTGTTCCTAATTACTTCTCAACAATAAATAATAATGTGATACTTTTGCGTGATCCATTTTTGGAGCAATATTGTTGAATTGGGGGCATCAAAATATGTTGATTGTTGATTTGATTTATTTATGGACGCTCTTTAACAGTTCAGGTCATCAGCGTCGCATTCAATTCAGGGCGTGAAACGGCCGGCAAATTTTGCTCAGAGGCCTCTTCTTTCAGGCTTGAGGTTCTTTATCGTGCCATAAATGTACGACACTGGACACAAGGCTTTACTTCCCTTCCGAAGGAAGCCATACTTAGGATTTTTACGCCCGAAAAAATGCATCCGTCCTGGCCGGGTTTGAACCCGCGTTTTGTGGTTTAGAAGGCAAGTATGGTTACTACTATACCACCAGGACGGACAACATAGAAATAGAACTATATATTTTATTTTAGACTTAATACTGACTTATTGCCTTATTAGAAAAAGAAACGATTTTCTGAGAAAGAACTTTACATTTACGTTCCTGATTATCCAAGGCTGCCAGACGAAGACTCGGGTGATGAGTGTGAGAGTGAAATAAATCACCTATGTGGAAACAAATTGAGGTCTCTTGCAAAAATTACAAAATATGTTATTGGAGAAATTCTTACTCAAAGGGTCTAAGTTTGTTATAGTAATTATTTTTCTGAAACACTAATTATGCCTTTACTGTGTTTCTGTTTTGTGTTCTCAGAAGCAATATTATTTTCAGATCCGGTCATTCTAATGCCACCATTTCTGATCCTGAGATCCCAACATCCTCTCAGTCAAGTGTTACTCCTGTAACGAAAGCAGGTAAGTGCCAAAGAAAGAAGACGGAGGGAATCTAAAAAAGAAATTATATATACGAGGAAGGAATGAAAACTCGCTTTTGCAAAAAGAATTGCCACCTGTTCAGCTTTTTAAAATAGTTTATGATTAAATAGTGATCGATTTGTTGGTTTATTTTACAACTCTTCCTCCCAGTTAACGTATATAAAACGAAACCATTGACTTTCAAGAATAGAGCAGTCTATAGCAAGGAAGAAACTTGGAGGTGCGGAGGACATACTTTAGTTAACGTTAAGACCTTCGTGTACCTAGGAGTTTTACAATGAACTGACAGAGGACGAAGCAATTGACACGGTGAAACACAAGGCGGGTATGAAGGCCACGGAGACTCTCCGAATACGCAGTAGAATTTCCGATCTTTGGCAGGTTGACTGGGAACCGTTTACGGAGCTCAGATCAGAGCGACGATGTCATATGGCGCAGAAATCCAGATGGGAGTCAACGGAGAATCTAGATTAGTTGAGAACGAGATTTTGAAAGGTATTTTCGGGGTAGGAACTGCGGAATTGAAAGGGAATTTGGGGCTCATAGTGAAACAACAAAATGCAAAATTAGAATGATGAAATGTTGGCTGAAAATTATTCTGGGAGATCAATCTTTAATTACAGCAACTTGCTTCAAGGAGCTGCTTGGATTGGAAGGGAATAAGACATGATGAGAAAGAGGTTAGGAACCATCGGGTTGTGAAATATCTGGGTAGCAGGCCAAGGTAACAGGAGAACTGCATGGAGGAAGGTCAAGAACCGCCTGAAGGATATAGACAGGCAGCATACAATCACGCATTTGGAGAGAAGATCTCGTTAGAAGTGCAAACGGGGTTAAAGTCTGGATGGGGGATGGAGCTGTACATCAAAACAAGGACCAGACTCATTAAACAGGGACTCACGTGGTTTAGGCTTGGAGCACGGCGGCAGATCAGAATCTCAGGTGAAAATGGACTGAGAATTTGCCCTTTATGTGGAGAGGAAGAATCACGGTAGCACATCCTGGCGAACTGTAGCCGCACTGAGGTGTTGAGGAAAAAGTTTCTGCCGCCTTCCTTTACTGACTAACAGAGAGCAAGAAGCATGCTGGGCTGGCAGGCAAGGATGAGGAACAGGTAGGCAAACTAACGTCGAAGGTGAGTCAGCTCAGGTCCGGAAAGGCTGAAAAACGGTGAAGGGGCGGGGGAACCAAACTTAAATAGAAATGTATGTATAGATAATATTATGTTGACTTATTCCATGGACAAGAGGGAAGGGATTCTATGTTCTGGGTGTTTATATTAAGCTAATATTGAAATTATTACTATTATCATCATCATTGTTATTAATGTTATTACTATCATTATTATTTTAACTGCGTTAAGCAATGGAGATAGACTTATTTACTTATTTGTTTAAATAATGCACTTTTTGTGCCAAAGTTGCAGAGTTATTAGTATGTATGTTATTTTACAAACATCTATGCTAGTGAACATGAAAGTATTTCCTTCCATGTAACATCTGAAGACACTAGAATTATAGTAACCAATCTTCTTCTTCCCCTACCTAAACAAAATATATTGGGAAATGTGTGAAGACGGTTACAATGTACATGTATTTAAAGCTTATTTTCAACTCTCTTCTGAACCCAAAACGTTGCCAAGCATAATAGATTTCTTAGGAGTAAAAATCTCGGGCAAAATTTCCGGGAGAGACTTAAATCTGTGGGTCCCGTGTCGTAGATTTACGGCACGTTAAAGAACTCCAAACCTGATAATATAATGGTATTACTTTAACAGCATACTAGATGGGCCTTGAAGCTATTGGCTATTGAATGTCCCTCTGATATTTATTGGTGCAAAGTGTAACTAAATTAGAATGTTTCAGAACACACAAAAGGGCAATCCCTTGCCTAAGAAGATTCACTGTGCGTTACCTGTAAATAGGACTATATTTCAAAGATTTTCATCTACTTGCCATCTTTCGCTTGAACATAGGGAATAGTTTTTAGGTGAGACAAATCAAACTTTTCTATCAAGCGGGAGAGGTTTAAATGATGGAGACTACTACTCAAAACTAGTAAGATACACGGTCTATTTTAGCTTATACTTTTTTTGATATGTACCTTATTAATAACTGCGAAATTAGTAGAATATGGTATTTAGTCGCCGTTCTTTACTCCCTTTGATGTAATCCTAAGGTACAGATCAGTGTAGATGCACGAAAAAAAGGAAAAACATACAAGCACAAAAAGGATTATAGAGAAAGCAGGGGGAAGCTTCAGTGAAAATTTTCGATGCCTTTGTAACGTAAGATTGGTTCGCTTGAGGATGTTGAAAGGCTTTGTAAACTTATATAGCTTGTCTTGTCTTTCTGTATGGTGTTCCTGTAGATAATGAAAATGAGTGGAGATAGAAAGGGGGGGAGGAAGTGTGCCACCTAACTGATGTCTACAGGTATTAAGATAATTAGACGCTTTAGTACATGGAAGGTTTCACGGGACTTGTGCCCCACCCTTCCAATCTGTCCCGGAGCACGTAAAGGCAGCAGAAACTATCAGAGTATTTCCCTGGGGAGTTATCGCCTTGGAACAATGCTTTGGCAGTGTTTTCCATGGAGAAGTTAAGATTATTCCGCTCTTTTTCTTTTCATCTTCCTTTTGTTTTTGGAATTGAACATCTGAACGGAATCCCAGTAGCTGTTTAATGACTACTGTTAGACACCATAATGCCTCACTACTCTTAATTACACTAACTGCAGTCTGCAACAGAACTTTGAGACTGTAGAGAATATTGCCACTAGAATTTCACAGACTTCAGTGAAACGTCTGTGGAAATTTTTTGAAATTAAGTTTTGTTTCATTTGCTTATAAATATTTAATTGCTACATATATTATTGCCTCTGAACTTTTAATGCAACAAATCGCTTATTGGGCGATCTTCCAGCACTTACTTTCATTAAATTTTTGATTCAGTAATTAAATTTAATAACCACCTCCTTGGTCTAGTGGTTAGCGTTGATGACTGCTAGCTGGGAGGTGCGGGTTTGATTCCCGGCACCTGCTTAGGAATTATTTTTAAGCTAGGAAAGTCTGGAACCAGGAAGCTGCCTGTTGGAAATGTGGCGATCTTCGATCTAGTAAGCCGCGATATAGCGACTGGCGGGCTGCGGTGTGCTGATCACATACCTCCCTGCAATACTGCACTCTACCGATGATATCACATGATGGAGGTAGAAGACGCAGCGGTGGTCGTAATAAGCCGAAGGCCCTCATGGGGCTATAGCAAACTAGGCTTAGAAGAAGAGTTAAATTTAATAATATATTCTTTCTGTTTTACTAATCTTTTTAAATTTGAAATGTTATCGCACTAAATTACGTATATCATTATGATCTTCAATCATGGTTTAGGTTATCTATTTTCACCTTCATTCCATATCTTTTTAAGTCTCTCAAAATTTATTTTCTTCTTATTTAGTAATTTAGTAGTTATTTTGGATATTTTTACTCACTCATTCTGTCTATGTAATTTCAAATTTAGTTGCACTTAAAACCAATAGATGTGAATAAGATAGCTGATCAGTATATCGCCCCAAGTGCTGTCTAGTGCGATGATAAGGTATCATTTAGACTTGAAACGGGCGGCAATTTTGTCGAGGAACCTCTGTTATTCGGGTAGGGAGTTTTTTAACGTGCCGTTATCTACAACATGGATCCCATAGCTTAAAGCCCTCTTCCAGAAAAGTTGCGATCAATATTTTTACATCATAAAAATATATGTGTGAGCCACGGCCTGTTTTGATTTCCAGAACCGTGGGTCCAGAGGAAAACTCCTCTACAAAAATTTTTTATTTGAGTTTCGTTATCGACTAATAATTAATAACTAACAATACGTTCCGCGCATAAAAATATCTCGTGAGTAGCCATTGTTTACTGTAGAATACTACAGTCTTTATGTAAATAAAATTTAATCTTCTCTAATGATGTTTAAAAGTGTTATGCTTTTTGCAAATCATTTTTAATATTTAACTGTTTTCTGGATAATGATTGAATCATCAGCCTAATAAATATTTATTTAAACCGAAACCTTTCGTTATTATTATTATTCCTAACAGGATGTATGTTTGCTCTTTTTGATAAAAAAACAACAATGTTTACATTAAAATTTGCGACGTTATGACCTTGTATTTCCAAATAATCTGTACGTTGTTATTTGTGTTTGCAAATGAGGTGAAGGGATGTGCTCCCTATTTGGAAAATATTTCACAATGGCTCCGTATTAATGAAGGTAATTTTTTTCATTTTTCCCCCAGTTACATTACTATATTATTACTTTATAAAAATTTGTTGTTTGCAAAGTCTTATTGCAAAAGATATAACCTGGGAATTTGCAGGTGCACATAGACCAGATTGGGTTAAAATTTGTATTGAGGAAGTTATTGTTTTAGGTGCTTAATTTATTACGTTATTTGATATTTTTATATTCTTGATCAATATCTTATTTCAAAATTAATGAGTAAGGTTTAATTATCGAGGGAATATCTTTTTTCTTATATTTGTATATTTCAAATTTTAAGTTACTGTAATGATTTTATTGAATGTCCCTATAAACTTTTACTTGTTGTTTTGGGCAAACTGATCGGATTCTGAGGTTTTTTTCACCTTCCAGTGGGCTTCCTAATGTTAACACTAATATTACCACGTCACGAAATATTAGGTAACCAAATTTCTAACAAAATATCTTGCTACCAGAAGTTACTCAATAATGATCACGACTGCTATTCTTCATTGTGTTTCTGTATTTTGCATTTTTGAGGCCTTCTATTTTTCTTTGTTGAAGGTTACTCCTAGAAAGATAATCTTCTGGTTTATATTGCAAATATTCCATGGAAGTCTGCAGCACAAACACATGGTCTTCATTCTTGGTAATGTTTTAGGTTTACTCTTATATTCCTCATATTTACTATCAGAAGAACGCATTTTTCAGGTTTCAGAAACAATTTGTTGAAATGTTTTCTTTCGCGAAATTAAATACCCACGAATTTGGTTAATATCTTATATGATAGACCGGTCAGGTCACACAACTTCTTTTATTGGAGTTTATATGACGACCTTGGGAAGTACCGTCAGAACGTTTGCTACATAATTGCTTTCTTTATTGGAGGATATGATTACTTACATTTGAATTTGGTTCCGCTCCGGGAGTCCAGCTGATTCGGTTAATGATATTGTGGTCGATAAGTGCATAGCTTAGAATGAATATGAAGCAACAATGTATGACTCACAGCTCTCAGTAAGGTTTTGTTAGTACAAATTTCTGGAGTATTAAAAAGCAGTGCCCCCTGAATAATGACCTACTGTTAGTACACCTTGCACAACAACATCAAAAATGTTGAAATTTTTTATTTGTATTGCTCTTAATGAACACAGCTTGTACCTTTGGCAGTCTGACGCTGATTTGTAAAAAACGTAATCAAAATAAAGTAAGAAAAGAGACATTTTGTGTGCTGAAATTCCATTCAACATAATTACAATTTACCGTCGCCTTCGAGCAGAAAAAGGGGGGAAAAACTATCGATAGATAATTATATCATAGCGGAGTATGCGCAATTTAACGATTATATTTGTCAACCATGCCTGCAGGAGACATGAAACGTTTCTGACAATGCTATCAACATAACCCTAAAGATACAAGTTCAACATATTCTATATGAACAAAAAACTATCACTATTTATGCCTCTGGTAATATTACTTTGTTATGATAGTTTTATTAATCACACGTGCTTACATCATAAAATGGGGTTCTGGACAAATATTGAGTTTTAACACCGTTTTATTTAGTTTGCCATTATAATATTCCGTCGCCAAAATTCGAAAATGGTGTGATTCACACCTTTACATTTACTAGTTGATAAAATTTCATAGATGCATTCCATTGTGTTAATATGAAGAAGCTATCTTTTACCATGACCCGAAATATTTTTTTTAAGTTGAATTGTCTAAAGATAAATGATTTTGAAAATTTAGCAAAATACAATGTAACGGGTCATTTCAAAGCATAAATTAACCACAAATTTAAGACCAATTTCTTCTCGCTCTTTACCACCTCACTGCCACACAGTCACCATCAAAATGGATTTGGGATAAATAGGGCACATCAATGATTATGTAAACAATCAAAACAATAAAGGAACAATATTCCCGAATGTTATATGTTGAATATTGTGTTATGTACATTGATATAGTAAGGTAAATTATACTCCTCATATCCAAAGTGGTCTGACTTAAAATAAATAATAATATGTAATTGATAAAATAAGAGCACTTTCTACATAATAAGTGTAATGTATGATTATATCGACGACTATAATTTTCTAGAATTACAACTGTTAAACCTCCTGTGTAAATAAGAAAGATAAAACCAAATGCTCGCGTTCTTAGGCCATAAAATATTCCCATTTGTGTATGTGGGATTGAACAACCGTACTCGCAAAGTAGGTTCAAGCCTAATTTTTTCCATATGAGAGGCTGGGAGTAGAAATTGGGGGGCAAGATCAAATGAAATATTCATCGTTAAACTAATACTATTTCCCAAGTGTATAAAGTAATTAGCTGTTATAGGTCTGGTATACTTTAACCAATGGTTATTGGTATGAGTTATTTAAGGACGCTCTTAAACTCTCGGGTCATCATTGTCCCATTCAATTCAGGGCGTGTAATGTCGAAAAACTTTGTTCAAGGGCTTCCTCTTTCAGGCTTGATATTCTTTTACGTGCTGTAGATCTATGACAGGGAACCCATAGTCCGCCCTTGGAGGTCTTCACTCCTGAGCATATCGCTCTTGTGTAAGGAGAAATAATAGGAAACTGGCGGTTCAAAGTTACAGAAATAGCAGCAAGGTTTCAACGGTTCTGTGAATAATTTGTGAACATTTAAACATGAATAAGGTTAGTGCAAGATGGGTACCTAGACTTCTTTCCTTAGTCCAAAAGCAACAACGAGTCATCCGTTGTCAGGCGTTTTGGAGCTCTGCCGCGGCAACGAGAGAGAAGTTGTGCAAACTATTATATCAGGAGATGAAACTATGGTCCTCTACCATGATCCGTTGTCCAGAAAGAATCAATGGGAAGGCGTAAAACTGGCGAAGCACCGCCTCTAAAGGTCAAGGTCACTCAGTCAACCAAGATCATGGCCACAATCATTTGGGACTGTGAAGGAATACTCTTCATTGACTTTAAGGAGAGGGACACCACAGTAAATGGAGAGTGCTAAGTTGGCCTATTGCACAGACTACGTGCTTTCATCAAAGAGAAAAGACGAGGAAAGTCGAGTGGTGGTGTGCACCTTCTTCACGACAACGCGCCTGTGCACACAGCTCTTGTTGCAAAGAAAGCTATGAAGATGTGTGGCTTCAAGGAGATCGACAATCCACCCTACAGCCTAGATATAGCTCTCAGCGACTATTTATTCCTCTCAAAATTCAAGAAGGACCTTCTGGGAAGGAAATTTAAGTGTGACGAAGAAGGGATGGATGCTGTTTATGCCCATTTTGCAGGCAAGATTTCTGACTATTTTGGGAAGGGATTGAAATGTTAATTTAAAGATGTGAGAAGTGTATTGCAATGAAGGGAAACTATATTGAAAAGTGAAATATAGTTTTTGTTTTTATCCTACCTACAAAATGGTTAGGCCGGAAACTTGTGTATACTTAGTTAAACTGGAATAATAAATACAAGTAGTATCTGCAGAGGATCAGGACGCATGCTGCACAACTGTGTTCTAGTACATTCGTTTTGAGCTTTGAAACCCTTCTACTTGTTTTATTTAACAGATACTGACACTTGTATGACAACCATTGCTCACGACAGACAGCAAGCTGCCACTTCCCTAGAGACCTTTCTCTGCGCGTTTCTGTAGTGGTACTCTAATTGGTGAAGTCGTTATTCTGGCTTCCTATGGTTTCAGCTCCTACTTCCGCTTTTAATACCTGCGGTTTTCTCCCGGGTGTAAATAAAAACGCTACTTTATGTACACTAATGTAGTTTACGGATACCAGAAAAGAGGATTTACTGCCACAGAAAGGCTCTCTGAATGCTCCGCTTCTCGAAGATTAGAAATACGGCTGCATAAGCTTTATTACATCAGTCTCTCGTACGGCTTACGAGACGCACTCGCCAGAGCAAACAAAAATGGTGAGTTTACCCCTCCTAGTGAACAATAAGTATAACGTACTCTCACGTTAAATCTCATAAGCCTAATACTCATCATCATCATAGTTTTAAATGATACTTTAATGATATTTGTGTATATATTTAATATTCCATAATAAGCACAATTTAAAAAGTTGAGGAAGTAGGGAAGAGTTTAGACAAAACTATACACCGAGTGTGTCAAAAATAGTATACACACTTTCACAGTAGATATGTATTTAATATATTTCATAGTTGAACCGAAAAACAACAGTAATGTGTAGTATGATGTTCTGTAAACAGATGTGACTCACATTACGTCATGCTAGCGTTGCTACAACAAAATGGAGTCAAGCTTATCGTTTGAATAGCGGAATTTTGAAGTTGTACTGGAAAACCGAGAATGTTGTTGAAGTTCAAAGACAATGGATACGTGTGTACAGACAGAACCGCCAACGCGAATAACAATTGCACGCATTCGAGACAAATTTGAGACTCGTGGTAACGTATGCAATAGTATGGTGCACCACCACATTTCCCCGAGATGTACGTGCGTATCTTGATGATAATCTTCCAAGGCCCTGGATAGGACGAAGAGGTCCGATTGTGTTTCCACCGCGTTTTCCGGATATAACTCCGTTGTACTTCCACCTATGGGGAACTCTTAAGGATGTTGTATACCGTAGAAAACCAGCTACACTGACAGTACTTCGGGAAGAAATTGAAACGGCATGTGCTGCAATCGCTGAGGACACTTTCGCAAACGTTGCTCAATCAGTAGTTCAACGTACTTAGAAGTGTATCGACGCAGATGATAGGCATTTTGAGTAACTGTTGTAACTGTAAAAGTCTAAGATGATTAGTGTTCATCATTTTCTGTTTGTGTGAAGTCAGTTTTCTTATGTTAACACAGTTTTTTCCTCGCTTGAAGTGTATAAATTTTTTGACACTGTAGTTTGAAGAGGTTTTGTGGGTGGGGGCCAGTTGTGTGCCAATTACGAAGCGATTTAGTTGCTTATTGCCCTATATGTCACGGCGTATCGTTAATTAATTGTTGATCGCTTTGGTGTTGATTTCCACGCTTTATGACAACAATATCTCAGGGTTCTGTTATACTATTTTGTGACTCGTGCTCAACAAGACTAGGAGAGGATATCAAATGTGTTAATAATCACGTGATGAATATGTATGGTTAAGTATATGATCTCGCGCGTTCTCTGGTGTACGATAGAACTAAACTCTGTCAAACAAATAGGCAAGTTTTGCTGCCACGACTTCCAACAAGATGAACTGAATCTGATTATCTGACTTCCTGAACTTCCTCTATGAACTGCTCTTCCGATATGATCTACGTTGCCGAGAGCATGGCGCCAAGATAAGGGTTGATTTCACTAAGCCATGGGGGTCACACAAGCACGTACAAGTCCCGCGCCTTGCTTTAAAAATTAAAAATATACATTTACTATTTTCTGGTTTAAATTCACCTGACGTATGCCACTTATTACTATTTTAAAGTTTAAAACATTTTTACATTGGTCGGTTTAAAGTTAACTATATGACCGGCCACGTCTTTTAAGAAGTGGCACAACATTGGTCTCTTTGGGCTCATTCTTCCTTTGTCTATTGACTCCTTGACGTTCTGGGATCCCATAAATAGATTCTAGAGGCCCTACGATTTCCGGATATGCTATGGTTATTTTTTTTTTTTGACCAGGAAGATTCTAATGACTCCCAAGTTCTGGTTAGGCTTAAGGACCCCCCTGACACATTTTCATAATCAATTTGTATAATTTTCATTCTGTCGATGCAGCTGTATCTTACGACTGAAGACAGTGGAATACTGCCACACCGAGTGTAGGGGAGGCATGCATGTTTCAAGGGAACACGGCCGACAGTGAAAAAAATATTCAAATTTTTCTAGTTTCACATTAGATATTAGGAATAAATTTTCAAATATTTCAAAAAACACTGAATGAATGTGCTTAATATTTTTATCTTATGTATATAAACAATTTTAAAATGCATCTCGTTGTAGAAAAAGTGTTTTGTTATACAATGTGACAAAAAACTTTCGAAATTAATGCAGCAAAGAGGAGGGACATTTCATGTACTTTTTCTCGGAAATTATAGTGAGGAAAAAAATAGCTTCTTTTTCTGATTTTAAGATCTTCAGCATTAAAAATGTTATTAACATTAGAATAATATGGGTAGTACAGAAAAATGATTAATGTTGAAAAATGCTTTTAATGTTGCAAAAATTTTTCGTTACATATTATTAAAACTTTCATGTTATTTTATACCTGAAAGAGGATTATAAAACAAGCACACTAAATTCAATGGTCTACTGAGTAAATGTTCTGAGCAACTTGTATATGACGTCACCCTGTTGTATTATTTAAAAAAGGCATGGTCAATTTTTTATTTCTACTTATTCGATGAGCATCTAACTAATGTAACAATATTCATAAATCATTGAAAACATAAGACCTTTACGAGAACCCATTCGATGCTCATTTGACAAAATGAATTGTGTAGAGGATCTCATGTACTTCATAACTTCAGAAGATATGTATAATATAATTTAATTAAAATAGAGGCAAACAATATATAAAATGTTTAAACCTTATGGTATATTAGACAAATTCCGATAATTAATAATCAAAGATATTATGACTTTTGCATCTAATAGCGTTGTCTCTCTGCTATCTGGAAGTAATACTCTTTCAAATCAACAGTATTAAATTCTTTGCATTTCTTTGCTTTTTGACACTCTTGATCTGAACAAATGTTATCATCAAATATCCCTCTCAGAGAGTCAAGGAAAATTGTGTTAAATAACACAATTTGGTATTCCAGATGGAAATTCCAGCCGGGTATTCAAGGTTACCCCCGGTCATCTAGATAAATGCTTGCGTTGATCTTTTCTTTACATGAATTACTCGCTTTCCTATATAACATCGTTTTATTTCTTTGGTTCTGTTACAAGGTTGAAATGAACTGGTGCGATTTGACTGAGGTTTGTGCTGTGCAAATATTTCTGCCGCTGCATGAGAGAGGAAGCATTAATTCTGAGAAGCTATAATTGCTTATAGGGGGGCTCTGACAGCCGAATTTTCTATGTTAGGGACCCCATTTTAGTCGTACCTATTCGCCCTTGGATTCTGGCAGCCTGGTTTACCCCTCACCTCATCCTTTCCTCCCTGAAGTGACGTAAGCGCAAACTGCTAGCTCTAGAGTAAGGATGAAGTACCAAAATATGCCCCTCTGACTTTAATAATACAATTCCGTTGGCCCGCTTGGCTTTATTTGTTCTGTTATTAAAGTTCTCCGATTATCAGTCTCAAGACTTTTCAGTAATAACCGGAATGTTGTTGGAGCTGACTACATTTGTCACCAGAAAATCCTCCGCATCCTCTTAAAGTGTGAAAGCTTAAATAGTAAAAACTGACTTTTCTCAATATACCTAAAGTGAAGTAATGTATTGCACACAATAAATGATAATATTTATGTCTCTGTTTGCTGACAAAATATATAATACCGACGACAGAATGTACTGGGTGAACAATGCTTAACGCAACCGCGGGACCGGCCGGCAGCGCTATGTCGGCGGCGACGGGGCGTATTATTTTCCCTCCGCTGCGCTAGGCTTCAGTGTGAGTAGAAATATTGCGCAAGTAGCACGTGTTTGTTAGGCGACGCAATACAATGTATTGAGTGAAATGGAGCAATACAAGTATTCTATTCCCCAAAGAGCATTCATGCATGATCCATACGTGCGTACAGAATCAGCGCGGGCTGTAAGAAGATTATTTCAAGAGGAATTTCTTGATGTTCACGTTCCTAATCGAAGTTCGACTCATCGATTAGTAAATAAATTTCATGAAACGAGAAGTGTTCTTTATCTCTAGAGAGCATTAAAAGAGAAAGTGTAGAAAACAAATCCACACACTTTAGATGAACTTAAAGCTAACATTCGTCAATATATTGCTGCCATTTCTCAGAGGGAACTGCCGAGTGTAACGAACAATTTCCTAAGTAGGTGTCAGAAATGTTTGAACAAGGAAAGGAGGCAGTTCCAGCATTTCCTTGCTTTATATACAAGAGCAATTTACTTTTTAGGTACTTATGTTATGTATGTTAGAAATAACTTACGCGACAAACCGTACTATATTTTTTGCTGATTTCCTGTCACCCTTTGTGCCGCCGACACAGCAGCCAGTCTCGCCGGTTGCGTGAAGGATCGTTCGCCCCGTATATTGCTAAGATTTCTAAGGAGGTGAGTCCCAAACAATTGTAAGTCCATACTTTTCAGGAGACTGTAACGCACCATATTAATATGCTACAAGAAATCGAGGCAGCAATACGAGTATGCTCGTCCAGGGAGAAAGGCAAGATCAGAAATGACCTGGTTTAGACTGAAAGGTTGGAAGGCTAAAAAATAACTCATAGTTCCGGTAGGAGAGCCTATCATTTTGTGGAAGGGATGAGGAGTGGGTACATATTCTGGCAAAATGTACCTACTGGGAACACCTGAGAGAATCGCTGTTTCCATAAAAAAAATTTAAGGCAATTAAAAGTCAATTGGCATGCTGGGACCGGGCGAGCGAGGTCTGGGGTTCAATTCCCGCCAGGATCATCCTCCTTGACCGAGGTTTTTCCCAAGTTTTCCTCAGTCCTTATTAATGGCAAATGCCGGGAGGTACCTTAAACTTAGGCCTGGAACGTTTCCTTCCTTAAAAAAAATCCTTCCCAATTTATCATTTCATCTTATGTACTATCAGTGTCCACCGCCTGTGATGCCTCAGTAGTTAAAACGGGCATGAAATACTTTAGCAATTTTTTTCTGATGAGAGAGCAATAACTACTAGTATGTTATCATTCATATATATGTAAATATTCTTCATGTTTAATATTTATTTATTATAGTTAATATTGTTTTATTTGCATTATTATTTGTTAACTCTTTCCAATTGTGTATCATACTTAAGCATCTACGGTCTACGACCTATACATAAAATATATTTCTAATGTTTATATAGAACTTTATAATAATAATAAAGACACCACCACCTCCACCGCTACTATGCTGTCTATAGAAAGCGAGATTGATATTCGTATTAGTCAATACGAAATAAAGGTTTACTTTGATTAAAATAAAAATTAAATTAAATAAAAATTAAGTGCCAATTAGTGTATCTTTATATTTTAAGATCTATAAATAATAAAATAACTCAACGTTAATTTACAAACACTGCTTGATTGTGCTAACAGATGAAATAAAAAACGTGGATTAAAATTATAAAGATATCCTTGAAAAATATAAATAGAATTATACTGATTTCCTTTCATATATTAAGGGGAGGATGCTGGTGAAAGTTTTTGTTCTTTTAGAGGTCATGTCGTCGAATTTTTGGATACCTTTGGTGAGGCTTAAAAGTTTAATATAAAAGTTTTTCAGCTCTTTGCAATTTCCTTCACTCAGGTAACTTCCAGGACCTTCTCCCTTATATGTATCGATTAAAAGATAAAAAGAAGAAAGAAGAAAACACGTATGGAGTACTTAGATGCATTTGTGAAGAGGGAAGCATGAATGGAGGTCCTCTTATATACATTTTATTTTCCAGAGCTTATCGACTAGGTATTTGCTGATGAAAACAGCACTTTGTTGAAACTATATCACCTAGAGGCTTAACAATTTCCAGCACACGAGCGAATTAGAGTTTCCATCTCACACGCTAATCTACTCTTCGGTTTCTATTGGAGTAAACACCATTAGAATATCAGGAATCTGTGCTAGTATCTCACAGCGAGAGTTGTGCATTGTAGATAATTTAGTTTCTGGTTATCCCAGCAAAGAGTTAATGTACGTTTCTATTTGAAGACCTTGCTTAATCATCTGTTTAAAAATTGAAACTAAAAATGGCTAAATGAATATATTTCTTATTCATATTATTGATTTTATTTCTTTATTATTATTATTATTATTATTATTATTATTATTATTATTATGCTAGGGGCTAAATAGTGAAGAACTTATATTTTTTGACCAAATATTTGTAAGTATAATACATTAAAATGTCTTAAATAACGTTTTTGGTAGCTTTACACGTTTACTCTAAAGACTCGATCAGTTTTGCTCGCTAATTTTATTGTACTTTTTATTTTATTTTTATAATCAGTTGTTTCCATAAATACGTTTTAAACTAACTTCTTTTCTGAATAATTAGTCAGGCAATTGAGATACAAATTATACTTCACTTGAATAATTGCCTATAACTTTCATAAAAAAAAATAAAATGAAATCATATTTAATCTACAAAAACTTATAATCGATATAATCAATTAAAATAAATATATAAACATTTTATTTTTTTATTCTAGGTCTTAATGTATACAAATAAATATAATTAATTAGGTCCTTATTATATTGTCATATGTTTTCATCTAAAGTCAATAAAATAAATTTACAATTTACAACCCAATTTATAGTCCAACAAAAAAAAATGTTTAAATATAAAAAAATACAAAAGTAAGATTCCAATTCATTTTATCCGAATTAGCTAAGCACTATTATTTGTTCCTTTTAAGCATGTATTATCAATAAGTAATTTCCAAAAAAATATCATTCGCTAAGTAATGACTAAAAATGTTAGCATATTTTCCTTCAAGAATGTGACACAGTACTCTTATCATACTGGGGAAACACTTTTTAACAATATTGGTAAAGGTCCCAATATCTTATAGAACTACTATGAGTTTGATTTGTAATAACTGAAACGTTATGTGCCGAAATGCTGGAATCCAATAGAGCGATATAATTTACTTCTTAAATACTGTTAAAATTTCTAAATTCTCCAATTGTAGAATCTAAAAAGAAGAACGCTGAGCGTTTTTGTTTACTCGTCAACATTCAGAGTGGGAACGAGCCTTTGTTCACATTCTTATCGAATTGCTTGAGATGTAATTTCATCTTAGTAATACATGCTTTCCAATATTTGTTCTTTTTCTTTGCAATTTAATATTTACATCGTACAAATGTTCAATAAAAATGCAATATCTGCTACATTGTTCACAATAAAAATCTCTATTATTATTATTATTATTATTATTATATTATTATTACTTCATTCAAAAACTTGCCAGCTTTCCCTCAGTTCAAAGAATCAATTTAATATGTTTCCCTCCACTTAAATCACAACTAGAAATGTAATGATTTCAAAATACACTTTAATTGTACATGGTTCAAGGCGTGCGTTCTTATAAAGTCGGTTATTTGCTGAGGCAACGCCAGTTTTTATCCCTTCCTACCAGTGGTGATTAAACTTGTCATTGAAACAGAAGGTAGGAAGGAACAGCTGTTTTTGTTTTCCGTAGAGAATATTTTGGAGGTTCGCCTATTCTGCTGCTTGTGTCATATTTTTCCAGAAGATTACTAACGCTGGTGAATCTTATACGAACAGTCTTTCAATCTCTGAATTTTAGAAGTGTCTAAATCATATTTTATAGTTTCTTTTCTTTCATTAGAATATAAAGCATTTGTTTCCATTCTATCTTTGATACATTCCTACATTGGCTTTTAGACCATTAATTCCAGTTATATTTCACTTAATTTATTTTACAAACTATTTTTCCTCAATTAGCTAAAGTAGTGGGGATTTGTTTCGATATGAATAAATGTTTATCACCAGTAATACCACAAGAGGGTCTAGGTTGCAGATAAATTCACTCTCTACAATCGTGAATTTATCTGGAAAGCTCAGACCCTCGAGTGATATTTATTATAACTGTTTCACGAATAAAATCAGAATTTTTAGAATTCTTCTAAACTTTGCTAACAAATAATGTAATTATTGTACATTTGTATTATGAATACTTAAACTTTTCAAGCCACCTAGCAGCAAGTGAATGTCGATTGTCAGTAATTCCAATAGAGAAGAGCCAAATACGGGTTTTGGACTATTTCAAGAATAGAGCAAGAATAAAAGTAATATATATATATATATATATATATATATATATATATATATAAATATTTGAAATTCGCGCACAGATTATTAACAATTGTATAAAATGTTATACTTGTTATAAATAACCCACTATTCAGAAACTGCCAGAGTGAAATAGACGAAAGTCGACTATTACAGTCGCTACCGTTCGATTTACTAACCAATTGAGAAAAACAAAATAGGGAAAATGTTTACCATTCCGAACAATGAGCTTATTAAGATTTATGGGTACTTAAACAGATATTGTGGTATAATTTACAAAATGATATCAGACTGTTTGGCTGAATACAGTTGTTTGAGAGAATATATTAAGTTAGTTAAATTTACAATTACTAAAACACAGAAAAGTGGTCAGTGATACGTACTAAGGAATTATATAGTGGAGATATAGAGTTGGCTACACTAACCGGAAGCCGCGCGATAAAAAGGGATTTGATAATTTTTTCTCGATAATATCACTTCGTAATCTGGCTGTGATTGATCAAAATTAAAATTTTTGTTTCGTTTCATTTTAAGATCACGTCACATGTGTGAAAAGTCTACATAAACTTCTATTCCGATTTATGACTTGTTTCCGTTTTACACAAACTAGTTGGGTTGTATAATAACGTAGTCGGTACATGAAACTATTTATTAGTAGCAATCGTATAATGTCGTATTTATAGGCATACCTTACACGATTCAGAACACAAATCAAAATATTTCGATAAATAACTTAATTCCATTTAAATGAAACAAATATATTAACATTAAATTCTGATAATTTGTACTTGATAGCCATGATTATTTCTTACCATGCTCTTCCATCTTTCTATATTTTAAATAATTTCATTTGGCGTACATAAAACTTGACAATAGCTGGCGAACCCGTTAAAAAGGATTACTTAAATGCATGTTTTAGGACTTTTTATTAATCTTAATAAATTAAGTGCCAGGTGTCTACAGAT
This sequence comes from Metallyticus violacea, assembly GCA_030762175.1. Taxonomy (NCBI): domain Eukaryota; kingdom Metazoa; phylum Arthropoda; class Insecta; order Mantodea; family Metallyticidae; genus Metallyticus; species Metallyticus violacea. Next base: position 93,662,957 of record CM060840.1, on the reverse strand, counting down.
TTAAAATTTGTTTTCACTAGACATATCTTGAGATATAAGAAGATAAAGGTACTTTAAATGTTCGCACCAAAATAAACGAACGCATTATATAAAGCAGTAAAATAACAAGTATTTTTAAAAGGTAAACCATCAAGCTGTTCGTAAGTACACCTATTTAAATATTTATATATACTTTATCTGTATACAAAAGCATCTTGTATTATAAAACATTTTTTCTGGCAATAAGTATATTATAGTGCTGATTACATACCGTTACTTTTTACTATTTTTCGCAAATATACTTTCGTAACTCCTTGAAAACATTCATGATTTTTTTCCTTTGCGAAACCGCTGCAAGCGCAACGGCGGTCGGTCGGTTCAAGCTCGTACGTGGTGAACGCGAATCAGAAAATCCGCAGCCATGATTGTCGATTAAGTTATTACTACCACTTAAACACTTAAAAAGTTACATTTATTCAATATTATCATGCAAGAAGATGTTCATTCTCCATACATTTCTGGCATTTGCTTATAAAATTAAATATGCCGTGCAGTTCTCTTTAAGAAATGAAGAAATTTCTTCACGAATGCTATTTTTCAGTTCATATAATGTATGTGGATTTGTCTTGTGCAGTTTTTCCGTTAATGTTCCCTAGAGATATAAGTTCCTTGGCATTAATTCAGGTGACCGAAGGGGGGCATATGTTTATAATGAGGACTAATCATCAATAGCTTGCAAGAAAACATGGACTATATGTACCGTTGCAGATTCCCTGCTGGAAAGACTCAAATTTACATTTTCTCAAGTTAATTCATGGAAAAAAGGCTACAAAATATTCTACACATACCTATCGCTATTAATTGTTTGTTTAAAAATCTGGGCCCATAATTCCGTAGCTGCTAATGGCATTCCTAACTCCTATTTTTTGATCATGCAGGGAGTTCCTTGTGAAACAAGTTAGGTTTTTCTGAACTGTACTGTAAGTTAATATACTGACTTAAGTGGAAACAAGTTTAATCCGTAAAGAACATTAGATTAGTGTCAATTTGTCCGTCAGGCACAATATTCAAAATCCATTTGCTTGGATGCAGGGTCACCCGGTTTAAATTCTTACACCACAGTAATGTTATACAGTTTTAACTTCAATAGCTTGTAGCCGTTAGAACACAGGAATTTCTGTTTGCTGACAAAGACGTCGAAGTGATTTTAGGGGAATGTTCTAGAGCATGCCCAATGTTATCTAACGTTTCTTCTCTGAGTATTATACGTGACTGAATACGCTTTTTTTTTTTATCAAGAATACTTCCCGTTTCAAAAAATTTATATACAGATCTGTGAAGCGAACTTTGAATTGGGGGTTGAATATATAGAAATCTCTCTTGAAATAACTTCGATAATTTGGAGGCGATTTTGTACGCAATTACGAATCGTAATTAAAAATTCTTTAAAGAATAGCGTCACTATTTTGAGGCATATTTACGTAATTAATACACTGTACTTTGTCGCATCATTTTTAAATAGTGTTTAACGCCCGTTTTTACTACTGAGGCACCGTAGGCAGTGAACACGGATGATGCATAAGATGAAACGATAAACGTTTTTTTTTTTGTAGGAAAGAAACGTTGCAGGCCTAAGTTTAGGGTATCTCCCCGGCATTTGCCATTTATGAGGACTGAGTAAAACCTGGAAAAAACCTCAGTCAGGAAGGACTGTCCTGAAGGGAATCGAAACCCAAACCTGCCGCTCACGAGTCCCCCCCCCTTAACGACCTCGGCCATCCGTGGGGTTCACGCCGCATAATGATTACCTAATACACACAAGAACTGTCCGTACATTCTTGCAGTTAAACTCATAATGACATCTCCGGCTCCCGGCCGGTTTTCAAGCGTGGGAACGAGATGAGAAATGCAGAGCTCGGTCAAGTGCTGCCAACTGTTCGTGGAGCGATGCCTAATCACCTTGTATGACTATGGCATGCTTCTTACTGATTGCGGGGATAATTAAAGAGGGAGGAAATGGGACATCGATATTCAAGAAAGGAATTTAACCCAAAACTTTAATTTTTACACACACATAAATTCTTCGCGAAAGGATATAGGCCGTTGACTGCTCGGTAGTACAAGAACATTCAGGCGGCCATGAGTGGGAACCGGAGCCGGCCTTGGCGCAATTGCGCAATTCAAGCGGTGAGGACATATTATGGAAGCACGGTATTTATTTAGGTTGGTGAATGATTTCCAAGGCCTGCGGAAAGTTTTCCTCTAATTGCTACACCCTGCTGCAACTTCAGAAGCAAGTAGGTATCGTAAACATTTCTGGCATATCCGCCTTTAACTTCCAGCTGGGTAGCTCATAAGATATACTCGTAAAAACTTGACTTGTCTTCTTCGCCAATCGAGCTCTAGAACGCTTTGTGTAAATACAATGAAAATGGTCCCGTTAACTTTTGATTCTTACTCATATATTACGATAGATAATAGCTAATATCAATAAATCTCAGATGCAATGTTACTGCTGTGAATAAGCGTAAAATATTGGACATAAACTCTAAGTTAAAAGTCAATAATAATAATAATAGGGGGTATTTATAATATATTTTGTTACAAATTGACTGGAAACACCTCGGGTACTTCACTGACAGGAAACAAGACAGAAAACAAGAGACAATTCCGTAGATGAATTTCCTGCCTGACACAAAGAGTGTAACACATGCAGAATAAATTTAGTGGAAAGGCACGTCAAGATAATAAATAGTGAGAAGTGAAAGTATCGCCGGTTCCACTCAGTGGCTTTAATAAACACAGTGAAAGGTAATTATGATGCTTGCTTGCGCACGATATACCGTCCTTCTAGTGACACTATACCAAAGGGTGCCGTATATATCGCTTTATATTTATCTAACTACGTCACTCAACATCAAGACAGAAAGGGTTTACATTTATTTTAGAGTGGCTGCCATCTCTTTTACCAGAAATGTACATTTTATAAAACTCTATAAAAACTTAATGCATTGCGCATTGGAAATTACTCCAAAGGACCAAGTATTCACGTTTAAACTGCTTTTAACCATTCTGGGGGGGGGGTTATATCCAATGAATGTGTTAATCTGTGTGAAAGTAGTGTGGACCTAGTGGTAAAATCGCAATTTACAAACGTGGATTTTCTGTCCTCACGACACAGAAAAGAGAGGGGGAAAAATAACACTTAGTATTTTGCCCTCTTTTTCATACCGTTAGTGGCAGAGAGATATTAAATTAAAATATTAAAATATTTTATAGATATTAAATAAAACTTGTTGATCTTTAAATATTTATTTCAGTAACTTGCAGCAAAATTCTGTTTTATGAAAATAAAATCATCTGTTTGACTTTATTTCGAAAAATTTAATAAGGAAAGTAAGTTATTTTATAGCTATAGGAGAAACACTGAGAAACATTCTAGACCAAGGTAAACTGTGTACAATAATGCATAAATGCCTAGGCTGTCAAAAAATGTATACACAATTTCACAGTAGATATCTATTTAATATATTTCAAACTTGGACCAAAAAAAATGTAATGTGCCGTATGATGTTCTGTAAATACGTGACTTACATAATGAGAGCGTTGCTGCGTGACAGGTAAATCAACAATGAACAAACGAAGCCAAGATTATTGTATGATGTTCTGTAAACAGTTTTTTTTTTTTTTTGATTGATTTATTTATGGACGCTCTTTAACATCTCAGGTCATCAGCTTCCCATTCTATTCAGGGCGTGAAACGGCGGACAAATTTTGCCCAGAGACCTCTCTTTCAGGCTTGAGGTTCTTTTTCGTGCCGCAAATGTACGACACGGGACCCACGGCTTTACTTCCCTTCCAAAGGAAGCCATACTTAGGATTTTTACGCTCGAAAAAAAATCCATCGGTCCTGGCCGGGTTCGAACCCGCGATCTTGGGTATAGGAGGCAAGTATGGTAACCACTACACCACCAGGACCGACAATAAACAGGTGAGACTCACATAAATTATGCTAGCGTTGCTACAACAAAATGGAGCCTAGATTATCGTTTGAACAGCGGAAAGCAGTTTTGAAGTATCCAAAGTAATGGCCACTTTCTTAAATCAAGGTGTCCTCGAACTTTCCCCGGTGCTAAAACTGAGTTGAAAGAAACTTTTTCACCAGTGAGCCAGTGTCAGGCATTGGAGCTGGGGCAGAAATATTAACTTACAGTGGTTAAATACGATTTTAAAACCGGCTTAAACTAGGAACAGTGTTACACGGGTTTAAGGGGAGCTTTCCTTCGCATACAACGGTCTTCATTTGGTTTGCAAGGTTCTTTAAGAGTGGCAAACATAGTTTTTGAGACAAAGAGAAAAGCGGAAATGCTCCGACGGCCGTGAATGCCAACATTCATATCGTCTTTAAGGAATATATTGCAGGAAGACACCAAAATTAGAGACTTCCTTCAATATTATTGAGGAAGTATCTCAAAATAGTTGCTTAATTATTTCAGGATTAGAAAACTTTCTTCTCGCTGGGTGCCCCAAAACTCAAGGGTCAAAGGTCTTCGAGGGAAATGATATCGCGAAATGTTTCAAAGATAAATAAAGGGACTCCCGCTATTTTTTTGAACTTACAATTAGTGATTAAACATGGACCTATGAATACAATATAGAAATAAAGCGATAGCCATTAGTTTCGATCCTCCTAGGCGATATGCCCTTAACGAAAGTAAAGAAAGCAAAGAGTAAGCGAAAGAAAATGGCAGTGAAAATGTTCTCTGTTAGTGCTCTTATGGCAAAAATTCCCCTTGAAGGCCGGGTAGTTATTATCCCTTGACAAAAGACGTGTGAAAAACGGCAGAAAGCAGACTTAGAGGCATAAGGCTGTATCATCACACTATGTTTGCCCATACCATATACTAGAGAACACATCTTGTACCCTTTTGTGGACTGCAAGGAAACAATTTCTGAGCCCAGAAGTTGCCGTAGCAACACATAAAGAGGAATTTTGCACCATTTATAGCAATGAGTGGTGTCAATTGATTTCGAAAGATGACTAGGTGTATAGAGACAGAGAGAATGTATTAAGATGTAGTGGTACATTTCATTAATATCTGACCCATGACCAGAAACTTCCCGAAATACCTTCACATCTTAACTTCACATTCACAGAAGGTAAGTTATTGGACACAGTGGATGAAAGAATGATTTTGGGTGAATGTTTTATTAAGCATGTTTGGGTTTTAAAGCTCAGAGGATAAGAAAGACATCTAGTTAATCAAACAGTTTTATAAAGCAGGTAAGAAGTAAATACAGAGGGTGTCAAAAATGTATACACTTCAAGCAAAGAAAAAACTGTGTTAACATAACAAAACAGAGCTCACACAAATAGAAAATGATCAGCACTAATCATCTTACACTTTTACAGTTACAACAGTTGCTCAAAATACCCACCATTCTGAGTATGTTGAACTACTGACTGAGCAACGTTTGCGAAAGTGTCCTCGGCGTTTGAAGCATATGCCGTTTCAATTTCTTCCCGAAGTGCTGCCAGTGTAGCTGGTTTTCTACGTGTACAACATCCCCATAGGTAGAAGTCCAGCGGAGTTAGATCTAGAAAACGCGGTGGAAACTCAATCGGACCTCTTCGTCCTATCCAGTGCCTTGGAAAATTGTCACCAATCACGTACATCTCGGTGGTAATGTGGTGGTGCGCCATTCTGTTGGAAGTAAAATTTCTCATTTCCAAAGAGTGTATGAATGGTGGGTAAGGCGGTTCTGTTCTGTACACACGTCTCCATTGCCTTTGAACTTCAACAAATTTTCGGTTTTCCAATACCACTTCAAAACGGCTTTCCGATGTTCAAACGTAATGTGAGTCACATCTGTTTACTGAAAAGCATATGATAATGTTGGCTTCATTTGTTCATTGTTGATTTACCTGTCACGTAGCAACGCTATCATAATGTATGTGAGTCTCATCTGTTTACAGAACATCATACTACACGTTACTGTTGTTTTTCGGTCGAACTTTGAAATATATTAAATAGATATCTACTGTGAAAGTGTGTATACATTTTTTGGTACCTTCAGCTTTATTAGAAAAGCATTCCCATTTTTATATTTCAAAATGCGATATCAAATAAATTACAATGGCTATTATTACCGTGTTCCAATCACAAAATTACGTGATTTCAACCTTCCTGTTTTTGGTATACGTTGATTCACTTTCTGTTTTTTTTTTTTTTTTTTTTTTTTTTTTTTTTAGAAATTATTTCAAAGTATAAATCATTTCATTATATTTTCGTGATAAAAACGAAGTACTTTTCATTATGAAACATATTGACAAACACATGCATTTTACTTTGATCAGTGCTGTGAGAGCTGAACAGTATTGTAAGTGAACAGAGCTGAGGCAACTAAAAGCTGTGCAGTTCACGTCTCTTCATGCTGCATTGTCAGGGGGTGCTTAGTTGTAATGCCAGAAGAGTTCTGCTCGTTTCACCCTCAACTTAAAAGAACATGTGCTTTCGTTTCAAGACGTGTTTGACTTCTTGATGATCTGTGGTTTGGATTCGAATTAGCTAAATGAAGATTAGTGAGTTGAATTGCCAAATAGTAAGTCAGAGAGCATATTAATGCTTCAGATAAATTCACATAATATTTTTCATGTATACTACGCGTATATGTTTCTTATGTTCCATGTGTAATACATCAAAGAGACTGACAAAATGCGCTTTAGTTGTGTGTGAAAACTATAAAGTAAAAACAAAAGGAACAAATCGTATCTAATCATTGTTCCAACAGTCCTGAACTTTATGAGAGATGGATTCAGCATGCAAATAAACAGACTTGGCCCAAAAATATGAAACGTATTTAGCTCAAAAAAAAGAAGAGGTAAAAAAGGGAGAAACAAAATTCTGGGGCACATTTTCAATTCTCCTGAACCAGTTACATTAGGCAGCAGAGCATTGCTTACATATCACACTGGTGCGGTTTGTCGTGAAGAAGGCCAGCATAGTACTCCACATTTACTGTGGTGTTCCTCTCCTTGAAGCCAATGACGAGTATTCCTTCACAGTCCCAAAAGATTGTGGTCATGATCTTCTTGGTTGACTGAGTGACCTTGGCCTTTAGAGGCGGTTTGCGCCACTCCATTGATTCTCTTTTGGACAAGGGTTTATAGTAGAGGACCATAGTTTCATCTCCTGTAGCAATGGTTAACAGAAATTATCTCTTGTTGCCACGGCAGAACCCCAAAAATGCCTGACAACAGAAGACTCGTTGCTGTTTTTACTGAGGAAAGAAGCCTAGGCACCCATATTGCAATAACCTTATTAATGTTTAAATATTCATGAATAATTCGAAGGACTGTTGTTTTAGAAAGGCCCAACCTTGCTGCTATGTTTGTAATTTTGAACCGTCGGTCTTCCATAATTTTCCTTCTACAAGAGCGATGTTTTCAGGAGCGAACACCTCCAAGGTCCGACCTGCACAATGTTCGTTTTCAACGCTTTCTCGACCCATTCAAAAAAATTTGGCCTGTTCTTTTATAATGTAATATGAGGGGGATGCTTCCCCGTGTACAGTGTCTAATCGCTGTTTAATTTAATTTAGTATAGCTCCTTCTTTTGTGAACTTGATAACAGCTCGACACTCCATTTTGAACATGTCATAATCTTTTACACATGACCTCCTTTATGCACTATATCTTAACACAGCGGAGCGGAAGCCACATCTGCAATTGTTTACTTCACAGATAAGGCTTTTGTGAAGGTTATAATCCTTATCGGAGAGGCCGGAAAATTATGGACCTACCCTATCTAGTTCAAAAGCTCCAAGACCAACAATATCTTCCATCTCTTTTAAAATTCCGTATCATCCCAGCGCACATTCCAATGCAAACCTAAAACTTCCAATAAAAACTTCATTGACCTTGTCAATACTTACGCGCATGGAACTGAGAGCATCAGAACTATTTTGAAAGAATGCTACGACTCTTAATGCATTCATGTTCAAGATTTTTCTAAATGTGTACCCCTCCTTACTTTTGTTTTATTCTTTTCTGCTTCCTTAGTTATTGCCTTTTTAGTTGCAATGCTCAAATTGTTACTTTATTTAAAGTGTATATAATATATATATATATATATATATATATATATATATATATATATATATAAATTAATAAAAAACACTCAGAGTGCAATATAAAAAATTTCACATAAAATTTCACACTAAAAATCGTAAAATTGAACACTAAAACCACACGGATATTTCGAGCTTGGCTCTTAGTCACATGATGAGAATGAGCTCTCACCAAGAGCCAAGCTCGAAATATCCGTGTGGTTTTAGTGTTCAATTTTACGATTTTTAGTGTGAAATTTTATGTGAACTTTTTTATATTGCACTCTGAGTGTTTTTTTATGAATTTTTATGCTTTTAGAAGTTTTTATTACTCCATTAATAGTATATATATAACTTTTGTCCTTGCTTGTGCGAGTGGTAATCACCCTGCTTTCCATTTGAAGATTATTTCCGTTTCTCAATATTATTTACTTAGGCAATTTTACGGCTGAGGTTTTTGGTATTCATCCTCAGTAAAGTTGTATTACAAACTACAATCAGCAAGTTACAGAACACCGGAGCGAAATGTTAGTAGAAGACATCAAACAGATTTATTCACCGTGAAAATAAGGAAATGGGAGAGGCATGAAGAAAGCGGGAAGGTTCATTAAAGCCGAAATCAATAATTAATTTCTTAGTTCATTAACGTAATTTCAGCTGCAAGAACGGAAGCATGAACTACCAAGCGCAGGAAATAATGTTAAAGTATTTAATCGATTTCACAGTACCTCCGGTTTTGTAAGAAAGTCTTAGCTTAACTCACAATGCTCCCTTTGCTCAAATCTGTTTATTTGAGCTCCTTCCAAAGCGAAATAATGAGATTTCGAATTAAGGGATTATAATGTATGTGTATATATGAAAACAATAGTATACATATATATACACATAAAAGTAACTCACAAAGCAGAAAAGTATAAAACATTTACATATTCATAGATTTGGGAGCGATAATCTGTGAACATTTGTAGCAGAATATTTTAGGTTGCCTAGTTACATTGTTCAAAATGTTACTTTATTTTTCATTTATATTATGTATATATCTGAATTAAATGTCGGTGCTGGTGGTGTAGTGGTAACCATACTTGCACCATAAACTCAAGATCGCAGGTTCAAATCCGGCCAGAATCGATGGATTTTTTCGGGCGTAAATATCCTAAGTATGACTTCCTTCGGATTACATGTCGTAGATTTACGGTACGTAAAAGAACCTCAAGCCTGAGCGAAGGGACCTCTGAGGAATATATATCGGCTGTTTCACGCCATGAATTGAATCGGAGGCTTATGACCTGAGATATTGAACAGCGGCCGTTAATAACACAAATCAACAAAAAGCAATAACTAAATTAGGCTGCTTACATGCGAGATTGTGGTTTTCTAATGTCAATTGAATGCTAGGACATTATTAACTTCATGAAATGAAAACTGTTTTGTGATATGTGGAATGTCACTATATTTGTTCGCCTGACTTCCTGAATTCCTGCACGGGAGTTCACCCATTTAATCATAGGGCATTTGGGACATTATGATTTGCTGTTGGTAAATTCTGGGGGAATTTAGCGACAGACACTGCACAAATACTTCCCGCCTGATCCTTTCTATTCTTCAGAGCAAAAGCATATTATGTATGCAAAAATGTTACTGCAGTGAAAATAAAAAAGAATTTTTAATGAAAGAGGAAAGGAGATTAATCTAAAGTATTAAAGAGAGATATTTATAAAGAAGAAGAAAATCGCCAAATGTAAAGGCGATTCGGATTCAACACTGGGCGATGTGGTAGCACTCTGAATTTGAATACAAATGCAATAGAAATGTGGATTCTGTCAAGAAAAGTGATCTAGTGCTGTGACAGCAGATGAGAAGAAAACTGGATACGATACCAGAACAATGTGTAGGCCCAAGAGGACGCAAACAATTATTTTTGTGGAGATGTCAGTAATTTGTATGAAACTTGTATTTATTTTCTGAATTTATGTCGTCCTAAAAGCATTACATTTTTATATTTATTAGAAGAATATGTTATTATTGGTTATATGCATTAAATTTACTAATTTAATTGTTATTTATGGCTTATTCAACCGCTCGCTCGCTATATCCATATAGCCCCGCCGAGTAATAGATGAGCTTTTCATATGTGTTGGCTAATTGGAATAACACCATAACGTAAAGAGCTACCAGCATAGTGAATTCATCTTTTACAGGTAAGGACATTATAAATACTCGCATATACATAAATTAACAGTAATAATAACAGTAGATAAGGATAAAACACTTAAAGTCACACTTGAAATTGCTATATTTCGAACTACTGGAGTTGTTCTATGGCAAGAAGCTAGACAAGTGAAAGTGATAAAAGTAAATATTGAGTATCG